>OX463778.1:39359322-39884322 GCA_949825025.1 Siphlonurus alternatus | reverse complement strand
TTATAATTTATATTAAGTTTTTATGAAATGAAGGTAAAAAAATTAAATAAAAATCTTTAATCTACAAGAAGAATATCACAGGATTTCTATAAGTTTAAAATCACAATATAGTTAAAATATACAATCTATATATTTGTAAGTTTTCATATTTATTAATGACCATCTATTATATATGTAAATATTCCTACCAGAAATTGCAAAGAAACCAGTTTATGGCCTCGCAAAAATTGCCTAATTTATCTATAACTAATATATTTAATGATTATTGACAGTGAATAATTTCTTTCTAAGTCTAAGAATTCTTCATAATGATTTACTTGAAGAAATAATGATGTTTTTCCAGACATCCATGTAGTGAAAATAATTTGTTTTGCTAAAGCTATTATCCGGTCAACGGTTAATTTCCACCCTACAGGTTTCCTCTGAAATATCGTGCTTATGAGGAAATGCAGGCCCCCTCCCTCGTATTGCTGCCACTGCTGCGATCCTTCATTAAGCGCGGCCTTTGTGCCGCCTCATTAGAAACTGTAATGAGCAGCGAGCAGAGAGAGAGAACGTGTGCCTTGGGTCGCAAACACGTCTCCCCTTCCTCCCCAATTCCCAACTGCTGTCGTCGTTACTTCATGTTGTGTGTCTTCCCTGTAGCGTCAATCGAGGCTAAACTGCTATACTTGCTACAGCGACACATTTCAATTTATTACACTTCCATATAATTCTGTAACAAAATAAACCATATGTACTGTACAAGTACTTTAGTTGAACAAGTTATAGCCTATAATGAAGCTAGCTAAGTGTAATTGTTGCATAAAACGTTTTTGTTCTATTTTATATTTTAGGTCAACTAAAATTAACTTTTATCTCTTGAATGTTACAGGATTTTTTTTAATTAATTTTGATTGCCGTTTTTCTCTAAATGATACTTGTAATCAATAATACTATAAAATAAATACATTATTACACTTGATGATAATCATTCAGAAGCTTTGTAATTTTAATAATATTAAATTATATTTTTTTTGTAAAATATAGATATATTTAACTAGTATGTTCACATAATACAAGTTAATTATAGTATATAAAATAATGCAATCTCAGCACCATGCAATACAAACTTTAATAACAAGAGTATATAAGAATCTCGTGTACCGTAACACCAACGAGTCACGACATGTTTTTTTTTTAGTACGTCATGCTTCAGCAAGTATGTAGACTAATTATAAAAAAAAAAAAAAAAAAAAAAAAAAATAGAAAATCTAATAATAGAAAAACATTACTTTTTTTCCTACGCGAATATATAAAAAAAATGTAATAAGTATTTGTATATTCGCGATCACGTAAGCTCTATAGGTAAGGTTAGGTGTGTGTGTGTGTGTGTATGGGAGAGGGTTTATGAGAAGGGGGTGTGTAGCTGGCAGTTTATATTGATCTGATATGGCTCGTTTTGCTGTCGTGGCATCAATAACGCCGTAATGTCCAGTAGGCAGTAGCAGCGGTGGTGGCAAAGTCTCATGGGGTCGCTCACTGCTGCTGTTTCACCCAACGTGCCACCATCAGAACAAGCAGGGAGGAAAAACCTTTGACCGAGGGATAACAAAATAAATGAAGAGGGAGAAAAAAAATAATGTTTAGTTTAAAGCTCTCTGCAGGTGTTTTAGACTATATAAAACAAAAATAAGTAATAGCTATTGGAGAGAGAGAGAGAGATTTAAAAATGTCTCTCATTTATGAATATATTCAGTTAGGCCTCCGTTGTCATAGAAACGAGACAATAAATATATTATAAAGACAGCTGTCAATCTAAAAATAAAATTTATTGATTGATATTTTTTTATTAAATATAACATTTAAATAAAGCAGTATTAAATTTAAAATAAGTATTAAAATGTTCTGTTTTTGAAAGCTTTATAATAGTAAAAAAAAAAAATAATAATTATGATATTGTTTATAAAAACTTGTTGTGAAATAAAAACACTACATTAAAATTTGAAGTACACTTGACTCAAGTTTAAATTTTCACACTAGATTGAATAAACTTGACTTGATATAAGTAAGTACTTTGTATGTAAGTACATGCAGTATGAAGTTGAGAGCAGTTACAAATGTTTCTCTCTCTAATTTGTATGTAAATTTTCACCACACTGACAAATAATACTCCGTGATTCTAAGAGAGAATATTAATTTGTTTATCCAGCAGCTCATTTTGTATTGCGATAAAATTGCTAACATACTTTACAAAAAGTAGTTTTTTAGTAAACTTAGAAATATTGAGTACTCTGGCTAAGTATTTTCCTCGTAGGGTTGTTTGCTAAGTAAGTAATATTTACTCACTTTTGTATATCATTATACAAATTGAAAATATATGTAGTTGATAACAGAAGAAAGTTGAAAATTTCCCTTCCCAACTCATTCTTAACACTTCGAAACCTCAACTTGCGACGACGTATCTTTATCTGTCATTTACATATAATTTCAGCCTCACTAAACATATGAGAACTGGACATTTTAATATTATTTTACAATCAATAAGATAAAATCTCATATTCTTCCATCTTAAATTCCATAAGAGGATGAGACTATTGTCCTCAAAAAAATAAGGGAAAGACGATGAAGAGGAAATATATTTAAATTCGGATTCTTAATATTTTGTGATAAATTTTATTCTGAAATATGGAATGATTTGTGCAAATATTTCTGGCACTGCCGTATTTTTTTCCCAGCAGTTTCAATACAAAAACCAATTTTAATAATTAAAAAAAATTGAAATTAAAAAAAAAATAGTATGTATATATGCAATAAAAAATATACAACTAATAGACTTTTGATAAAACCGGTTGAATCACTTTCTTTGCATGCATGTAACTGTTTTAGTATAATACATAATTATAAACTAATATATATTATGTTGTTTCGCCGCCTTATAATTAATACAATTTACAAATGATTATTTAAATTATTTTTAAAACAATATTATTTATAATTTTTGATCAACAAAATCAATAAAATAAATTTGAAAAATAACCACATTACATTAGTTATGACAGATGAATTCCATTTATGTGATGATGCAATCCTTCCTTTTAGAGAAATGACATTTACGCGTCATATAGGACATTGAATGGCAGTGGACAGGTAATCCATTATTGTAATATGAGTAATAGATGTAACAATATGTGACAATACTCTACCTTCCTATATCGAATATAAACTAGTAATTTAATGTTTAACTAACCATCGTATGGATACATTTTCTAGTAGTTTACTGTCGGTCACATTGATAGGCTTTTGTCGTGTTTGTAACGTCCAATGCCATTGGTAGACAGTTTTTAACAAAGGATCTTATTGGACAAACTGCTGAATTATACCCGAACATTCCCGGTGTAAACCAAATTAAATGTCACGTGTAAAACTGCATATGTAGCTCTAATATAGAGTATAAATTCACTGTATAATTGGATTGATTATATATATACATAGAATATTCACAAAGATACATTATACCGCAATATTAAACTAATTAGTATGCATTTCAAGAATTTTCATATCAAGTAAGAGATCATTGGTTTAAATCCCATCTATAATTAATCATGTTTCTATATAAAATCTAATTTATATTCAAAGACTAATAAAAAGAAGAAGTAACATTAACATGCTTTATAGCTATAAGTACTTTAAATGTAATAAATGTACCGGAAGTTTTAACGATTCAAATTTGTCACACCTTTCTCACAGAACTTCTTATAAGCGTTTCTTTCTCTTTCACCTTTTTTATTACATGATCTGTCATAATTCAAATATAAATGTGTATTTTTTACTATCTATATTCGCGGTATGAAATGCACGAACTTAAAACTAAGAATTTTCATGATGGTAAAAGAAGAATGACATTTTTTATATATATACACCCGGTGGGTAGAACAGAAAGTTTCAGAGCAAGCTTATCTGCAGTTGTAATCCTCTCTCTCTCTCTCTCTCTCTCTCTCTCTCTCTCTCTCTCTCTTCCTCTCTCTCTCTCTCTCTCTCTCTCTCTCTCTCTCTCTCTCTCTCTCTCTCTCTCTCTCTCTCTCTCTCTCTCTCTCTCTCTCTCTCTCTCTCTCTCTCTCTCTCTCTTCCAAAGAAGTCACGTAAAGTCAAGACAAAAGATTCCTTCTCGCTACGCTGACTTACCGTCAAGTTATTTAGTAGAAGAGAATTAAAAGAATTTCACAAGAATCATGATCTTTTAAGAACTAAGGTTATTAACCCAATTAAAGTTAATTTGAAGATTTTTTTTCTATACAACAACAAAATTATATGTATAACATCCTTTTTTATTTCAATTATTGTACTAAAAATAAATGTTATATATAATATATGTGATTGAGAGTTTTTGTTTATTAAAATTTCATTATTGTATTGTTCAAGTAGTTTATATATAATTATGCTTTTAAAAAAAATGTTTAAGAGTATTATTATTAATTAGTATTGTTATTACTGAGTTATTTCAACTCGTTTTTAATGAACATTGAATTGTTATTATTTTTTTAAATAACAACGTCCGCATTATAGAGTAATATTGTTAAGTTTTTTTAATTAAAACAATAGACCCTTAAAAACAAGAGAATTTATTAATATGTATGCTTGCAAATAAAAGACTAGCCAGAGTTAGCTAGGAGAATTAATTTAGCAAACTTTCTTTGTGTATTTCCAAAACTTTGTTTAATAATGTTAATTTTTAAATTCCACATTTATTAAAAAATAAATCTGAATTTAAAAGTAGCTTGTTGTTTACTTTTGAGATTAATATTTCAGTTTACAAGGGTTATTAGTTATATGAACAATGCTTGATATACTCTCAACACAATATAAAATTAAAGTAAATAATAGCAACCATAAATACAGAAGCTCTATATTATATTTCAATATTTTTATAAATTCAACAACTTTAAAAAAAAAATCATTATCTAACAAATTGATATTACACTATATACTATAGTTTTGTAATTTTTTCAAAAAAATAATATTAAACAAAAATTCGAACAAATATTAAAAAAAAAAGATTGAACAGTTTTTCCAGAGATTCAAATTAAAGCTCTCTGGTTTTTCCATAAATAATATGTCTGTTTTAGTTTATTTTGCGTCAAACTGTACTTTAATGAAAAATTTGTCTATGGCTTTACTTTTGATATCAAGTCTCCCTCAGTCGGTTACACCTTTTCTTCTGGCGCAGCAAAGTGCATCCTCCTTTAGCTAGAGAGGGAGGTCTCGAGATCACAGCATCCCTGCCTTGCAATCCATCACGGAACGTCTCCGACCCGTCAACCTAGCCTGCGACATTGAGGAGGGGTGAAGCAGCAAGCACAACTGTGGTCTCATCAACCTTTTGTACGAGTCTAATGTGACGTCACCAAGATTAACGCTATCAAACTGCAGTGTCATTGCCAGATGCATAATACCATGTCTTCATACATTCAACATTACTTTGCTATTATTTGAATAGATTTTCATCCCTCTCTCTCTCAAACTATTTCTCCCTTCCTGATAAATCTTATTATTCCTTTTAAAGAAGAAAGAAAAAAAAAAAAAAAAAAAAAACATGATGACAAGAAATAATTACATGTTTTAAATTAATATAAAGGAATTTATATTAAAATTAAGATAAAATTAATGTATAAAATTGTTTAATAAATATATTAATAAGATATAAATATGTTATATGTTCTAAATTTTGATGTTCTTTCATTAAGTTTGTTATAATTCTAAGAATTAATGATGAAATGGATTTCATTACTCTTTAAACATAATTTTATAATCAAAGGAAGTTTAACTTTATATGTTTATTTGAATTTTTATTATTCCCTTGTTTAGTTTTCTCATTAATAAAAAAATAAAACCATTTTAATGAGCACAATATTAAATAAACTTTAAAGTGGGAACAAAAAATAAAATCATTAATAAAATCAGTACAAGACGAGCGTTGATATACATTTTTAATTCTTTATATTAATCACATTTTGTATTTATCTGAAAATAATTTTGCAAACTTTTGTTTTTATTCTGTTAGTAACTTGTCGTTAGAATCCTTTTTCCTCCTCGTGTGTCTTCCTCGTTTGTGCTTATAGCATCAACTAGCCTGCTACTTTTTAGATGTTAATTACATTAGCCAATTAGAGTGTGTGCAGACGTAAAGAAAGTGAAATCTTAATTAAGTATGACTTGTAAGGAGAGAGATGGGGGTTTATAAGATAGTCAGGTACAAGGAAAAGAAGGAGTGAGAAAGATCTGAAGGATCGGTAAATTAGCTTAAAATGAGGCTTTGTAATACGTCACTCTCACATACAGCTCATTCCACGAATCTCTAAAAGTCTTCTTTGGCAGAATCATAATCTTTTTTGCTACACTCAAACAGAAAATTTATTAATATAATAATAAATTGAAATCAAATAACGAAAAAAGAAATAGAATATTTCATTATAATATAGATTTCAATTTTCAATGAAAAAAATATAGAATTTCTCAATTTTAGATTTTAATAATTGAAATGAAGATAAAAGAAATACAGATCATTTTTCGTTTTTCATTATTCAAAAAAGTTCAACAAAATACTTTCAGATCATATTATGTACTGTACTGCGTGGGTAAATATCAGGGTTCTTTTTTTTTTTTTTTTCTTTTTCATGTAGGAGCCAGATTGAGAGATATATATGGGAGGTGTGGCGCAGTGCGCTTGACCGGGTCTCGTCAGATCACCGAAGTCAAGCAACGCTGCGCGTGGTTAGTAGTTGGATGGGTGACCATTTTCAACAAAAACCACGTTTCCCACCCAGGGGTAAATCGTTGCGCTTTTCCACTATATGTGGTTCCCCTGGCTTTGGACCATTGCACTTCCGGTTCATTGACAAAAGCTGTAGCGTCCACCCTGGCTGAGGTTTCCACGTTTCTCTCAGCCGCAGGCAAATGCCGGGATGGATTTGCAAGGCCGTGGCCGCCCCCGTTCCGGAAGAGCCCGCGAAACGCTCAAGTTAGGGTTTCGGAAGGTTCGGGGGTTTCAAAGTAGTATGTAATTAGTAAATAGAAGTACCCAATAGGGTCTGATTAAAAAAAAAAATTAAATATATGATATTTGGTAACTGATGTCTACTTTTAATTTATTGTGTTTTTTCCAGAACTTCTAAAATGTATAAAGCCATTATTAATTTTGCATATGGATGAATATATTGTTCAATTGCTGGTTTGTTTTTGTGAACAAGTGAATTCAATCTGAAGAAGGACCGATATTTTCCTATAACGGCAATATATAACATCTATTCAGCGTGTTTTTATTGATAAGTTAGACCTATGAGAAAAACAACTACCAATATAATATGTATATGCCTTATAAGTTACAGTAAGTAACTCAATAAAAACAAGGAAAGCATATTTCTAAACTTGCTTTATATCACTGTTCCTTTTTTTTTTAAGTCAATAAAAATACTTTTTTATATGTTTGTTTCTTTTATTTTGTCTCTACTTCTTATGATCAATTAATCTTATAGGGTTGATTTTTTTCTCTTCTTCTTTTACGTCTTAGTTTAAGGGGAGGGGGTAGTGGTTTGTTTTCTTTTTTTGCTGCTACGTAAAGCAGTGGATAAGGGGGAGGGGACAGCCAATATATCTTCCGTGGTAGCTGGGCACCATGAGACTATAAACGTCTAAGCTCGGAGCCCCATAACCACCCTCTATATATACCCTTGTAGTATAGCAGCAGCCTTACCCTACAACTAACTTATTACCAGCAACCCTTGCCTGAACCTTACCGCATAAGATACGCAAACTTTTGGACTGTTTAAATAGTACGCAATCTCTAAACTGGACAAAATCGTCACACTCCATGTACAGATGAATACTTTCAATGTTTTATTTTCACTTTTACATATAAAAATTTGGAGCATTTAAGTTTTTTTCAATGTCTGTTTTTTATTTAAGTGATTTTATTAACTTTTCAATTTATTATTAATTTGCTGTGTTATATTGATTTTACCTTAATAAGTGTCTCTTACCAGCCTAAATGGTAAAATATTAATAATGGCAACTCTGCATCTTTATTAACTACTGTTATGACTACGATTTTTCCACCTTTTTTGACCGCTCGAAAGAAAGTCCTCTCCCCCCCCCCCCTTCCGTACCTGAGAGTAAGACAGTGAGGTAAAATTTGTAAAAAAAAAAAATATATGTACCATCCATTAATTAAGGATTGTATTTTTAAAAATTTAATTTAGAGAACGAAGGCAAATAACACTGGAGTATAGAAAAGATTACAATGCAACATTATTGCAATGTTTATTATTTTTTATTATCAACCCGTATAAAACATTACCATGCAAACATTGAACGTATGACTCTTTTATGAACTGACAGGACTGTTTATAATATTTATAAAATCTGAATTAATTATTAAGTGACAAATTATTAACAACATTATATTTTATATGATGTGTAGAACAAAAAACAGTTTTGTTAAGTACTGATAATTTATTAAGTACTTCTAAAAGCTTATTCTCTATCAAGTTGTGGTATAGTTTGGTGCTCCAGTTTTTGTGTCCTTGAGTGCAGGCGTCGTTTTGGCTTTATTCCAAGCACAACAGCCCAACACTCGATCGCCACTTCCTTCCTATGTCTTCTTCCTCGCGGCAAACCAAAGCCACTACTGCTGCCTTGCTAAAAGTTTTTCGTATATTGATTCCAATATTGGCACTAGCAGCAGGTTTCTGATCACTGCCCATTTCCATAACCAATGCCATCATCAGCTTCTAGCACAAACTAAAGTGAATAAGATCGTATTTCTCACCCTCTAATACCACTATAGATATATAGAAATACTGTTCACTTTATATATAATATATATATACAGACTAGCCTACAGCTATATAGTATAGTGACTTTGAGAGGTTGTTTTTGTATAGTAGAAATATTTAAGAACAAAAATTTATATTTTTTAAAAATTTTATACTATACATTAATTACATTACATTGTTAATAAAAAGCGATCAAAATAAGTAATGAACAAAAATAAAGTAAAAAAAAATAAAAATAGAGACAGATATGATACTGTTTTAATGTAAACTTTTTTAAATACATACTTATGATAAATTATGAGTACTACAATTTAACATTTTATATAAAAAAAAAAATTGTTGTTCAATTGTCGTTTATGTGATTATCATTAAAAATCTAATATGTTATAATAATAGTTGTTGTTTAAATTTGTTTGTACTTTATTCTTTACCAATACAAAATAATAATAGATCTATGCTAAACGTAATTTTCTTCAGTTTCAAGAGGTCTTATTTCTAATTAGTAACTCAAGATCGATTGTTGTTGAGGTGCTTTGTAGCCATGACAATACCATAGCAAATTAGTAATACCTTCCCACTCGAATTTACAATTGGGTGGATTATAATTAATTAGCAATTGTGGGGGTACATTTCTCCTCCCTCCTCTTTTCTCTGCCTCTCTCATTGTGTTCTATATCATGTTTATACTTAGGCAGAGCCGCTGTGTATTCTACTTGAGTGCCTTAGTCTGGACCAATCGAAAAAGAGTGATCACTTAAGTCACATTTTATGTAATTTCTCGTTCATCTTATTTAAATTCACTTCATTTGCTTTGGAACGTCTTTTTTCATTTTTTTCTTCTTTCCTCCTTTATGATGTCAAATGTCAAAGAGGTAATGACGCATTGGAGTTAAAAAAAACAAACTTTTTACAAGATTTTCGAACAAGACAGTGCCTTGTTCATATCAAGCTTCAGATGTAACTAACGTAGTGTAGGCATATTATATTAACATTGAAGCAAAGCGTATGTTTTGCTTTTTTTTTTCTATATATAAAATTTAATAATATAAAAAAATATTAGAATATAATTTATAAATAGAAATAGCACAGGAGGTGGTATTATTTTGCCTTACTAGGATTTTTCATGACAAGTTTGATATAAAGTTTTTGAATCGCGGAAAAAAAAAAACCCTCGGAAAAAAAACCCTTGTATTAAAAAACCCTTGTATTAAAAAACCCTAGGAAAAAAAACCCTTGGGGATAAAAAACCCACGGAAAAAAAACCCTTCGCTGAAGGAGCAGCCCCAAGGAGCATTCGTGGCATAGTAGCGCGGTAGCGAGGTTTCACGGTGTGGGGAGCTCATCAAAATGTAGAAGTCTACGCGGCGATGTTGTGGAAGTTAACTATTATCTGTATAGTAATTCCAACTGTGTTTTTAGTTAAAAATTATTTTAAAAACATATTTTTTCTAACTTCGAATATTATATATTGGATATAAAATAATTAAAATAAAAAAGTAATAAAACAAAAAAAGCCGTCGTCCTACTCGTATTATTATTATATAACATATAGACATAAAATGAACATTTGAAAATTATAATATCTTATAGGTTAAGTGATTCAATATTCAATAATTATTATTAACATGACTAATGAGACTAATCAGATATATGATATCTTATGTAATATATATTATTGGAACATTGTAATGATAATCTGTCAAAATAGGAAAAAAAAAACGTGAAACCTCTCGCTACCGCGCTACTACGCCACGAATGCTCCTTGGGGCTGCTCCTTCAGCGAAGGGTTTTTTTTCCGTGGTTTTTTTTATCCCCAAGGGTTTTTTTTCCTAGGGTTTTTTAATACAAGGGTTTTTTTCCGAGGGTTTTTTTTCCGCTTACCAAAGTTTTTACATGAGAACACCATGATGCGAAAATGTGAAAAAGTTTTTTTTATACATTGTAAAACGTCATGTCATTGTCAATGTCACATTATTTTGCTGTAAAGCGAGCAACCACTAGTGAAGCTGGAACCCCTATTATAGAGCAGTAGAAAAGCCAGCTGGACCACGCTGGCGGCAAGCTGATGGCGACAAAGACTAAACCAACTCCATAACTCTACTGTAGAGGCAGCACTGTAGCCAAACGGTTTACTCAGTGAAAAGACGTAATTAATACTTGTCAAAGAGAATTCTGGTAATTCAGAAACAGCACAGGCTTGTGTGTATGAGCTCTGTTACCGCAACATACAGCTTTCTCTTATATTTTGTATGAAAGAGAGGCGGTTTTTTTAACAGTTGATTTTGTTTTACTTCTCTATTATTAAATGTGTTTTTCATTGCCTTTTAATTAAAATAGCTTTATATTTTTTCATTATTTAATATTCAATACCATTTTGTTGGTTGCTTTGAAAAAAAAATTTATTTTTTTTTAGTTTGTTCAAAGCAGTATCAACAAAAACAAAGAGGACCAACAAAAAGTAAATACAGATTATATTGAGAAAACTAACAGTAAGTTTGTATAGTTTCAAGTCTAAATAGTATTTTCTATTTTGTAACATTTTATTTGTAGTTAAAAAAAATGTAACTTAAAATGAAAAAAAGAAGAAGAAAAAAGTGAATATAGATAACCTATTTTGAATAAAATATATAAATGATACGTACATTTGTTGGGATAGCTCAAATGTCACACCTGCGTATTTTTCTGCATGCAACTCCCACAGACAAAGATAAAAAGTTGCAATGGAAAACATACATGATGAAAAAAATTATTGCAGAAATGAATAGAGGGTACCAAATTATGCTACTCTGAATTTTTTCAGATTTTTTTGAGACCCAGAACTATTTTTATTTTATCGGAGTGGTAAAAAGAGCACTCAAAAAGCTTAAGTTCCCCATTGTATGAGAACGTTTACCAAAGAACAGAGGTAACGTTAATGCTATATTATAGAGTGAGTATATAATAAAAAGTTTTACTTATGAAATTGGTGATGTTCTGTTTGGATGACTGAAGGTGAAATCAACTATTTAGTTAACTACAAATTAAAAAAAGTATCTAAAAATCAAGTTTATACGTTTACTTTATGTATTTTTTTTAAATAAGAACAACAAAAAACATTGATTTTTTTTTATTTATAAAATGCAACTCTGGAAATTTGTTTATTTATTTTACGTTAGTAGTACGAGCCCTTTGTGATTCATAGTGCAGCACTTTTGTAAGCAGACGACTAGATGATTCATCTTCCTGGTAGATACGCACGGCCCCAGCGAGTCATCTTAATCCCTAATGCTGCAGTGATGCAATAACGGGGCAGTTGAACCCGGGGCAACCCGCACAAGACCACATCAATCTTCGTTGTCTAGTACAGTAAGAAGATATCTCGAGAGTTTATAAACGGCAATCTCAGACATAATTGCTTTTGCAACATCTCGACACAAGATTCTCAGTGCAAGATAAAAAAAAATATATATATATATAATCGATTTGTTTTTATGTATGGAACCAATTAAATAATTTCCTTGATGAGGAATGTTTCTCGGTGCAAATATTACACAGATTATTTAAAAGAAGTTTACATTAATTTTACCAACACAAGTCAAGAAAATATTATTACAGTTTATCTTAAACATTTTATATTTTTCAGTGTAGTTATATAATGTTAAGTAATTTTAACAGAATTTCTGTGCGAGAAAGTTTGAGTCAACAACTACTATCCTTACAACTTACTCACAAATAAATGTCAACGAAAGAGGAAGGAAGTTTACGGTGATCTTGAATGTTTGCATTTTAGAGTCAAGACCAGTCGTCGTGATTTTGAGAATGAATGTTGCAACTGTAGCCAAGTGTAAGTTACACACATAAGTTAGCATAGAGATTGAGCAAGTTTGCATCCCAAAGACGATGGTACCTCCTTCTTCTCGTTGTTTGAGTTGTGAACTTACATAGGGAAAGAGAGAGTTTTATTTGTGAGCTTGTGCTGTATGTTGCGTGGATATATTATAGTAAAAAGCAGCAGTAAAGATAGAGAAGAAAAGATAGATAGAAGAAAGGATGAGAAGGGTTTTACGTAAAAGAATTTCTCCAATACATTCTTGTGTCGATCAATGGATAATATCTCTCAAAATGTCGACATTCCTGCCGTTCTTGGCGTGGCACTGCTGTGGATACACACGCCAACAGCAACTCACATTGCAACCCCCCCGTCGAGTCAGCAGCACCTCCTACTCACGTGTCGCCAAAGGGTCTATCTCCTCTCCTCCCTGCGTCTTCTCCCATCTCTTCTCCTTATTATCCATCCTCACTTTCTCCCCCAACATCACAAAAACCTAATTGTGTCTCTCAAATAACAACTGCAAATTAATCATTAATTTCATATAAAAATATTTACAGATTTTAAATTACAAAATTCCCATTAGAAATTGTTGAATAAATATTATATAATATAATATAATTATAATATATAAATATTATAATTGTTATAAAATAATAAGTAAGAATATTGATTTTTATGTATTATATTTCAAGATTGAAAACTGATGTAAAAATATAAAGCCTTGATGATCCTATAAAAGTAAAACTTTAAGATACATTTACATTAGCATTATGTTTTGCATTAAGGGTCTTATATATATATATTTTTAGAACTAAAGATGAGAGGTATTTTGATGAAATATTGATGATGCAATTTTTTTAAAATCAAAAGAAAATATTAATATATTTTCTAGTGCAAATGCAAAGTAACTGAATCGAAGTCTTGCATATCATATTTTTTTTTACATCATAAAGTTCTGCACTTCCTCAGTTCAAAGGATTTTTAATTCATAAACTCTACAATCATTTCTCTCTCACACTTTTTTATTTTCACTCTCTTTTTTTTTCCTCCTATAAATTTCCTTTGAAGTCTTTTACTGGCAAGTTGTCAAAGCGGCGTCTACTAAGCAAGTTAGATGCATAAACGTGTAAAAAAATCAGCAAGTTGCATAAGGAAATGTATACGCCCTATACATCTAGGGAATAAAGACATCACTTTTACCCTGTAGGGAAGTGCATATCATTTGGCTGTAGGGGTATTGTACACCACCAGGGGGGATTTAGGGGAGGGGGTGGAAGGGTAGACCAGGCGTGAAATATGGCTAATGACGCGGTGGTGGCCACCCACACTGCCTACTACAACCCCAGCACAAACATTTCCTATGCCATTGCTTCCCTTTCCCTATTGCACATACATTTTCATTCCCTTCTCCGCTTTGCCGTATCACCAGAAGCATGTTATTTACCCCCCTGGCTAGGAAATATAGACAACAAGTTGCCTGCATAGCAATGCACAGATAGATAATAAAATGAATTGTTTAAATGATATTATGTTGTGAAGTATAATCATGTAATTTAAACGCATTGTGTATGACTACACCAATTTTATAATTAAAATTTACATAATTACATAATATTATTGGACACGATTCACAAAGGACAATAATAGGTCTGTTCGTAAGTACACAATCAGAAAGAATCGATTATTTGTGATGATCCTTATTATTCCATTTACGGAAGGTTCTTCACAAATAATCGATTCTTTCTGATTGTGTATTTACGAAACAGACCTTATAATAATAAAATAACTAGTATTAGCAAAACTCAATGACACTAACAGTGGTTACTGAGAAAACTAGTAATATTTTTTAGTTAATCCGTTATTTATATTTTATAACAAAATTATAACGTATCAGGGGACATAATACAGTTACGCAACTGTACAAAATTAAAAGAACGAACTAATTCTTTAATTTAAGGTAAGGTCATTTGGAAGAAACTGTATTTTTTTTATTTTGAGATTTTTTATTTTCCAATAAAAAAATTATTTTTTCTCAGTTGAAAATTTAAAAACAAAACTTCAAATCTTTTTTTGTGTGATTGTTTTCATTTATTAAAAAAAATGTTAACATTTTTTATTTATTCATTTAATAAAAAGGGTACATTTTTTTTATACATAAGTTCTAACACATTTTAAACTAAAATAATCTGTACATTCTTTATACATATTATAATATAATAATGTCGAGTTCATGAATGAGTTTAAAGTATTCTTAACAAAATTTAAAAGTCTTTGATGCTTATGAGCACCATTCTCTTGTAACTAACAAAAGAAAATAATAATTTGAATAAAATGTTAGAATATAAAGTAAAATAATTTTAAAATAAATCTTCCTCGCAACTAGGAGTCTCTTTAGAGAGAATCCGAAAGCTTTAGTTTATATTTTCTGCCGTATAGATGGCGTGAGAATCATTTCGCTAACGTTAGAGGGAAATATTGTCGTTTTTTGGGGTCGATATCATCTGGCCTACTGATGGCGAAGGTCACGGTTCTCTGAATGCACTCTTTGTCATTACTGTGAAGGGTAGCTAATGCATTTGCAATTATTTTAATGTTGTACCATATAGTACAAAAAAAAATACATGGTGCCAAAGAAATGAAAACTTGGGAAATACGGAGAAAACTTTTTATTTATAGCTCCTAAAAGTATGCAACCGTTGCTGCATTTTCTAACATAACTTTAATTCATCATAGGAGCAATTATAAAAATAAATACAACAATTAAAGAGAAGGAAACGCTTTTACTGCTCATGGGGCTCTTTTCTGTTGCCACGGATCTGCAATGTAATTTCTAACATGTCGGGTAATTCATTAAGAACATTAAACAGTAATTAAATTCTACGCAACAAAAAAATCAAAGAAAATAAAGATATTAAAATTTCGATGTTGAGTTATATTAGATTCTGCTACAAATATATGAGAAAATAATGCAATTGGTCATAGAAGCAGGGTAAGCAAAATCAATAACAAAGATTATTCAAGGAGCTTCATTATTAATCAAGTTATAATATTATTCAGGAGCTCAATAAACTTCTTCATCATACATCTCAATTATACACATTGTTATTAAGAGATGGAGTTTCCATTGATGACGTCACTGAAAATTGCCGTGGGCTTCTTTGCACATTCTCCTCTTACGTCTATATTCTATAGTGTATACTTATCACTCTGTATGGTGGTTAGGACAGCTGCAGCCTCATAAAATATTAACACGTGATGGAAGAAGCTAGGTCTCTTTGCCGTGGGCCATTCGCTTCCAGTATAAGCTATACAACACGCAGCTCTTTAAATAAACTGAGAAAATATATTTTACAACCTTATACGACATGTTGGCACTCGTAAACTAAATGTAATACACATCGATATGAACATCTGAAATAGTTAAAAATGTCTCTAAACTATTTTTTGTACAAATGAAATGTAAATTTAAGTTTTATTTTTATATAATAAAGTTATATATTATAAAATATATACATTATAATTTAATATTGACTTACTGTTATAAAATCTTTATTGAAATACCTTGAAAGTATTATGATTAATTAATAAGAATTTCAGTTCCCTCTTCAATTTAAGATTTTCAACGAAGTCTCTCTGTATTAATAACATTCTTCATTAACGTTAAAATCGATTGATTAAATCATCTAATAAAACAAAGTATTTTATAATATTATATTTATTTATTTATTTTTTATTTTTATTTTGGAACTTCTTTTTGGTTGTACAAGACAAACATATGTTCAAGTCAAAATTGGACAAAATACAACATAAAAACATCAAACTTAAACACATTTACATAAGTTATTTAACACTATCAAACACAATCACTGACAATAATAATAAAAACAAAATACAAGCCAAAGTCACCATTAATACTGATAAATTTTAGTTTATGTGGAACATATATATATACATATATATATATATATATACATACATATATATATACATACATACATACACACACACACACACACATATATATATATATATATACATACATATACACACATACATACATATACATATACATATATATATACATACATACACATACACATACATATACATACACATATACATATATATATATATATATATATCAGTCAATACAATGTATATGTAAATTTATAATTTTGTTTATTTTATAATCCTGATAATACTTTTTCAGACATTTTATTACTCTCAAAAGCTTTAATAGAGTAAAACTCTTTATTGATCAATACATTCTTTAATTTTGTGCGAAAAAGTTTACTGGTTTTTATTTCTTTCAAACATGCTGGTAAAAATTCATAAAATTTTGCTGTTTGATACATTGCACAGTTTTTGAAAAATTGTGTGTTATGTCTTTCAGTAACTACATTCGATTTATTTCTAGTATTATAGTCATGATAGCCATCATTCTGAACATAAAAATTTGGATGATTTTTTTTGAATGAGGCACAATTTAAAATATAAATGCAAGGGACAGTTAACATTTTATTAGCCTTAAAATGTGAAACACACGACTGTCCTTTTGGTATTCTTAAAATCGTTCTAAGTGCTCTCTTTTGCAAAACAAAACATCGATTCAATAGTTCAGATTTACATCCCCAATTTATTATGCCATATGCCAAATGTGGATAAACATACGCATAATATATGGTTAGCAAGGTTTCATGAGATACATGATTCCTGATTGTATATAACATAAAATTGGCCGAATTTATCTTCTTACAAATCGCATTTACATGTAAAGACCAATCCAAACTTTCATTAATGTGTATACCAAGAAACTTAACAGACTCTGCTCTTTTAATTGTTTTTCCGGCTAATTGCAACAAATAACTATTCAAAGGGATTTGTCTAGGGGAATGAAATTGGATGTATTCGGTTTTAGTTGAATTTAATATTAGCTTATTATTTGTACACCATGTATGTACCTCTTCAATAGTAAGTTTAATCTTACGAATTAATTCATCTTCGGCTTCTGCTGTGATTATAGCTGTAATATCATCAGCATACTTTACTAATACCGCATTCTTGACATGATCTGATAAGTCATTTGTTCCTGTATTAAACAATGTGGCTGACATTTTTCCTCCTTGAGGAATTCCAAGTGTAATCGGTAATTTGTCTGATTTATATGTAATATTTTGGCCGTTAGAATTTGAATTTAATTCAACATATTGTTGTCTGTTTGTTAGATATGAATCTAATAGATTACGACTCGAAACTCCTATTCCCATGTTATCAAATTTATTCAATAATACATCTTTATTTAGACTATCAAACGCTTTAGATAAATCAAAAAATATTGCAATGCAAAATAGTTTATTATCTATTGCCATATAAACGTGGCTTAAAAGATCAAATAGTGCTGTATCAGTAGAACGGTCTTTCAAGAATCCATGTTGACAGGGAGCAATTAAATGATTTTCTGTTTGATAATCCGTAATTTGATCGTCTAATGTATTCTCAAATAATTTGCCAAAAACAGATGTATTTGATATTGGTCTGTAATTATCAATAATGAAAGTTGGGCCTTTTTTATGAGTT
The DNA here is from genome assembly GCA_949825025.1 of Siphlonurus alternatus. Classification (NCBI taxonomy): domain Eukaryota; kingdom Metazoa; phylum Arthropoda; class Insecta; order Ephemeroptera; family Siphlonuridae; genus Siphlonurus; species Siphlonurus alternatus. Next base: position 39,866,124 of record OX463778.1, on the reverse strand, counting down.
GCATAAATCTTAGAATCCTTTAAACAATCAGGAAATATACCATCTGATATTGAATGGTTAATTAAATTAGATAAAGGGACAGACAAAACAGAAGCACAATATTTTACAACAGTATATGGTATTTCGTCTGGGCCAGCTGCATACTTATTAGGAAGGGATTTCATTCGATTTAAAATATAAATCGGGTCTATCGAACAAAAATTTAATTTCGTTTTACTTTTATCAGAATCGACAATAATTAAAGTATTAGAATAATTAAAAGGAAATTTTTCTGTTATTATATTTTCAATTGTCTTGACAAAAAAATTATTAAATAAATTGCAAATTAGTTTGGGGTCTGTAATCGTTACACTATTTATACATAATTCATAATTATTCTTATTATTAACATTTGTTTTCTTTGTTTTGCATTCTTTATTAATTATATTCCACGTAGCTTTAATTTTATTATTAGCTCCTTTTATTTCATGGTCATTCTCTTTAAATTTAGCGGTGGCCATATTTTGTTTATAAGATTTCATTTCTTTTTTATAAGTAGACTCTAAATTTGGGTCAGTAAATTTTACATCATAGTGTAAGCGTTTTAAAGAAATCCCTTGTTCGTAAAGATGGGGGTTATTGAGTATCCAGGAAGGTTTATTTTTGTTACTTGAAATTTTTCTTTTAACAACAGGAAAAGCCTCGTTGAAATGATAAATAAAAATTTCAAGAAATTTTGACCATCTCTCATTTGAATTGAGATCAGGATTTAATAAATCATTCCATTCTTCACGAATTAATAGGAGCAGAAAATTATCTAAATTGCATTTGTCAAATATTCGTTTATAATAAAATTGTTTTTCTTGTATTTTATCAATGTTCTTCGAGTTATTTAATGTTATTGTGACTATAGTATAGTTATGGTCCGACAGAGTTGTTTTTTCAGTTTTATAATTAGTATTAATAGCAGATGTACTTTTAATAATATGATCAATTAAAGTAGCCGTTTTCATTGTTTCTCTAGTAGCGGAACTATTAACAATTTCCAACTTGTATGAGTCCAGTATATCTTTATATAAAATTACATTTGCATCATCAATAAATAAATTAAGATTTACGTCACCCGCAATAATAAAAAAATCATCATTATTTTTACAGTATTTAATTAATTTTTTGCATAACATTTCAAACTCTTTTAAGAATGGTTTTATATTATTTTCTGTGTTGTCAAAATTCTGAATTTTTTTCATCACTCTAGATATATTAGGTGGGCGATATATAGAAGCAAAATAAATGTTTGTTGTCTTGTTAATTACTAATTTCGCTATGCAGCATTCAAAAACTGATTCAATGGATTTTATTTTAATATCATTTATATTTGAACCTTTACGAGATAGAATTACTACTCCCCCACATTTTTGAATATCTCTACAGTAATATGAAACTATCATAAAATTTTTAAAATTTATTGTTATAATTTCAGATTCATTCAGCCCATGTTCACATAATATAATTATATCACAATCAACCATTTCAAGAAAATACTCAAATTTTGGTAATTTATTTTTTAGGCCTGGTAAGTTAAGCTGAAGAATTTTAATATTACATGGGGCTGAGTGAACCTGAACATTAAGTTTTTTTTTTGTTGGGCAATTTGGTGGAGATACTGTTTAGTGTACTGGCACGGAGCCGTGATCTCACAGGGGAAGATTGTGTATCTTCCTGAGAATTTTTAATGGGGGATTTCAATTGAGATGCCAGATTAAAATTATCAACATTTGAACTCAAAACATTATCATTAATAGTATCATTTTTACTAATAATGGATGGTGAGACAACAGATGAAATTTCATTAATTGATTTTTCTGAATTAATTGCACTTTTCTTAGCAGCAGTTTCATCATTTTTTAATAGATCATTTGTAAATTGGAATTTATTATCTAAAATCGTTAGTAAAAAAGCTTTGAGTCTTGGATGTAATGAGTTCAGATCTATAATATCTTGATTCAACTCAAGAGAACATACAGGATCTGGTAAGGGTGGTCCTGATTCAGGCAAACTATTGTTTACCAAAACAAGACTTGACTCCTCACTCGGGGCAATACCGTCGTTCGCCGGAGCGAGGCCTGACTCCTCGCCCGGGGTGGTACCGTCGTTCACCGAAACGAGGCCTGACTCCTCGCCCGGGGTGGTACCGTCGTTCACCGAAGCGAGGCCTGACTCCTCGCCCGGGTTGGTACCGTCGTTCACCGGAGCAAGGCCTGACTCCTCGCCCGGGGTGGTACCGTCGTTCACCGAAGCGAGGCCTGACTCCTCGCCCGGGGTGGTACCGTCGTTCACCGAAGCGAGGCCTGACTCCTCGCCCGGGGTGGTACCGTCGTTCACCGAAGCGAGGCCTGACTCCTCGCCCGGGGTGGTACCGTCGTTCACCGAAGCGAGGCCTGACTCCTCGCCCGGGGTGGTACCGTCGTTCACCTGAGCGAGGCCTGACTTCTCGCCCCGGGTATTAGACATCTGCTCCTTCGTGGCTGGCACTGGCAGTCCCTCCACCCTCACTATGTCAGGCGTGACAATTGAGGGGCGGGTACTCTCTCGCAAGGTAGAGGTCTGGCATTGCCCGGAACTTACAAGGACCGCCAGGTTATTAGAAGGAGGGGCCCTAGCGGTAATGACGTTTGCTACAGTAGATTGGGCTGATTCCTCAAAGAGTTCTTTAACAGCTGTTTCATCATCATTACTTGCAACTTTCTTTGCTAATGTCTTCCATCCATAATAAGCAACAATTTCAATGTCAAGATCTTTGAACACTGAAATAATGTCTTGTTTTATAGTAGACCAGTTGAAACCGTCTCTGCCACATGCTAAACGAGGAATTGCGAGTTTTTTTATACTTAAAATCTCACAGATATTTCTTAAATTTTTTAATGCAAGTAGTATATTTGAGTGGTCAGGATAGCTGTTATGGACAGATTTAGTAACTAAGTAGAAAAATAAAACTGTCATCTGAAGGTAAAACAGCTACTTCACCAGTATTTTTGAGTTGACTCTTTAAAAAAGGGGTTTGTCCATGTTTTTTTTTAAATTGAGTTGCAACTCCACGTCCTTGTTTAAATGTTTTATCAACGCAGTGGGCGTAGGATGTGCCTGGTGGTGCGTCAAACAAATTTCCTTTCTTTTCAATGAAACGGAAATTTTGATGTTTTCTTTTTATATTATTGTTATTGGTATTTTTCTGATGTAAAGTCGGAAAAGACTCATTATTAATATGTTGTAGTACTGAAAAAGAGTTTGATGTTGGTACTGTCGCACCCCACGGATTATAAGGAGGTCTTGGGGGGCGCAATTGGGCACCCTGGCTTTGGCGCGGCAGCTGGGTAGGGTGCGGTCGCTGAGCGCTCGGTTGGTGTTGGAGCGGGCGACGAGGTTGATACTGACTTACAACGTGCTGCCGGCGTGTCTGCTGCTGGCGTGATTGCTCAGATTGTTGCTGCTGCTGCTGGCGTGATTGCTGCTGCTGCTGTGGCACTCTAGTGAACGACGTCGGCTGAGGTGGGCGTTGTTTTGTGTAACCAGCCGTCCTCCAAGGTCGCGAGAATTGAACTGGTGACCTGTCATAATCAGCTGTTTGTATATGACATTGATGATTTGAATTTCCCTCATTATTAAAGTTATTTGCAGAAGAAATTCCATTTCTTTCATTTAACATTAATTTAATAGTGCATTTAATTTCTTCTCTAAAGTCAGTAAATAAGTCCTTAATATTATGTTGAATTAATTTGTACATTGGATGTACAGTCAGATCATTTGATAGGCTTTCATTGGACATATGTATATCAGAATTATTTTTATCATAATTAATAAATTGTGAGTTAAAAACCTCCGGTGTAGTTCTAGCAGGTGGCGGCCAGTGTGGTACGAGCGGAGAGCAGAACTGAGGTGTAGCACGCATGGAGCGTAGGTCCGTCATGATGTTTTTCTCAAGAGAATATTTATCACACCTTTATATTTAAAGTTCAATGCACAGGACACTTAGTAGTAATGTATCACTTAATAGAAAAAAACTTCAACTTTCCGATGAACAGACTTTCTTTTTAATTAAATGATAGACAAAAAGGTTAATCTTTAAAAATTACGGAGCAGTGAAAATATTGTAGTTAAGCTCTCAGGTGCTGCCACCTATCCTATATATCCTATATATCCTATATAATCTTAAATTATATTTGCTAAGATTAAACATCAAAAAGAGTTAAATTTCTCTCTCTCTTTCTCTACTTCAATTCATTTTATATTATCAGTTTAAATCTCTTTTTCCTCTACGTTGACGGCACATGAAAAAGATAATAAATTTTGGAACAACGGTTTCAAATAAATGCTGTGAGGTTGTAATATATTCAAAACGGAAAGAGAGAGAAATTCGCGCGTGTGTCAATTCGAAATCTAACATACTTAATCAATGAACCATTCCTTAGTCAAACAAGCGAAACAGTAACTCTTCACACCAATTTAATATTGACTTCAATTAAGATCGTCAATGTCTCTCATTTACTTTGAAAATGTTTACGTGAGAAATTTGATCGAGCAAACTAAAACTTTACACAAAAAGAGTACTAACTCTAACAGCTAAAAACGAACGATAACAATTTGATTTTTTACGTAACATACAAAAATAAAACAAGAAAGAGAATAATAAAAATTGTAAGAAAAAAAAAAAGGATTAGAGTGACGTCAAAAACTTAGTAGTGAGTGACGTTTTGATCGTTTTAAAACCCTCCGCATGAGCTGATAATGGCGCTAGGAGTTATAGTTTTATTTTACCAATGCTGTTCACTGTGATATAATAAGAAAGCAAAAAAAAAAAAAAAAATAATAGAGAAAAAAGTCTACTGGTACAATTGTATTGAATAATGTGGTTTTTATATACGTTGAACAATCGATAATATTATAAGATATAAAAATGTAAAATAAAGAGTTGTAATAATGTCTATAATATATATAAAAAAAAAAGAAATCACAATAGAAGGAAGTAATAATAAAAACTAACAGGAAAGTGTTATATATAAAAAAAAAAAGTTATAAAATTTTATATTCAGCAATGTAGGAAAATTCCTATTTATTGGGTCATAATATTAAATATATAAACAAATAATTGTGATGTCAAAAAGTGCACGCTGATAATATAGTTGTCTGCAAAAGTATGTCCACATTAACAGTAACAGTAACAGTAACACCCAGTGTTATTACTCTGTAATTAATAAATAAAATGTCGCGGTAGCAACATTGGTAATGTACGTGCGCGGCCTGACAACGCGGCCGCGTGATTTACACGGCCAGCAGCTCCCGCCTTGTTTATCGGCGCCCGAGGACGTGTCTGATGGCACTCTATGCACGACGTGAGCCAAGCGCAAATATTCGCAAAACTTATCAACACTGGAGGAAACTGCATGAATCACAATGCTGATGCAATAGTTACACAATTATAGATTTTCTTGCATCTACTTAATCTAACTTTAAAACATATGAAAATAGTAGTGAAATACAAGAAATTGTTAATAACATGAAGCTAATTGTAAGTTTTGTACATAAAAATCAATTGAAAAATGTGTTTTTAATGAGTAAATATAGTCGTTGTGACCTAGTTTCATTTTTGTAATTGACAAATACTCGTAGTTAACAAGTGATAAAAAGTACATTCATAAAGAGTACTAAAATACGAGTTTAAGATGTTTTAAAATCCGTTTAAATTGTACAATTATGTTATGCAATTCCTATTCAAGATGTATTTTAAAATTTAATGTACTTAATATTTGTACATGGCCCTTGAGATAATTATGTATGTGAAAGTCACAGATATATTTAAAAATCTATATAATAAGTTTGTAAATTTTAATTGCATTTGAATTTGGATTAAATTAAAAGTTAACATATGAATGCACAAATTAAAATAATACGTAAATTATATTTAATATTAAAAATAAAAATAATTGTATATTTAAAATTTACGTGAAATATTCCATTTGCTTGTTTTGAAAGTACAAAAAAAATGCATATAAATATATTATATTAGAATTAATCTTGTTTTTTTTTGTGTACTCAAGAGGAAAATATAATAAAATGAAATATTAGAATTAATTATGTTCAATTATATTTAATTTTTTGAAATTAAAAAAAGGACTTATTCAGACACATTATGTGAAATATGTGAGAATCCTGTTATTACCTAGTGATTATATATGTAGCACATACGCTATGATAAAACTAAGCAGTTTATCTGTGGGTTAAATTGGCTGATGCTTGTGTGCGTGCACGTTCTGGACATCCCCGGGGCACCGCTTATCGTGGAGCGTGACGGCCTCCTCAGGGAGTGACCCTCTGGGATGACCTCTGTGGGCTGACCCACACAACGTGGCAGCGGGTCACTGGACCGCTCTTGGGGACATCCACGGGTCACTCTATGTTTTTGTTGTTCTCAATGTTCAAGCAAGTCTTATCCAACGGTGTGCATTTATCCAGTCTGTTTGTATCAATATAATCTATATCACGTTCATAACATGTGACAGACTTTTAAGAAGTATCTCAATGTTACACTATGATATAAAGTAGGAGAGGGCTATCGTTTATTTCAAACTTATAAAATATAGACGAATTACATGCCAATTTAATAATTTACAAAAGAATATCTCAACTAATTTTAATTAAAAAAATCTAGTATTTTATGAAAACATAGAAAAGACGATTAACTGTATTTTGATAAATTTTCCATAAATTTAAAAACTTGTTCCATCCATGTTACATGAATTTGATATAAAAGAATTTCTTTCATGTAAAGAAAATTCTTTTTAGATATTATATAACAGGAAGTTGTATCAGAAAGTTATAAAAGCATAGATTTCGTGTATAAAAATAAAGAGTAACATTTTTTAATAGTAAGCCATGCATGTAAGCAAATAAAGGGCTTATTTACCGCCCTCTCCTTTCCTCTTCTCCCCCCAAAAAAAATCCTCTTGAGATGTATTTTTAAATTCCGCAATAACATTTATTAATAAATAAAATATTTTTCTCTCAACTTGTTTACCAAAACTTTTGCATAGTTTATGAAGTACAGGGGGGAGTTGAATGTTTTAAATACGTAATGTTGTTCAACAGTAACGTTGTGTGCGGGTCAGCCTGGCCTTAAGCAGGGGCGGTACTACTACGTAGGAGGGGGGGGGGGCGCTGACGTGGAAGCCACGATGAGATTTAGCGCCGCAGCCAGACTAGCACAGGGGGAGGCAAAACGGCGTGAAATACACGTCTTGAGGCGAGAGCAAGGGAAGTGGAAAATAGAGGAGGAGATACTTCAGGAGTAGAGAGAGAGAGGAAAAAAATAGCAACTTTTAAGTGTATATAAGAGCATCTTTCCCTTCTCTATATACTAAAAATCTCTGTCTTTTATTTTGTTCTCTGTCCAGTGTTCTCCATTAAGAACGCACCAGTAAACACTGCTAGTGGCAATGTGTAGTCGTTCCCCGCCCTCGCTACTGCCGCCAATGCGAGCAAACTCCAGACGTACAAGTCAACATACAAACTTGATGCGGACATGGAGGGGGGAAAAAAAGATAGAACCAAACAGCTTCTTTTTTTATACTGTGTGTAACGTAAAGATAATTTGCATTTTAAGTACTGCTCTTCTTTTTTATGTTAAACCACGTAACATTTTCTGTCTTGTTTAGATATTACAGATAGCAAAATATATATTAGTTAAAAAACTAGTAAAAAAAAGTTGAATGGAAATTAAAATTTTCATTCATAAAATTTAACTCGATTAAATTACTTTTTGTAGTTAATATTGCGGTGCTTATATATTTGAGCTGTATTATAATAATAAATGATTTATTCCCTACATTTAAAGTTTGAAATATGACTTTAAAAAAACACAATTTATCATATTAAATCCACGGCTGAAATACATTAATGTAATAAAAATATAATTCCAATCAATCATTTATCCTTAATAGCTTTTTATATTTTATATATATATATATATATATATATATATATATATATATATATATATATATATATATATACACATATATATATATAGTAAAAAAACTTTACCAAGAAATAATAATCTCATCTCTTAATCTGTATTATTTATTTATAATATTGCATGTATAAAAAACGTTTTATATTACAATTGATTGCAGCAAAGCATTCGTTGTATTTAGAGTATGAGAAAGGATTAAAGCTGTCTGAAAGATTTCCACTTCCATTAGCATAATCTGTGAACCGAGACAAATGACACGTTTTCCTCTCTAAAAGTTTTTTAAGCTAAACCATATATTTCCCTTTGCTCTGCTCTCCCTCCTCTCAATTAGCTATCATTTGGGGAGCAACTTTAGAAAATGGAGGACTTGAAAATAAAACAGAAAAAAAAGGACTTAGAGGAAAAAAACAACACCCTCTTCTTGTATCGCTTGAGTTGGCAGGAGTCGCAGAGGAGAGATTATCAGGCGGGCCGCCGCCATTGTCCCCTGCAGTCGAGACAAGTAGGCAACCCATCGTACATGCATGTCAAACTGGTTGCCTACGTATCAGGATCGCGAATTTGCCATTTTAAAATAATCAAGATTGATTTAAATGTCTACATATTTTTATATTTGACTACCATGTTTATCTGAGTTTTTTTAAACTGGAACCGATTTTTTACCCTCTGAAAATAATATTAATGAGAATTTATTATTATATGTCATTCTATGTTCATTAATTTAATAATTTAAAATTTGTCTCATTAATTAGAACTTGTATAATTTATTTGTTATAATTATATTAAAATACACTTCAGTGATTTGTTTTTAATTATTTTGTGAATGCTCATTTGAAGATATAACAATACAATAAATATTACAATTCAAGTAAATTATAATTGATTGTTAAATTTTAGATTTGTTTGTAACATACTTGAATGACTCGTATTTTATATAACACAAATTTATAGCTGAAATATTTTTATAAATAATTCAATTAAAATTTTAAACCCCAGAACAAATTAGACTTGTTTATTTAGGACAAAAAACTTCTTATAATGAATAGATTATATAAAAAAAAAATGTAAAATTTTTACATTGATTTTTTTTTAAAGAACTCATTCGGAAATAGATTGAATATAAACTAAAAATGTATACGTAAGCTAAAATTTTACTTAAGGATAAAACTCAATACATAAGTTAAATATAGATTTTGAAAACCGTTGGTCATGATTTGCTTGCTTTTCTATTAGGATCAAAGTATGAGATGATGATGGTATTTCATCGCTTATGACTTAATTACTACGGGCGTTTGCATAGCGCTTAACCCTTCATCTTGTAAGGGCAAACCGAAGTAAAACGCTCTACAGCCGCCAAAACTGATGTGGTAAGGAGAGTTCAGAGCACCAGTGGTACTCCCTCTCTCTCTCTTACTTTACTAAGGTAGTTACATAGTCTAAATAGAGCCTTTATACATAGTTTAGCTCACTAATGTTCCGTCCCTATGCAGCAGACGTCGCTGAATGTGTTCCTAGTAAGGTTCACTCGCTTAATCAGTTAAGCCGGCTCATCAATCAAGCTTCAGCTCTGCTGGGGGTGGTTGGGGGTGGGGTAGGGAGGAGGTATTGGGTTGGGGGGAGGCCACAACAACCTTCGGTAAGGCATGGCAAACACGGCCGCAGCAACTCGGGGATGGGCAATAACATCACAGCGTATCTCTCTCCCCACTCCCTTACTTCCAACTCTATCTCCTGAACTAATCAAACTACAAACTCTGATTGAGTGACTCGTAAGAACCAATCTTACGAGTCTTGGAAAAATCGTCTTGAATGCAATTTCATCAACAAGAAATATATTTTCAGTAATTTATTAATAATAAAAAAAATTGTGTTTACATGTTCGTCTGAACAAAATAACCGACAAGTTTGTAATCATAATAATAATTAAATGTTATATAGAGGAAGAATATTTAAAATATTTTTATGTATTTAATACGTTGTTGATCTACATATTATATCATAATTATTTAAACTTAAATTTAAAAAAGTACATTGAACTTTTAATTATTCATTAAATTGCAATTTATAATGTTATTAAAGTAAAAAAAAAAACGTTAATTGGAAGAGTTATGGATGTAGTATTTTTATAAATATTTATAAGTTGTTGTTTGTATTGACAGTGATAAATTATATTAAATATTTATACATTGCTTATGTAATGATAAACATTGCAAAGTTGCAAGTTATGATGAAAATTTCTAAATTCGCTTCGATGATTTATGCAGCAAATTATGACGTCACATCTTCAAGTTATATCGGCTCAACTCGGAGGGGAGATAGCACGAGAAGTTAATTTGAAAGCCTTTATCCCTTATTAAGGTGCTTGGATAGAAACAGTTTCTAAGATACATTAAAAACTGCAAACATAAATAATCCATTTTATGAAAAGCATTATTTTAATACTACATTTAAAACAATCTTTATGTATTTATTTTATTTAAAATGATTGATGCTTGTAATATAAATTAAATTTGTTTTTTAATAATATTAAAATATTAAATAAACTTCAACATTAATTTATTTTATATAGTATATATTTTATATTATTATTTTGTTATGCAAGTTTATTGTATGTTTAATATTAATTTTAAACATGCATTCATGCGATTGTAGGTTATATTTACAATACAGACTTGGTTATTGTTCATATTACACAACATTATGACGTCATCAAAAGAAGAAGGATTGTGCTGATTTTGAATTCTGCATGCAACGTGTTATAATAATACCTTGTGTAAATAATGCAACTTCATATCAGCCGTTACGTAATATAATACTTTACACTGCAAGAACAGTACGCTTGGAAACTCACAATTGTCAGTACAAAAGCTAAAGGTCAAAAGAAGGATAATTATCTAAGTACATCATGACGCATAAGTATATCATTATTCATTATTATCATACTAGCTTGTAACACCGGAGAAAACCATAGTCTCTCTTTTCTCTGCTGTTTTTTCTCTGGTAACACTGAGGTTCTGAGTTCTATTCCCATTACTGTGACTTTTTGGATTACGCACTTTGAAAACTGTGGAAATTGGAGCAAGGTAGATTCGAGATGTAACTAATGGTAAAATACATTCATACAGTCCTGACTGAGGTTTCTTCAGTAAATATATACATAACTGTGTGCGTCCACAAAACTTTTCTTTCTCACCTCTCCTTTATCATCTTCTAAGGTAGTTACGTGTAAGAATTTAAAAACCTCAAAATTTTCACTGTAAATAAGACCTATTTTTAGTTTGTGTTTTGTACCATACACATAATATATCTAACTATAAATGTAACCTCTGGCCATTAGTATCATTACCATACATTTATTTTCAGTGTAATACCTAGTCTACCATTGACCTCAGAACAAAACAAGCAGCTCGTGTGCTCTATATATAATAATCATGCTTTTAGAATTTTAAAATAGAATAAAATATAACACATGGAATAAAAAGTGTTGCAGGGTAATTATTATTATTATTATTTTTACTATTATGCCTTTGTACCAAGGAATGTGAACATATAATACGCAATAACTATTAACTTTTATCTTAATCTTGGTATTTATAAAGAATTTTATGAATTTAAATACGTGCAATTTAAATGTAAATATTACAAATAAATTAACATAAAATTTTCTAAGTACAAAAGATTAAAGTGAGAAAATACATTGTATGTGCTTCAGTACGCCTTTTGATACTTTCATTTTTACTTACTTTATATTTTCTAAAAAATAAGTAATTTAAATTTGTATGCTGCTATAATAAATCTAAGTCAGTGATTATAAATGTGGCTCTCAATTATCTGTATTTAAATCTCGGTGGAGTAATTATTGTAGAACTAATGCCTGACTTTCTGGAGTTGTACTTTCAGAGAGACAAAGAAAATCACTTATTTAATTTTGGTAGCGAGAAGAAGAGAGCTTAGAATTATTTATCTTAAAAAAATTCACTATATATTTACATTTATAGATGTCGTCATTTGAAAATTTAGAAAAATGAAGAAAACTTGGTTAAAATTAAACTCAATTTCTTATATTAAAATTAAATTTGATTCTCACTTTTGAGGAATAAAATACATACATAAAACGATAAATTAATATTTTAGGACATATTTAAAATAACCTAAATACCCAAATAAAATACTTGTAACATTGAATTTTTATTGACATTTCAACAATGAGTGAAGTTATAGTTTCAGTTAGATTTAATTTATCATTTAAAATGTGAATTTATTTATTATAAGATTCAAATAAAACTAATAATAATAAAAAAAAGTTCTTACAGTTAGGAAAGTAAATTTGGATCAAGTGAAATCCTTATTATGTTAAATAAGTAGGCTATTTGTATTCAAAGTTAGTATGCATACTCGCTTTCACCGTCTTTTGTATGGCTTTCCAAATGTATTCTAATTACACCTCTAGTTTACTGTATAAGAAAATCGAGGAAAAGACCCTCAGAGAGAAAGAGTAGCAGACTTGAGCTTTAGTTTCTACACTTAGTTAGCGTACCTAAAACTTACTTGGGTCCAAGCTCTCGATCAATGGTATATAACATCCCCTATATATAGCATTGCTGTAGAGATACAGGTTGCTGCATCCTTCCTTGCAACTGCCTCCTACTTGACTAGTGCCCTCTCTATTCTGTAACCATAGTAACGTAGGAGATCACTCAGCAGCCACAAAAACATCCTTGCTAGCATCTCTCTGATTATTTCTCTGCTCTAAAAGAGCTCTTCACATAAATTGACGACTACCAGCTGCATCAGCATGGGTACTAGTTATACTTTAGTATCAAGTGGGAAATATAGGTCAAATATTTTTATGTCACAAATACGGTATGCAAAGATATTTTTTTATAAGTAGAGAGATGCTTTACAGGTTTAATTATTAGTTGTTATTGTTGTTTCAATTATATAATATTAAATTCATGCATAACCATGTTTGTTATACTATGTGGTATTGCATTAATTAAAAAAAAATGTTAAGAAATATGAAAAAAAAATAAATCGATTCGACGTGAATATAAAGTATAATTAATTCATTTTAAATAAATATTCATGCACATGTTAGCTTATTAATGTTAATAATAATCAATAGAGATAAATTAATATAATTGTTTGTTCGCAGTAAATACCAGCACATTGAAAATTACGGAGAAAATTATATTTATCTTTTGTTTTATATAAATACAAAGTTATAGAAGCTATATTTCAATGTGTATTTTCTGAATGCATTATGCACTTTGCATTGTTAATATTATGTGCATAGTGAAACAGTAATTCAATTTATGTTTAATATATTGCACTTTCAACATCGATCAGATTCAATTGAAATAACACATTGGTTAAGTAAATTGATTTTGAAGCATTATAAACAACGTGTTAACACTTTAGCGATGTATGATTTATAATAATTATCATTTTATACAGAAATTAGCATTTACACAAAAAAAAAACTTTATTCGAAAAGTTATATTTAAATCCTTATTTATAATTTATTTTTCCATAAATGTATTATTCCGTTAACAAAAACTATTTTAATTTTTTTTTAACTAAATTAAATAAATTAAAAAAAAAAAAAAAGATTGCTTGGAAAAACAATTTTTACACCGTTACACAGTGCCATATAGTTGTATGAGTTGTGATTTTATATTAAATGCATTGTTTTACTTATTTGCTCGTTCAGTTATTTTCTTATTCGATAATAAATAATATTATTACCAACATTTTTTTAGCCTCACTCAGCATTGAAACTTTAGTTTTACATTTTATTCTTGCATTTTACTATGTAACATATTTCTCACAATTCGTAGTTGAATGGCCGTAAACAGCATCAGAGGGAGCAAGAAAGTCGGTTTGGAATCGTCACTGCTCACTTGCTTTTTACTGCGAGCCAATGCTGCAGCATCGATCATATTATACCAAGACCCTTCTCTGCTGAAAGAAAGGAATATTTTTCAAGTGCTTTGCCAATATCATTATCTTCAGGCTCAGGACTTCCTCCCTCTTTGCCGATGTTTCTGGTGGTTACAAAGAAATCTTCCACTTCCTCTTCTTCTCAGGTTCAAATGTGGTACTATTCTGCCGCTACCACATGACGTTAAACTATTGAATCAAATTGAAATTCCATAAAAAAACTTTTTCTTGCATTTTTTTATGCATGCAAATTTTTTTTATCAGAATATTTATGGTGCTCATTTTAGAAGTCAAACATAGATTGACAGGTTTTTTAAGATGAAATGGAATAACCTTTTTGACGTAAGTTCGTTTTGTGGCATATTATATATATGAAACATGCATGAAAATTTCATAGCAGGTATTATAGTAACATTAAATATTGTATAATTTGTGTAATCACAGACTTTAAAGATTAGTTTATTGCATTCTTCAAATATATTATGTTTTACTATACATTTAGTTAAAAGTAAAAATTCCATCTTTCATTATTCAGAAATTTGTCTCAAAGTCCACATTCAAATTGTCTCTTAGCACCATTTGGTGGTAAAATACGATTTGCACTCCCAATTTATATCAAAATAATATTATTTATTTAAGTAATGTCAAATTTTTATCGGTGAGATATCAAAAATATTTAATGTCTACGTCACAAAATTGAAACATTTTGATTTTTTTAAATTTGTTTACTTTTTCGTATATTGTTTTTTTATTGTTACTTCCTGCAAACAAAAAATTGACTTTCATTTCAATATAATTTAGCAAAATGATGGCTAATGAATTATAAATTATAATTATGTGTCAGATAATAATTATATAATATATATATAATTTTTATATCAGAAAAAAAAATCTGAAAATTTGAAGGGAAATGTAATACATTTCCATTTCTTACTTTACAAACATGCAATTAATATTGAATTTTTATTTGCACTCACAAAACACCAACCCTCTATAGTATTTTATGATGCATGAACGTCAGTCTTGGTAATTATTTTTTTATAGAAGTTAATATTTTTTTTTTTTTTTTTTTTACTTTCAAGAATAATTTTTTATTTAAATATTTGATTGGATAAGTGCAATGTTTGAATATAGATGCAATAACATAATAAATAATTACGCTTACACGCAGCAAAACCTCAGCTCTGTTTCTATAATTGAATTATGAAGTTAACTGTGTCATACTGTACTTCATTTACATAAAAACATGTATACTTGAATAATTTTATAATATACACATACGTTAAAATAGTACACATATTTATTTCAGTGATGCATAAAAATCTCTTGTTTTAAAATAACTATCTTTATAAATACATAATAACTAAAAATAATTTCAAGAGGAAAAGTAACTACAATGTCATAAATTTTATGAAATATATAGAATATACTAACAGAAAGATAATATGCAATGGGATTTTTTTTTATATAATAGAAAGCAAAATGACAAAAATTCAAAAGTTAAAATTTCATACAGCATAATATAAATGAAATATTTTTATAGTGAAACTATTTTATTTCAACATATGCTGCATGATAATAAAAAATACTTGAAACATAATATATTGCTACAACAAATAAAGAAGATAATAAAATACCAAGTTTTAAAGAAAGAAAAAACAAAAATGTGTCTTAATCCTATCTTTTTCAACACTACTTCGATTTTTTTCCTGCTTTTAATAGTACAGAATTATTCAAAAATAATGAAAACAAGAAACACGTTCACTTATTATTACGTATATATTATTAATGTAGATTTTTTCATGTAATTTTCTTTACAATATCGATATTTTTTCTGTTATATTGCTACGTGACTTGCAGCAGGACGATAACAACAGCTGACCACCATGCGTTCTGTCGTGTCCTCACTCGACCAAACATCAAACACATAAAAGCTGCGACGACGTCAAAGACGACTGTGTGTGTGTGATATTCTTTCTTGACATGTAATCTCTCTGTGCGTAGTCCCCCTTCATAGACCAGACTCTCAATCGAACCTAAGTATGATTAAAACCAGGCTGCTTCGACCACCCTCGTCCTTCAATAGACAAGAAAGAGACTGTTTGTCGGGGGGAGATCAACTTAAAGACAAAATTACTTTTTTTTTTCTGCTATGAAGACCAAGCTTAATCAAATGAGAGAGAAAATCTAAAGACGAATTTTCAGACTTAAAAGAATTCCATCGATTGAATTCTAATCTTATATAAATACAAGTAAAAACCTTTTTTATTCATTAGCACTTCCCCTTTTTTTTTTAAATAAAATATACACTTCAACGTTAAATACTTTTAATTTATATAAATAGAAATTCAAGTCACAATTTTAATAAATTAAATCAAATTAAAAGAATCAAGTGTTTTTTTTTAATCTTTTTAATTAATCATTTAAAATCTTACTTATTAAAATACCACCGTAATACTTTGGACTAAATTACTATTAAAACCTCATTAAAATTTTAAAATCAATTTACATAATATCAATATTCATATAATATACCATTATAAATATATTGTTAAATAAGTGACTATATTGTAACAGCTTGTCTATAATACATTATTTTAAGTAGTTTATATAATATATATTATATGTTTTAGCAACATATGCTGACTTGTTGCTTATTAACTGTTGATTCTGAGCTGCTTGCTTACAATCATGTCTTTTCTCCCCTCTATAGCTCCTTCTACAGAGTTTTTCCTACTGACAGACACTATATACTTGGCGTCGTTTATCCGCTCATACTTCCCCTTTCGTCATGGTATAGTAACATCGATATGGCTTCACTGGCTCGCTTGCTTGACCACTACACAACATCTCTTCCTTGCCTCAATGTGCCTTTCACTGAAGCATCTCTTAGTGTGATACTTTGATGTCTCTCTGGCTTCTAGAGATACGAGCTAGTAACCTAGGCAACCGCAAAATCTTTGTAATAGAGACCAAATAAGGAAGGTATAATAGGGATGAAAATGATATTTTATTATATAAAAACTACTTGTTTGGTTTGTAAAAATAATAACATCGTTATTTTTTATGTTATATGATATTGTTTGAAAGAAATTATTACATATTTTACTTACCAGAAATATATGGTGGTACTAAAAAGTAGTTATCTGAAACAAACAATAATAAAAATATGATGAGGAAGATTCAAATCTTAATACAATTTGTTATACAATAAATGTGATGTGGTGCACCCATACACAATAATGCGAAACTTTATTGTAAGTAATAATTGAAACTAAAAGACAGTAGAACAACATGCACTTAAATTTTAATATATTTTTTTTATAATATACAAAAACAAACATATAATTTTAAATTATTTCTAAAAAGCTAAAATTTGAACCAAAATCCATTATATAAAACTATATAAAAACCTATATACAAATAAATATTAAAATACCACCATAATAAAATAGTTTCAACTGCATTTATATACTGTTTATTTTTTCAAAATAGTATTGTAAAAAGAAACAAAAACGAAAGAATTAAAACAAGAGCTCTTAAATGCACTGTTGATAAAAACTCAGTTCATTTAGAGTCTGTATAACAAATGTTTATCTTTATTACTGTTGCACAACAATTACTAGGAGGTTTTTAATCTTGGTTCATCCCCTAATATTGAGGACGACACTGAACCTTGTTCGTGCCAGCAACCCTCTGCTATAGGGGAGGTCAAAGGTTGTACACAAAGCGGGCAGTGACGTGCCTAGTACCACGCGGGGGGCAACGAGGACTTGATTAACAGCGCCCCCTGTTGAGATCGAGTGACGTCACCACAGCATAATATCTAGAGATTAAGATAGCCGCTGTTCCTTCATTACAATGAAAGTCATGTTGAAGAAAGAATTATCAAGATCTGAATATTAATGAATTTAAATATTACATTCGTCACCAAAAAACGTGCTGATATTATGGCCCACCATAATGGGCAACCTTCTCAATAAATTTTATTGCATATTTATGTAAAGGACCTTGAGTTATGTATTGCCAATTTCTTTAAAGATTTTTTAAACCCTCTAACACCCTCAAAATCGAGAAGAAAGACGCTAAACACAATATTTAACACATGCAACGTCACAGTATTTTTTTCCTTGATTTTGAAGGTTCAAAAAAATTCTGAAAAAAAAATTGAAACACATAACTCGAGGTCAATTTTTACCCTAGCAATCCAAATAGAAATATGCAATAAAAAATCATGCAAGTTTTCCATTTGTAATTATTACTAACTGGTAAAATACAAGTATTTCAGTATATTCAATTTATACTTGGAGCCAGCGTTATTGGTTTAAGATCTCGGGAAAAAGTATTTGGATTATGAAATGAAATTATTTAACATAAAAAATAATAGTTGAAGAAAATTACACAAATTTATTAATATTTTTAATTTTAATTTTAGATTCTATTATGTATTAAAAGATATAAAAGTGTATTTTTTTTTTTTAATAAAAGAATTTTTCTAAAGAAAAATCTGAATTGTATAAAGATTGTTTCTTTTCAAGTCAACTTCATTTTTTTTTTTTTTTTAACTTAACAAAAAAAATTTGTCTCTCGATTGTTATGCGGTAATTTAAAATAATATAAAAAAAACTCTTTGAAAGTTAAAATAAAGAATATATATAAAAAGAATTGCGTGCTGCCGTGGCGATAACGAGAGAGGAGCTGGCCCGTTGTAATGTTTCTGCCCACAAAGAGAGTTAGTTAAAATTTCTTTTGTCTCTGTTCACCCCCTCCATTTCCTCATAGCATGTCTTCCCTCAAGGGCTCAATGGCCACGTAATTAAAGGATAAGCGCCCCAGACGCACGCGAATTTTGTGCATTCCGCTCGTCTTTTTTATTATTCACTTCCTCCTACAAGCACTCCCCCACTCCCTTAACGTCTTGGGCTGTTTTTTTTTTTTTTCCTTCAAGTCAACGCGAAGAGCTTTGACAGATAATTTCTTCACAATCTCTCATTATTTTTGACAAATAATCCCCCGAGGAACTATTGTCATTGGTAACATCATTTTTAACGAGGGTGAATTTTTTTCTTCTTTTTCTTTAAGAAGGGGGATGAAATAATATTAAATTTCAATCAAGATGCTGTAGAAAATAAAGATTAGTTAGTTTAATGCAAAAAAAGGCAATTTTCTAGTTTTTAAATTTATATTATATTTTATAATCATTTTCGTTTAAACTAAATTTAAATTTAGAAAAAAAAATATGCCTTAGGGTTGAATGTTTTTTTAGTGGTTAAAAAAAAGTTGGTAATTTTCCAAA
Source organism: Siphlonurus alternatus (assembly GCA_949825025.1). Classification (NCBI taxonomy): domain Eukaryota; kingdom Metazoa; phylum Arthropoda; class Insecta; order Ephemeroptera; family Siphlonuridae; genus Siphlonurus; species Siphlonurus alternatus. The sequence continues at coordinate 39,846,880 of OX463778.1, read as the reverse complement.
TTTAAAACGTTTATCGTGCCAACTAAAATAACAGAAGGTTTGTTTGTAAATCATCCAAAGAAAATAGTAATTTGGAAAAGAGTAGTACGTTATAGAGATGAAACCACTGACATAAGATTTATTTGTGAAAAGTTGGGCTTGTAATTCGTCGTTAAAGAATTGAATTTATGAGGGAGAATTTAGTTGTTTTCGTATTTTTTATAATTCTAACTCATCATAATTTTGAACTAACAAGGAAAATTACTGCATTTTGAAAATGAATACTGTCCATAGCGTTATACAATTATACCTAGAAAAACCTAGAAAAACGATGGAAACCTGATTAAATATGACTGATTTCATTTAATCTCTCATATTTGACATTGAATTGTCACTTGTCTACATTAGTTAAGGTAGAAAATAGCAAATTGTTAATTATAATGCACTTACAGTTAGATTAAGTTATGATATGTTGTATATATAAATAACTAAGCACTGAAATTATATAGTTCGAAGATACAGCTTGCAAGTGAGATATTTTCATGCCAGATTTTCAAATGCACTTATCGGTAGAAAAATTAATTGCGCACATCTTTCAAACTGACGATACATCCCATGTATTCTTTAAATTAACTAGACGCTGGTGCCATCACTAAAAGTTGTGAGAAATACAGATAGAAAATAGTCTATGATATTTAAAGGGTCTGAAGCTCTTAAATAATATCCCCAGGATCAAATTTAAATTTTTATTCATTAATTTCCAAACATAAAAACACAAACTTCGAACTAGTAATAAATGAGGCAAAAGCTAGTAATATTTTTGTAATATATATTATATTAATTAAACATTTTTACATTAAGTTTTAGTTGATTCCATTATACTTATTACTTATATTTTTGACAAAGAAAACTGAATACACACACAAAAGTTATTATTTACTAAACGCAACATTATTGTTCATCGAGGCACTCAGCTTAACTTAATCTCGTCACATTGTTTGAATGAGCCAACAAACATTGTGGAGTAATATTTAATTTACCTTTCAGTTGGTTGCTTTACCGCTGGGAAATTACTAAATTTGCAAACCATACACTAGCGTTTTGTGTTTTAGCAATGTGGTAGATAATAATTATTCTAACAGACTAACTTTCATATAATAGTTATCATTAAAATTTGACAGCAAAAAATATATAATGAAAATAAGTAAATTAAAACACATTTACAAATGATAATAATTTTAGCTAATTTAAATTATAATATAAATAAGCGTGCATCATCAATGTTATGTTTGTAGTTATGTTAAAACTTATGGAAATACAATATAGCACCCCATAGATAATATATCTATAGAAATATTGAGAACATTAAATTTTATATAACTATAATGACTTAATTGACAAGGAAAAAATGATAAAACAATCATAAATAATAATATAATAATAAATTAATGTGGAAAATTACTTAAAATTTATATTTAAATAGCATGATCTTAGTTTTGAACAATAGTCATGTTCAAATAATGACTATAGATGTAACTATTATATATACGTATCTACAATTAACATTGGATGCAATGCACGAGCTATATACATGTAACAATATTATTCGAAATTTTACTGACAGAAATATTATAATTCATAGTGATATTATACCATTGACTATAATTCTAACCACGTTTTATAGGATGTGCCGTTACATATAACAAGAGCAATGAAAAAGAGTGTTTTGAGAGCACATATAAAAAAAGCACGCACTTTGCTCTCTCTGAAGCTATTTGATCCAGGTTTTAGTGGCTGTAGTTTCTAAAAGTATCTGAACAATCACCGTATCTAGCTTGTAAGTGCAAGTAACCACGATGAATGGGCCAGTTGGTGAGACAATTACCCCCAAGTCGCGACGCCTCTTGCCCACATCCTCACATCAACTCCCCCACTCATGTTCTTCACCCGGGGTCTTGGAAGAAGTTTCAAATCTTAAAAAAACTATGTTCTTGCTTTTTTTAATTAGCTAAAGCAATGAATAATTTTATGGTCATGACAATATGATAGGGAAAACATATAAAGTTTTTTCGTTTCTATAATTTCTTTTAGAATGACGTCAGAAATTTCGGTTGGCCAATTTATACAGATTCAGTATTTAGGTTTTATTTCAAATGCACAATAAAATATTAAGATTTGCTAACTTTAAACTCGCCTTGATGTTAGGCAAATTGTTAAGCATCATAACGGAAAGGGTTACATATGCGACAGGGGCAAGGATATTCAGTTTGCCCCTTTCGCATATTTTAATTATATGTAACCATTATCGACTTATTTTATAAAAAAAATCCTTATTTCAAGTTTAGGTGGAGAATTTGCAGTTTGAAAAATATAATGAAAAATAACAATAATTCTTAATCAACATTGCCTCCTGAGGTCATGAACACATTCATTAATATTTATTAAAGAAACTATCTTGAAGATTAATTTGTGTAGTAATTGTGCCTTAATTGCCTTAATCCATAAGTAATTGATAAATAAATACATAAAATTAAATTCAGATTTTTTTATAATTTAGTTAACAGCATCAACTATTTATATCATGTCATGTTATATATTATACAATATATTATTATAAGCTAGAGCTTTTTCTCAAAAGGCATTAGATAATTTAATTAATCTGAGGTATAATAATCTAGATCACAATTTTCTATTTAAATAAAAACTTTGCCAGTAACATCAAAGTAACAACCTATATAGCACATTTTATTTGTTAATTTAACTTAATTTTAAATACTTTCAGATTTTCAACATAATAATTGGTTTAATTTCTTTTACTGCAGCCGAACACGTCGGTTAATCTTACATACAAGTTTTGCACTTGATGTAACCTAGAATACTGTCCTCGAGATGGCGGCGAATCTCACACAGACACTGGCGGTGACTACAAAGCTTTCTGCACAAGCCTCTCGAGCAAAGTCCTCGCCACAAACCGTGACCTACATCGACTAAAGTCCCACCAGGCCTCGTGGGACTCTCTCTCTCTCTCTCTGAACGGCGCAATCAGCAGAGGTTAATGGACTCATTATGTAGATTTATTCCCAGTTGTGCCAAATGTTGGAGCTTAATACCCATGGCTTGAATTGAATTGCCATAATTAAAGACCACAGTCATTTTTTATTATATATATTCAATTTAATTACATTTTTATAGTTATAGGAGTAAATGTTATGGTATTTAAAATGTAAACTAGCTATATTTTTTTAAGATATAATATAGATTGTATTATTTATTTATAGTTTAAAAATCTTATCTAAAAGATCAAAGTAAAAATTTTATACTTTAAGGTAATAAACTTAACTTTAATAAAATTAAAAAAAAATGTCATAATTATAAAATGAGAATACAAGAAAAATTTAAACTGAAAATTATTATAATATATTAATAAAGTTATAAGACTTTTGATAGGCAAAGTTTATTTTCTATTAAAAGAAAAAAAATGGAATCAAAATTAAATAAAGCTTCTATAGTAATAAATATTGAGATTTACAAAAAAAAATCACCGTAAAAAAAAGAGGATGTCTCCTCGAAAAGAGTTTAAGTTTAGAGTTAAAATGTCCTTCTTATCTGCACTTCCATCTACTTTGAGACTTCCGACCCGGCCTGAGTTAGCTTCAACAAGCAACGTAATGAAGAGATCTTGGTGAGTGCAGGAGAGAGAGACTGTCGTGAGAAAGACTAGAAACTTCAGACAGAGAAAGAGAGAAAAAAAAAAGTTGAGATAAGGAAGCCACTTTAGCTCACTTGTAGTGTAAGGTGTGGTGCTGCATACGAAACTAGCCTCCTCCTTCTCGTGTCTTTGATGCACCTACTCCTATAGCTTTGTGTGCCACGACGTTATACTTTGTCTGCTATGCTACTGCACTATAGCTAGCGTGGCGGTACACCGACAGTCATAAATATTGAGGCCACAAAACATGCAAACTTTGCCACCAGGAAGAGAAGGGAAATTGCACCGTTTTACAACACTCAAAGTTTTAAGTGCATTGTGATTGTTGTTAATTCATTTGAATATCAAATATATTATAAACTTTATATATAACGTATACTTGTTTTTTTTTTATAATTCATATATTATTATGCAGTTGACCTAAATACAAGTTTGAATTACAATTTATATATAATGTGAAAATCAAAATGTAATTTAACAGTATAGAAAATAAACAACAAGAGTTAGATATACATTGTACAATAATTTTAATTGTTTTTTATTGTATATGTAGGAATATAATTATTGTATGTCTGTACTCATTATTTTCTTTAATCAGTTGCCAATTAATTTTCTATGTACAGAAATTTTAATTAGTTTTACAATAAAATCAACGATGATATAATCATGGAATCAGTGAACAGAGTAATACACAGATGAATCAATGATTGATTTATTGATTTGACGTGAGCTGACGGGTGTTGAGTGAGGAATGAGACGTATGGATGGCGTTAAACAAAAAATTCTCTCTAATTCAAATTAAAGTTCCGTGAGTTACAAAAACTCTACTGACCTTTCGTCATGGTTTTGTTCAAAACTAATTGAGTGTGGTTACTGAAATGAAATATGTATTTGTTTTTTTTAATTTAATAGAAAATAAAGCTGAACTATAAGTTTAAAAAAATCATTATAAACAAATTGATAATATTTAATAATAGCTCAATTCAACTATATTATTATTATTATTATTACTATATAAGCATACGCTTATAATGTACATTCTCTAACAATGTTTATAAATAATTTAACCTTTATAATTACATGTTAAAACTAATTTATTATGCAAATAAATTAATAAATTATTTTGAAAAAACTTACTTTAAAACTTAAATATTCAATTACACAATGTTGTAAGTGATAATTTTAAATTAATTGATTAAATTTTGATGAGTTCTGATAGTTTGTTTTAGTACCAAAGTGCATGTAATGTATCACAAGTAATGGTTTATATAAAGTGCAGCCAATGAGAGAAGGAATTACGTTGGATATACGCTTGCTGGTTCCACAAACAACAAGTTTGCCCGAGTTTTATTTGTAAGACCAGTGAAGCGTGCAGGTCTGCTTAGAGCTTCAGTTGCAGTACTTTCAGGAGAGAGCTTGCAATTTATTCTCCTGCTGAGGTCAGCATGCAGGAGAGCTTTTTGTCTGATCTGTGCAAGCTTTTATGTGCATAGATGAAGCTTAATACGAATGAACGCTTCAAATAGCAAAGAACACATATTAACTTTTTATATTAAGTTTTAAATTTGTATATATTTCATACCATAGAAGTTTAAATTAAAATTGTGTATTATAATAGTTCGGTTCACACTAAATTATTATAGATGCTGAATTCGATTTCAGTACAATTATTTTCACCTTATATTAAGGAATTTTAGGTTTCAGTATATGTTAAATGAGCTAATTAAACCTTATTTTCAGTACTTTTTGCATTTTTAAGTACAAATTTAGTAATGAAAAAACTGAATTAATAAAAGCACAAATATTAATCCTAATTAAGTATCTAAAAGTTTAGAGTATCATAATCAATAAATATACTGTGTAAAATATTCTCAAAAATATATATATATATATATTTTTAAACTGAATAAAATTTTAATATAATAGGAAGTTCAATAATTTATTTCAAGTTATATTATATTTTTTAAATGAAATAATTATTTTATTTTATTAAATTATTTTTTTACATTTCCGTGAAAAAAATTACAAGTAATAATTATCAGTCTCAAGTTAGTACTACAATTTAAATATGAAGTGCGTTATAACAAGTTTTTATATTAAAATATTAAATACAATATGAAAATGTAGTATGTACTTTTTTATTAAATGAATTTAAATAGAGTAAAAAAATTATTATGCTTATGAGGAGTTCTCTTGACTTATTCACAAGAGAATTTAAAAATAATCGTCAGAATACGCGTAATTGAGGTATATATTATAAAAAATAGCAGCAGCTTTATTTTTTAACTCTCCTTTTATTCCCCTCTCTCCCTCCCTCCCTCTCCCTCTCTCTCGATCACTTTACGTAACGGCTAGGTTTCATCATCGTCGTTTCCCATTAAATTCCGCTCCCACTGCTGCAGGTAGTGCAGCTTCATTCAGGGCAGAGAAAGATGCTGCTGCTTCTTGAATCTCGGTCTCTGGAGGGTGGTTGGAGAGGACGTGGCATCAAGACGTCTTCCTCCCCCCCCCCCCCCCCCCCCCCTCTTTCAACTCAGGTGCTCAGCGAAATGACTTAGCTATCTCGAGCTTCCTACCCACTCCCTTTTTACTTCTGTGCTCACTTGCTAAAAGCATTGCATCTAGGTAAACAAGATGTAACATGTTTTCAACTTTTATACAAGAAACATTTCACTATAGAAAATTGTTGTTATTTAATTTATTTTAATGTTATTTTTTTTTTAATAAGTTAATATTTTCCAGAAAAAAAATTTATGATGAACTTGTAAAAAAGTTGTCACTCATCCTTATTTTTTATTTATAAATATTACTTTTAACCAGCTCTACTTCATTTTTTTTTTAAGTAGAGAATTTTAATTAGAAAGAAATGAGATATTTCTCTAGCACTTACAAAGTTGTTGCTCATTAATTTTTTCTTAATTAATTTTATGCTGAATACTAAAAAAATAATAAGAAAAGTTTAGCAATAAGTTTTAACCCGGTGATAAATATTATATAACTCAGCATAATACTTGTACATGTATTTTTATATTATGTATAGTGTGATGTGCTGAATAGACATTATTGTCTTCATTAAGTGATATTTGAAATTTCTATTATAAAGAAATTCATAAAGAAATATTTTATAATAATTGTGTAGAAATATTATAATAAACTAAATAAGCAATTAATAATAGTAATGTACCAAAAAAAAAAAGAGAAAATAACATAAAAAATTTACTCTAATATTAACAGCACACATTTTGTTTAAAGTCATTTCTTGTATTAAATTCATAGCTTTGAATTTAGGTAAGAGCCATGCCGCCAGTTGAAAAGGTCATTTGCCTTTACTGCTGCCTTTTCTTCTTGCTTTCTTTGCTACTTTTTGAGGACGCTTTTTTTCATGGCTCATTTCGCTTGGCAGACAATGGTGTTGCATTCCCTAAGGATGTTCCAAGCTCTTTTCTCCACCGCACTCGCAACCTGATCGCTACAAGTCAAGCACCGTAGCTTGAAACCTTTGCAGCAGCAGCAGCATTATTGTCAAAGACCTATTCACAAATGTCTATCTTAAGGTTTATTACATAAACAAGTCTTACTGTGATAGAATCAGTATTTTTACTTTCTTTTATATACTTGACAGTTAAAAAGGTAATGGTGAATTTTAGTGAACGAGTTTTTCTCTTATAGGTGGATGAAAAACTCTTCTTCTTTTTCATCGTGTTTCTGCAAGCCCAGCTCGTTTTCACTGCCAGCTTCGCGCGAGTTCCCATATGTCTTACAACTCAGCACAGCATTCCACTCCATACATCTCCACCTCCTTCTTTTCAGCCCCCGCCTACCTACCCCCGTGCGCCTAGACGCCATGTTTAACGCGCGTCAACCTTCCCTTCTCTTTTCTTTCTGACTTTTCTTTACTCTTCTCACTAAAAACACTTCACATCACTCACAGCTAAAACTTATTTTCTTCTTAGGGTATTTTCTGACAACACACACACGTTCGAAAATAAAAAGATATCTATTTTTTTTTTTGTAATATTAAATATAAGAAAAAAGTCAATGTATAGAGTGTTATAAGTATTTAAAGTTCTTATTTTGAATCGTTTAAATTTTAATAAACGTTCTAACTTCTGTATAATAAAGTCTATGTAACTTTTCTTGCTTCAATGATTAAACAATTTGCATGAAGAAAAGAAGGGGACTGCATGAAAACAATGAATTTACTACTCACCCATATATTATCAAGAGATTGTTTATTGCTAATAGAAGTGAATTTTCAAAATGAAATATTAGGAAAAAAAAATATTAACATTATTTACGCATTTATCATGCTATTAAATTGCAATAAAAATGTAATTTTCTAACAGTAATTAAACTTAGTTACTTATTAAAAATAAAATATAATTTAAATCATACCATTAACTTTAATTTTAATAACAAGTTTAAACAAATAAAACATACCCCTTATTCTTATTAAGCATACAAAGAGGATAAAAGAGAAATCCTCTTAAAAATTTATTGTTCAAATAAGTCGTCGTTATTTTGATGGCTGCAGGTTATTCTCAATTTAAAATGTAACTTTGATATGTACGTAGATTACATCAAGGAGACTTGCGTACGTTGTAACTTCGAACCGTGTTAGCTTATGAGGGACGCTGCATACAAAACTGCTTGACACGTTTGGCTGAACATCATCCTTGATAGAAACCAAGCTTTGTCATCGTGTAGGACGGATAAAGAGGAATGCAGAGTTTAAAATTTGCCTGGTGACTACCGCATGTTTAACATCACAGAGAGAGAGAGAGAGAGAGAGAGAGAGAGAGAGAGAGAGAGAGAGAGAGAGAGAGAGAGAGAGAGAGAGAGAGAGAGAGAGAGAGAGAGAGAGAGAGAGAATTAAGGACCATCCTTCCTATAGTTGGTCAAACAAGACCGAGAGAGTGTGTATGTGTTTGGCTAAGGGAAATAGAGAGAAGTAGATAGAGAAATTACACAAATTTATATATACAGCACATATCTCTCTCTGTCTCTTTCTAGATCTGTTAAAAGCAGTCCTTTTCCATACTTCTATATACATTATATCGTATATACAGCTCAAAAGCACAGAATATTACAGTTGTTATAAGCCTCTTAAATTTATATACAGAAGTATAAAATATAAGGATTTTACTTTTGCTTCTATAATATTTATATATCATTCATGCATAACGAGAAAGTAATAAAATGGGAATATAATATCAATTTTATAAGCAGAATCACTCTATATATTTTATAATAAAAATATGAATTTATTTTTCTCTTTGATGCATCTGCTTATTAATTTAACAAAAGAAGAGAGTGTGTAATCCATGTATTTTTTTTTTAATATTCTTGTTGTTTTTTATGTAAAAATTTAAGCTTCAAAGTGTATAATAGTGTGTTGAAGTTATTAATTCTAAATATATATTTTATAAATAAATATAATTATATATTGTATATTTTTTCTACTAATCCCATAATAAAATTTGTAATATTAATGTACATGCGCGGAAAATTTATACATAAAAACACAGTATTTTAATATTCACAAAAAAAAAAATATTTTATATTCAGATTGTGTTTTCAAAGAAAAAATGTAATCCGTAAGCACTTATTTTCACGATAAAAAAATTATACATAAACTTTGAATTATAAATAATTAATTTGTTTTGAAAAAAATGAATAACTCTATAAAAAAGAAAAATTATTTTATATTTGAAAAGAAAATATGTAAAAATATTAAAACTCTTTTAAAATGCAAAGTATGGTGAAGAGAATAACTTTTGAGTGAACATATCTCAAATTATATGAAATTCCTGACTCTTGTCTTGCCTAAAGTAGTTGCACAGACAAAATGGCCTTCTTCTCCGCTCATTCAAGCTCTCATTGTTGGCGGCTATGGCATTTTGTTATGCTGCCTCTTCTGCAATATTAATCTTCACAGTACCGCCTCCTGCGTTTTATCTGAGCCTGCTGCAGTCTCTCTCTCTCTCTCTCTCTCTCTCTCTCTCTCTCTCTCTCTTGAAGAGAAGATTCCTAAACAATTACGCTGGCAGCCGCACGACGCTACGCGGAAAAAAGAAACAGAATGAATGAAAAGAAGACGAAGAGAAGGTTGGAGAACAGGGGGAGGGGGGGGAGAGATCAGACCACCCCCTTTCCTCCCTCTTTCTCATCCCCTATCCTCCTCGGATGTAATTAAAACGTTTTGCTTGCTCAAGCCTAAGCTTTCGGATTTTCTTTTAAAACAGTCAGAACCATTTGTCTTTCATTATATTATTCTTTTACATCTTATTTAATAAGAATTATAAAATACAACAATAATTATTCTTTTATAATTTATAATTATTTTATGCTTTGTTAATATTATGCTTTTGTTTTAAATATTGATTTGTATAATACAATATTTTATTATTAATAATATTTTTATAATTATATCACTTTTGTAAAATATATACCGTACCTATTTAAAATTCTCTTGTTTCATAAAATAAATATGTATCTCTTTAAAAATAACGTACTAAATATATAAAGCACATGATGCAAAGGACTTTTGTTAGGTAGTAGGAGGCAAATATAGAGGAGGGTGCTAGCTAGGCAAATTATAATCCTCTCTTTACAAATGTTTGTGTGCTCCTTTCGTGTCATACAGAGAGAGAGAGAGAGAGAGAGAGAGAGAGAGAGAGAGAGAGAGAGAGAGCAGTAGAAGCACCTACAGAGGGTATTTAGTGACACACACACGGAATAGAGCCCACCATTACTGTGCTAGCTAGCAATAGCGAGTGGTACCTACGTATATACATATTATATTATATATAACAAGTTAGGAGACAGCTAGCTCTGTTATATTAGAGTTTGCTGCTTCTAACTATTACTATCTGTCTTTGTACAACTACCGGTATTCACACGTGACTATTCAGAGAAACTGTATATATATGAGCTGCTATATATATGGTGTTGTTTGAAATGTATTAAAATATAATGATAGAGTATATATGGCAGATATTAAATAATATATAATACTATATGATATTATACATTTTAATTTCATCAAAAACCACATAAAGTGGAGCAGATAAAAATATATATATATATATATATATATATATATATATACTCCCATGTGATGGAGATATAAAATTTTAATGAACTGCAGTCTTCGAATGACAGGACATTTTTTTTTAAAGACTATAGTTATTAATGTTATCGTTTCCTAGATAATAAAAATCGAGTGAAAATAAATTGGTAATTCAACTACTCAGCAGTAATTTTTTTTATGTGAAACGGATCACCAATCAGTTTAAAAAAGAAATCACTTTTGAAAGCAGACACTGAAATAACATCGTTAAAACCAATTTTTTACTTTAGAAATATTTCTGTGAAAACATATTTTTATATATAGATCCAAACTGAGATATTGTTTAAATAAACAAGGCATTTATTTATAAGTTTTTTTTTTTTTTTTTTTTTTTTGCTTCATAAAAATCTAACTTCAAAATTCAAAGAGAGAGTACTAAAAATGACCCTGCTGTTTCTATTTTGATTCTTTGAAAACAAGTTTGTTGCTTGAGATCATCCTGTAATGTAGATAACTTTTTGTGCTTGGTAGTGAAGCAAATAACATACCTAGCAAGGCAATTTTACAAAAAAAAAAAAAAAAAAAAAAAATCTAGAAAAGTATAGTTTTTGTAGAAAAATGTTTACTTACATTCAGCATATTGTTCGAATTTTATTTGCAACAACCATATGAATCAAATAATAATACACCATATCTTTACGCATTCATGAAAAATTTAATTCATAATTTTATTCAGCTCAGCTTTTCTACGTCAGTTCTGAACTAAAAATAATATTATTCTTATGATTTCGAATCATATATACGTTTGCTTAATTGTGATTTTAAAATTAATTTTTTATTTAATTACTATATTTAGTTTATTTTGCTTTGCTTGCCTCAGCTATTACAATTATGTATACGGATACTTGTACGTCAGCTATAATATTGTAATATTTAATGAAAAAAATTCTGATCAATGATAGAGGTTTAATGTTTTTATATGGATCAACAAATACGAATTTCAAATCCATTTTTACTTAAGTATTGACAGCAACTCTTTCATTCTTATAAGTAACACGAACAAGCAAGCAGTATTCAGACATCAGCTATAGAAGAAGAAGGTCGATCAAAGAAATCATATCTTCTATTTTCAGGTCATTTGTAACAATATCTTGTGTGGTTCCATGATGCGGTAGACCGAACTAAAACCTCACATCAATCACCAGAGGGGGTTATAAAATCTCACACAATCTACTATATATACCGCCCACAAATTAGTATTCCCAACGGGATTCAAATCAATGAAAGCTTTACTCAAAATTAATTCTCATCCTCACGCATCACTAAATAATTCTTCTTACTATATATTATATATATATATATAGCTTGGGTAATAGTAGTCACTTTTTAACACTTTCTATAAAGACAATGTTTGTGTTAGCAATGAAAAATTACCTATCTGATTGAATATTCATTGTAAGTATTCAGTTCAGTAAACCCTCTTATACTCTCTATATATTATACTTTGAAACTAAAAGCTTTAAGGTACAGATTTTTTAACAAAATTTTTTGACAAAGATGAAGTGTTAACTTTATATTTTTAAATAATTTTTAATAATAATTATAAAAAAGATAATGAATATCATTATAAATTAAACATGACACGTAAAATAATAATTTTTAAAATATCGATAGTTAAAAAAAAAAAAAGTATGTCATGTATATATAGATTAATTATTAATTCTTTTTTTATCATTATATGCTTTGTGACAGTTTTTTGTTAAATTCATCTGAACAAAAAAAAAATTATCTTCCCTTGGCGTTTTTGCAATTTTCCACTCGATTGACGTCAGAGGGTAGGAGAAGAAGGGATGAAGGGGGTGATGGGATACTTTCTCAAGTCACTCGCAAACTTTCCAACTATCTTTCTCCATAAAGTATAAATCCGGCCTGCAAAAAGTATGTAGAAATGACGGCTTTAAGAAGCCACATTCCTCAACAGATGGTGGTGGGCAAATATTTCTCGAGCTCGTTCTTGCCTAGAAATACAGTTGAGAAATTAATTAAACAATAGCGAGCAAGTGAAAAAGACACTAGCTATGGTCTTGCTCGTAATCGACCATTTCTAAAGTCGTAGCAAATAATGGGGGTGATTATAATTACGTAATGTAATTAAAATGTAAAGAATAATAAGATAAGTTGAAAAAATAAGAAGAGGAAAATGTGAAAGCTTAAAAGAAATAGATTTCAATACATTAAATAAATTTATTTAAATTGTTTAACTATCGATACTGTAATCTTTTCAACTAAAAGTTTATAATAAAAAGGACATGCTTCAAGGTTAAAAAATGTATAAGTACGTATGATTCAATAAGGGAGTTTTGTTTTACATGACGAATGTTTTTAAATGTCTCGAAGAAAATAATTTACACTTTGAAATAATTTATAAATACTTATGTATAAGTATATAGATTAATCATTTTTATATTTTTATTCAGTTTATAACCAATTGGACCAAATTGAAAATTTAAATATATGCAGTAATTTCAAGACAAACTTCACAGAATAGAAAAACGTGGATGAAATTATTGAAAAGAAACATTTTTTAAAAAAATTAAACTCCACTAAAAATATGTCACAAATGAAAATAAAATATATATATATTATGCTTTGTGACTGAATTCAAACTTCGGTATACACAAAAAACTTTTTTTTTTCTCTTTCGTTTTAAGTGCTTTTAGGTTTAAACTGTTGGCTCTGATTTATAGCAAATGGCGCTCCAATTAAGCGGCAAGGAAAAGTTGGGCAGGCAGACAGGAGGGCGAGGTGGCAAGTGTGACCGGCAGAAAAGGGGGAGGGGGGGTTGAAACTTGCGAGGGTTGAGCAAGACCGCTAGGCGTTCGGAATACCAATCATGCCTTCTCTTGGAGCGAGCCTCTTGAAATTTGATCAAATCTAGAGTGTGATATTGTAGCATACAGACGACCGTGCAGGCACATACAACAACTATAACTCAATGAAGAAAGCTTCAACAACACTAACAAAATATTAAATTCAAACAAAAAGGTCAAATCAAGAAAACTTTAATATCAAATTATTACATTGAGGTATCATTTAATATTAAATAATTTTTATACAACTTGGCCATTTTTAACTTTCTTCACTATACAAATGAACTAAAAAATATAGATGGAGTCTGAATTTATAATAACAAATATTTAAATTATTTTGATTATATTTCTTCAGTTTATTGATTGGTAGTATATTGCAGCATATATTTCTACTCTAAACTAAACATTTTAAAAATACATTAGTTTAACCAGATGTCATGTTTTAGTTTTATCAGCACATCCACAGTGAAAGAAAACGATATGGTTATAGTCCAAAGTGATTGATAATTCATTAAGACTAAACACTGCAAGGCACGGCGGTGAACGTCAAAAGGAAACTAAATATTGTTTTAGCGTCAAGTCTGACATAATTTGTCAGCGGGTAGTCTACAGGCCTAGAAAGATTGAAGCGAAACACTACGAGGCAAAACAGCAGCCACCGTGAACAGCAAATTAAGACAAGTGATGTTGCCACCGCACAAAACAACTTGCAAGAAGAATTTTCATCTAAAAGTTACATTTTTCTCACGCTACAAGATATATTAAATTAGAAGACTACTTTCTCTCTCTTTCTCGGCTAACTCTGCTGTTTAGCTGTAAATATATATATACTGTGAAAGCTATATTAATTTCCTATGTGAAATAAGCTGTGCTATAAGAATTTTGCTGAAGCTACATTTTATCTGACGAGCTAAAAATTTATCTCCTACAAAATGTTTTATGAGAAAAAAAATGAAAAAAAAAATGATATCAAAAACTTTTAGAGATCATGCCAAAGAAACAACAACAAGAAGAAGAACAAAAAAAAATGAAAGTTTATAAAGTTAATGTCTGATTTGGAAGTATAGTCGTGGAATGAAAGTTTGTACAAATTAAATTAATCTTCTTGGTGAAATACCATTATTCAAACTATAAAATTATTGTTTTGTTTTCTCTAAGAAAGTTACTGCAAAGAAATATATTTATATATAATTACTTTGTAAACTGTACGTTATCATCAAAAGTTTAGAGAAAATAATATTATTGATGACAGCTGAAAGCACTACAAATTATTAATAAAACATGGGATAAAATAATATTCCATATATGCATAAAGGTTATTCACTATAACAATAAATATTTGCAATGTTTTGAAAAGGGATATTAAAAGGTGATAAATAAAAATATGTTAATATAATTATGTTCAAGCTAACCCATTAGACGCATATAAAATTTTAATTATAAAACCTCAACTATGAAAATGCAGAGCTTTTACTTAAATATTCAGTACATAAAGTTGAGTTAAAAAATTAAAATATGAAATTTAGAAGCAGAATTTATGGTGAGAATAAAAATTTAATACTTTGCATGCCTTTTATAATTAGAATATTCATCGATACTTGATGCGTGTACTGAAAACGCTATATGGGCACTTTTGTAGACCAGCTAACTTGCTGCATTATGGATGTGTTTTGGGCAGCCCACAAGCGTGTGGGTGGTGGTCGTTGCAAATCTGCTTGTGGGCTGCGGGTGTCTGCTATAACTGGTGCTCTCGTTCTCTCTCTCTTTTCTATCCCTCATTGAGAAACCCTCAGAGAGAGAGAGAGAGAGAGAGAGAGAGAGAGAGAAGGGGTAGAGATACGACGAGGACTAAGAAGAGGAGGAGGAGGAATGCTACTATGGCGGCAAGGTAAGCAGTTTGGGCAAGCTAAGAGCCTACTTCACATCCACCAACGAACCTTTGAATAATGAATGCGAGGTCAGTGCGACCTTTTGCCATAGAAAGCGGTTTTACCACGATGGAGGTTGAACCAAGTGAACGACCTCCTCCATCGGGAGATTCTACAACCGCAGAATATTTCTAGAGGAATATACTTTATTTCATATTATATAACAGTGACGTCATATATATAACTAACTATTAATTCATTAACTTTTACCTAGATATTAATTCAACTTAAATTTCAAGGATTTTAAATTATTCAGTATCATCTTATTTATAATCTTTTTACGACAGTTTATTCATTATTATTTTCATATAGGTGAGAGAAATTACATATAAGAAACTCACATACATGAGCACAACTTTCTATGTTTTATATATAATATATATGTATGTGTGTAGCTTCTAAACCACAAAACTGCTGAAACTTTCACTGCTACCGCAACACCCATACTAAATAAAATAGTAAAAAAAAAATATAAATATATAAACTTTTTTTTTTTAACTTACTAAAAAACCACGTAAACATTAAAACGCTATCTCATAAAATTTATTATACGCTACATAATATACGTCATATTCTATTATATAATCCACTATTTCTAGTTACTAAAATTAATACAAGACTTTAATTTTATGATAGTATAAAAATTTTGACGTTAAATTATTATGCGCAGTAGACTATAGCGATAATATAAAGGTATAACTTGGTTAATGCATGCAGATATGGTAACTTAGTTGATAAAACGCGTACAGGTAATAATTTTCTTGCGTATCTTTGCATGAAGAAATTACACTTCACCACGAAGTTCAGCAATCTGTGTATATAATCTACAGGCGTTGTTGACACACCATTGGGTGTGAAGTACGTGGTGATTATTTAGCCAAATCATCACCTTGGCTTAAAGTAAGGCAACTTTCTTCATTCAACATAAAAACGGAGTGAGATACATTTACAACATGAAACCAATAACATTTTCTTCCAAACACTACATCACCAAATTACGTAGTATTTTTTTTAGAACATCCATTTAATTCTTTAACTGTGATATAATATGATCTGTAAAATGTAATTGTGTTATGCCACGTATTGTAATCACGTAAGATAAATTTATTATCAGCATGCATTATCTGCCAATGGTGCAAAGGTAAATTTATAAATACTTCATTATAAAACTCGAAATGAAGCAAACATATCATATTCAATAACACATTACCCGAAAATTTCCACTGTTATTAAATTTAATAAATAAAAAAAAATGTTTTATTCTATAATGCATTCTGAAATAACTTTTCTAATATACGTTAAAGTTTTGTACTCCTAGAAGTATCATTGAATTTTTATGGTGACTGTACTTTGATATATTTATATTTAGAGATAAGATTAAGTTAACTTTATATTGAATTTGCTTCATGTTAAAAAACGGACTTGGATTGAGTTTGTGCGCAAGTTAGGTAAATACAGTGACAATACGGTGAATCAGGCACGCCGGGTGTGCTGCCACTGCACTCGAGCGTTTGGAGCAGACCAGAGCTGGCTTGGCGCTACGCCAGACTAGTATTTTGCTTGGCTATCTAGAACCGCTACCGCCTTCAAGCTCCACAGCTACCAGCGAGCTCCCAAATCCGATTTCTCACAAGATTCGATCTTTTTTAAATTGATGTGTGCCCGCCGCGTTTAATTCTACTCTCGTTTGTGTCTGTCTTTTTGTCTCGACACGTCTTGTAGTAAAGTTACGTGATGCTGCGTCCTCTCTCTCTCTCTCTCTCTCTCTCTCTCTCTCTCTCTCTCTCTCTCTCTCTCTCTCTCTCTCTCTCTCTCTCCCTCCCTCCCTCTCTCTCTCTCTCTCTCTCTCTCTCTCTTCCTCCCTCCTTCCCTCACTCTGCACTCTGTAGTGATGAGGTACCACAGCGTCACGCTTTACTCCTGTCTTTATATCCTGACAACTTCCATCTCTTTCTACAATAACGTTTCTGACACATAACAATTTTACTGCCTGCTATAATAAGGCTTCACCAAATAGTATGGTGTAACGTTATTTTTTTTCCATTTCGTACAATTGCTGATAGTAGAGGAATAAAATCAAAATGTTTAAATCGTTGCCAAAACGCATACACGTGGAATGGAATGTCATTTTGTCAAATGTTATATAAAAAAGAGAGAAGAGAGAGATCTTGAGAGAAAGGATTTCAAGTATTAAAGTAATACTGTTTTATGTATTTGAATAAAATGTTATATTTTTTTTTGTCTTTTTATTTTACAAAAGGAATTTACAAATGACAAAAGAGTTTAAACAATGTTTTATTATATACTATAAAAAAATAATCAATGCTTATAATATATATTAAATTTATACTACATAGTATTAATTCACGCTTGACATATAACATAAAAAAAGGTTTGTGAACATTTGTCTCGTGATGAGACGCGGATAAAAAAAAGAGTGGTGGATATTTTAACCACCGGCCAGTAGAGCAGATGCTGAAAGGTGGCACGTCCAAATTAGAGGTTAATTGCAAAGGACGAGCTGGCAATCCATCTCAGTAGAGGGGTGAAAAATGCCGGCACCAGGTGGCAGCTCCTGTACGCAGCGCCACGTGGCGCCGGCACTGAGTGATGGCGCCATGCGTCATCGCCATTGCCACCCTCTCTGGGACCTCTGTCATGGACACCGGTATAATATACCTACCAACCACCCAGATACTTTAACGACACACAATTTAATAACCCATTAACCTAAATACTTACACCAATATCATTTTATCCCATTCAGAAAATTGATTAAATTTTATGAGAAAAATATATATTGAATATAATTTTATTGAAATATGCAGATATGAATTATTATTACTCAATGCTAAAAAAAATGAAATGAGTTTAATATTGCATAACAATATAAAAATTTGTTGAAAAAAATTGTATATTTAGATTATTAATATCAATACATTTTACACTAATTAATATAGTCATTCATTTAAAAAAATATTGTGTTCAATTTAAAAGCAAATATTGAAACAACTGTCGATAAAAACAAACAGTGATTTAATAAAAAAAGGATAATGTTTTGTAATGTATAAAAAAATGAGCAAAGCTTCATTAAAATTGATTTACATAAATGTATACTTTATGTAATTATTTATAAAAATGTAAATAATATTTGAGTACAGGGTGGAATCAGCTGTAAATTCTAAAAAAGAGAGGTTCTCAATATTTGAGCTGGGCTGGATTTCTTTGATCAAAGCGAAGAACGCCTCGTTGGGCAAAGCTTTGCTACATGACTTTTTTTTAAATAAATAAAAAATAAAAGAAGAGGCGGTAGATTATTTTTAAGCGAATGTTTGGTGTTTTATATAACCATACAAGGGTAGAACCCATAGAGAGAGGGTTGACGTGGGGTGGATATACAAAGAGGAAGAAGGGTTTCATGGCTAAAGTAAAGGAATAATTAGCATATCCGAGCATCGCAGCAGACCGTAATTGCTTACGATAAGAGGCTAAGATCAAAACCTTTAATGCTTTCTGTGTGCAGCAGCGGGAGCCTTAAAGTAAACATTGAGCAACTCAACTGTGTTTCAAACGAAGCTCCTCCCATCTTTCCTATCTCTCAAAACCACCCTCTTAGTTACGCCCACTGTAATGACTTGCATGCCAGGACTTGGCTACAGTGTGTATAGTAACTGCAGTGATGTAAGATTGTCTCTTATAGAGCTGTCACTACTCACTGCAATCAAACCAAACACACTACTATACAAACAAACTATTCAAATCAAAATATACTTCAAAGTTTCCCATTAAAAACTCTTGTGTTCTTTGCTATGTGTTATATACTCACTATACTAAAACTAACATTAGTCGTAGAAATATAGCATGTAATTGAACTTTTAGATTAATGTAAAGAACCAAAAAGAAACGTAACTTTTTCTTTTCAGCACTATTTTTTTAATATATTTTTTTAATTTTTTAATCAAACCCTATTGGGTACTTTTATTTACTAATTACATACTACTTTGAAACCCCGAACCTTCCGAAACCCTAACTTGAGCGTTTCGCGGGCTCTTCTGGAACGGGGCCGGCCACGGCCTTGCAAATCCATCCCGGCATTTGCCTGCGGCTGAGGAAACGTGGAAACCTCAGCCAAGATGGACGCTACAGCTTTTGTCAATGAACCGGAAGTGCAATGGTCCAAAGCCAGGGGAACCACATGGTGGAAAAGCGCAACGTTTTACCCCTGGGTGGGAAACGTGGTTTTTGTTGAAAATGGTCACCCATCCAACTACTAACCACGCGTGGCGTTGCTTGACTTCATATATACATATATTTTTTTCTTTTAAGTTCGAAAGTTCGACGAACTTTAGTCATATAATATATTTGAGATATATCTCAATTATATTATATATTTATGTAATATTATGAAAATTTTCTGTTTCTGTCTGGAAACACTTTTTTAATATGTTAAAGGATTAAAAATGGACATTTTTCAAAGTACAAACAAAATTTATTTTCTTGTAAATCATATGGTTAATTTTCTAATTATCTGACTTAACTTGTAAATTCAGGTCTTAGTCTCAGAAATCTGCTGTAAATAAGAGAGAGGAGACGAGGGGGGAGAGGTCGGTGTCTCGGAATGTGCTCGTAAGGCGCTCGCCGCCGACTGGACTGGCAGCTCGGTGGGGCATGAGAGACGGGGGAGGAAAGAGGGTGGTAGGACGTGCGAGATGAAATATCTGGGCAGCAGGCCGCTCTGGAGACGCTGGCACAAGGGCTAATCTCAACGGAATTTACGATCTTTTTGTGCGCTTGCCAAGTGGGGGACAAATAATTATTAAAGCCCGAATAAATCAAGCTGCAAGATAGCAGTAGAAGTAAAGAAAATACAAATAAAAAAAATCAGAAAAATATTTGCGTTTACCATGTGCTCTTTTTACATATTTAGGTCATACATTTTTAAAATTTAAATTGTAGACTGATATGATCTTGTATTCAATGCAACACAAAGTGGAGTGTTTGAGTGCATGAAAGTTATCAATATATCTATAAAGAATATTTTTTATTTACCCTCTAAAATTTTCAAAAAGAATTGAATACACATACTACGTTGAATATAAAAGGGAAATGCTTGATTTTGTTCCGAGTGACCAGCGGGTTGCCTACCTACTCGATATGATTGACAAAAGGTGATTTCCTGTTCTTTTTATTTTTTTTTACCTCAAGGGCTGACAGCGATACGTTCACAAAGGTTCACCACTTCTCAGATAAAGGTCCGTTTGCTTGTCCCAGTGTTCCAGCTTGGCAATGCAGAAGTCAGAGGGCGTTCTGCTAGCTATGGGCTAACCACATTGGAAGCTGAGAGAGAAGCAACAACAGAACTTTTCTCCTCCTTCGCTCTCTTTCTTCTCAAGGCAGGAAATTGTGCTTTCACCCCACGCACTCACAGAAACCACCAGCTCTGGCTGCTACCGCCGTCACTCCATTGTCAACTCACTTCTATATACGATTATTATATTTTCACTTTTGCTTTTATATATATATTATATGCTACATATTTTGTAATGCTCTCATATTTAACAATAAATATATAATGGGGCATATTTACAGTGACAAAATTTATATATATATATATATATATATATATATATATATATATATATATATATATATATATATATATATATATATATAATATCTTCTCTAATCTTGTACCTTTAAAAGATTGAAATATATTTTTTACTTGAAATTTGAAAAAAAATCTTCATTTTATTTTATTGTTAAGAAGGAAGTACGTGTAAAAAGTCACATTGCATATAATTATATAAAATTTTGATTATTTTTTGACTTTTCATTCGTTAATAGAGCTCCTCACATGTATAATTAAAATTTAATGCAGGATTAATAAAAGAATAAAAAATATATTGGTAATGAATATAAAGTATTGTAATTAACACTTAAAAAAACAATTAAATTAATTAAAAATTTAATTAATTAACCTAATTTATTTTAATTTTACTAACTTAAATTGCAATTTTGCATAGAAATAGACATATTACGTAGGATTATATAAACGTGACAAAATCCTTGGGGCGGAAATGACGAGTTGAACTAGTCATGTTGTGCGGGTTGCAGACAGAAGACATTTCAGGGGCAGGATGGCTTAATTTCCTCCCTCGCCGCACGGGCGGACATTTGGAGGATTGATAGGGCGGCTAGGAAGCGAGGAGGAACACAATTGTGTCAACGAGCGCCAAGTCTCGTGAGATATGGTCCCAGTGGCTAGGCACCACGAGGAGAACACCCTAGACAAAGGGAAATTATACATACAACGTTGGTGCTTTTTGTGACATTTCCAAGTAATTTGACCAGGGGAGGAAAAGGATCTTCATAGAAAACGTGGAATTATAATTGAAGAGGAATAAGAAAACTACCCTTAAAACAATTTAAGAGATAATGTAAATTGTTATAAAGAATTAATTTAAGTTTAGTGTAGCGTATATAAAAAGAAGTGATTTTTTTTATATGTTCGTGGTTTTCATCAAGTTATCTTTTAAAACTTGTTTTCTTAATTTTAAATTTTAAATTACGGTTGTTTGTATAAAATTGAATTTTATATTTAAATTTTCTTGGTTTTATTATACAGTATTTTTTATATTTATATTTTTTTTATTCTTGCATGAAAGAATATTGCAATATCAGCTCAGCTTATACTGTGTGTACACATAAAGTTGTAAATTGTACCAAATAATAATATAAGTAAAGAAATAAAAATCTGTATGGATATATAAAGGGAAAATTCTCAAAGATTTTCATGTCAAAGGAAGAAGAAGAAATAAGCTTTCTGAAGAATAAATTAATTTTGTGCTTCTCTCTCTCTCTCTCTCTCTCTCTCTCTCTCTCTCTCTCTCTCTCTCTCTCTCTCTCTCTCTCTCTCTCTCTCTCTCTCTCTCAAGGTTTCTATACCATGAAACAATGGCTCACGATGTACAGATAGGGAGAAGAGTAGTTTCCTTCTCATTCGTTTCTCTCTTTGTATCAGTGAAATGAAATTACGCGGGGCAATTACAGCAAGCGCGCCTGCAGATCTGTGTCAGTGCCAGCAGCAGCCATCTCTTCCAAACCGCCCACCGACTGTCGCGGACTCGCGTCTGTCTACTTGCTTGCAGGAGCTTTTTTTTTTCACTTGAATTAACTTTTTTGTAGTCAGTTTTAAAAAAATATAATATTCTTATTTCAAAATAAGGAATTATATTGATTGACGTATACGTTTTCTTATTCTAACATTTACGTAACACCAACACACGCCCGTTATTGGTTCAGTAAAAGAAAAAAATTGGCGTTTCCTGTCACATGGAAGAAAACGTGAGCCACAGTATAAAGGGAAGATGAAAAAAAAACTATTTTATAGTTGATCATCGATTGCCTCGTATTTTCAAATAAATTTTGTCTATGACGCAGTTTTGTACCATACGTTGTTGTATAGAAAATTCCGTTCAATTTTTGGTCAATACGTTTTATATTACATCTCTACAAGAAAACTCTTATATATTGTATCAAAAATTTCCTGTTACTTTTTTTGCCTCTTGATCCTTGCTGGTCATGAGAAAATCATTTACGCTCACAAAAATTTAATATTAATATAAAGGTAGCGTAAAAAAATTATATACCAGTTTTTCGTACGTCATTTGAAATTTGAAAATCAGTGACTTTTAACAAAATTCTCTGCTTCAAAATTTATTACATATTCCTACATAGTTTGAATTTTTATTTTATTTTTGTCAACCACATTATAAAAGATTTTTTCAACAATGTTACATCAATATTATTGACTTTAATATTTTTTTAAGACCTCCATATCTTATAAAATATTATAATGAAGTCTAGTGTTATGTAAATTTATACAAATTTTATAAAATTCATATATTGATATTAAAGATCAAAATTATTAAAAATAAAAACTTTATTCATTTTAATGATTATGTGATACTTTATAAAGAATTTTTTTATTAATAATTAACTAAAAAAAAATATATTTATAAACTTTATAATAAGGTTGATATTTTTATTAGAATCTTACCTGATGAAAGAATGTGCCCTCTGAAAATTCTCAAGATCTTGTAGTAGGAAATTTCTCTGGGCAAATCTGTAACACAGAAGCAAAGAGCCAATTAGTGACGATACGAGAAGGGGGTTGCTTGAGGGTAGACAGGCAGTAGCGATGATAAATGATCAGATCTGCTGTCACCATGGCAGGCCAGCAGCAACAATCGATAGCTACATCATCTCCCTAGAGAGGTCGACTCTCCTCTCGATATAATTGGCTAACGTCGTAGCAGCGTTGACAATGTATATAACCGACCATGTATTATATTTTATATATATAAAATAATATAAAACATCTTACTATATATACTTTATCTTTGATGACTTTCATTTATTATAATGTCAAAAGATAATATTAAATTACAGTATATATTATAATATGTCAACGTAATATTTCATCAAATATAACAAGGTATACGATCTGAATAAAATATTTTCAAATGTGCTAAATATAATCATGATTTGAAAACTGGGAAAACTTATTTAAAATAAAAATTTGAACATATAGTTTCGGTTTATTATATTGTTTAGTTTTTCTATCTAGGCCTCTATATTGGGAGTTCTTTGTTATTTCGTTGTTTTTGTTAAGTATATTAACTCCTTAATGTATAATGAGCTATTTTTAACATTGAAATCTATTTTTATATTTATATGCATGAAAATTCTAATTTGTTAAAATACTTTCACAAAAATAAGCTACAAATAATTTTCATAACTTATTTTTAGAATTATAAAAGTGTAACCTCGTCAGTTGTATTTTTTTTATAATACTTAATTCAAGTCAAATTTATTAAAATTTCAACATGTACAAGAATAAAACTACAAATAAATTATTTTATTTTTAGAATGCAAAGAAAATTTGTGTGACAACATAATACCTCTAGTATAAATGACATGTCACATAAAATGAATGATACATTTGGTTAGTATATATATCTTGCATCATGCATGTTAGCTAGCTCGCGTCACTGTAGTAAATAAAATAATAATAAATGGAACCACCGTATACTTCATTGTCCAGCACGCACGAAGATCAAGATAATTGCAGCAGAGGTAATATTAAAACAGACTTTATACAGCAACAAACTTATTCAACCATAATAGTTTAAAAAAAGAATAGAAACAAACAGATTCTAGTCTTATACACTGTATACAGTGACAAAGACAGACTGCACAGGCTTACATAATTATATATACAAACAGACAAAAGCGTTGTCACAAATCACAAACATAATATATACACACAAAAACAGACAATATAATACACATATACAAAAAAAAAAAAAGACATATGATGAAAGTCAAGAGTATTTAAAATTATATTTTATTCATCTTAATTCATCATTGAAAAACAATCTCTTCGTGTTTCTTCCCCTCTTCATTTCTTATCCACCCTCTTCTCTCCCCACAACTACCCTCTTATGTGTACTCCACCATAGTGGTATTCACCCCCACCCCTCTCCAATCCCGAGACTCACGCAACCCTCAGTAGTAAAGCATGTCGATTCATTATGTAAATTTAATCACACCCTGTCATTTCAGATTATGTGTCAAAACAACATTATATTTTTCTGTTATAATATAAGAATGATCATGTATATTTTTTAAAGTAGCTTGCTTTAGAGACTTTAAATGTCTTCATTCACTTGTAAAGAAAAAAAAATAAAATGTATGTCATGAAAATGTTCTACATACAACAAAACTTTGCAATCATCATGCAAACAGAAGTTTTTGAAGTCATTCAATCTAATGTTTAGAGTTTTAAAGTGTTATATAACTTGTAGGGGGAAACTTTGTTAATGTAGTCTATTGAGCTACGATGATGTTACTTCCTTTTTTTCTAATAGTTTGTTGCTATATGTTTTAGTTACGGTTACTTATCACATTTCTTGTACAGTACATGGACTATTCATTAACATTCCAAAAAAGTTAAGAGTTTTTTTTTGTTTTTTTGTTTTTTTGTTTTTTAAGTCCATGACAAAGTTTTACATTTTTTTTAACGTTTGAAGCTAATTAAGGTAAACAAGCGCTTAAAATGAGAAACATTAGATTTTTAGAGAAAGAAGATGCTCAAGCCACAAACGATGTATCATCAAAATTATGAAAACCATCCAATTTTTAAATATTTGAAAAATTGTTGTTTCACATTATTTTAAAAATAACTCTCTAAAAAGTTGAAATTTTATTTCATAGAATATGTAATTTAATCAAGGGCAGTAGATGGAAAAATAGAGTAAACAAAAGTATTATAGATTCACCGGTCTATCGGTATATAAACATGTAAAATGTGAAATTGAAATATTTATGCCAATTTTCCATTTACATTCCATTAAAAAGCTTCCTGGTAACACCACAAATTTCTAAAAAGTATTTTCAAACTTAATGAAACGTAAATTCCCTTTTTTTTATCAATGGCAGTCGTACTGTTCTAACAGTACATTGTCACTAATACCAACTAGAGACATGGGAAATTTTCCGTGCCGATGACTGTATAATATTACATTGAAATATATTGTAAGATCTATAACTTTATATTCTAAAATATAACGCCTCGAGAGTATACATTCACATTATCTGCACAAGCTACAATATTAATGCATACAACAGTTAGGGGCTTAAAACTTATAACGTTAACTTTAAGCTGTATTTGACCACCATCGTCCTCATACTATATTATACCTACTATAGCTAACTCTCCATCTCTTCGTTCAAATTAGTGGTAGATGGAACAGTGGGTTATATTGAGAGAGTTTGGGCTACAGGGAGATTATATTATCCATAAAGACATTACCCTATAGCACACAAGCTTGGTCGTTTATAAAATAGACTCCCCTTTTGGTGCTGTGGTGTGTACCATCACGGCCAGTATTTGCATTTTTACTACGGGCGTTCAGTAACAAATAATGCTTATTTACTTTACATCGGTATATATATGTTAAAATGAGATCGTGAAAAATAATTTATATCAAACAGTGCAGCCCCTTGGCAATCATATTAAGTAAACTGTGTTGTAAAAAATAATTATACTATAAATACATGCTATGTTGTATGTAGTAACCGCATATTGAATTGTATAATATATTCATATTTAAGTATATCAATAAAAAATAAATGTTACACATATATTCAATCGTTTTTAAACATAACCTGCTGTAACAAATCTTTAATTTTATTAAATTGTATTATGGAAATTTTTAATACATGTATATGTCTGACTTTTTATCATAAAAACATTTAAAATTTAATTTTTGCTACAACAAGAAATCAAAAGCTGTTTTTTTTTCTGTTCTCATAGATTTTGAATGTTAAAAAAATGGGGTTTCTTCTAAATATAAAAATCTGTTGCATGTATTGTTATTCAGTGATAAATTTTATGTCAACAAGTTTTACTGCTTTCATGTTTGTTGTATAGTTTATGTATTGAGGGTTGCATTGCCTAAGGGGCTACTTTGTTGTAGTAAAATGCAGTTTATGAAATAATATGAAAGTTCAAAATTTATTTGACAAAAGATGCATACTTATCACTTACCACACAGAGAGCTCAAATTTAATTTAAGCTCTCTGCTTAAAGCATCTCTACAAATACAAAGTACAGAAAATACTTCTACAGCTTGACATTATAATACTGCCATTTTCATCTGTATGTTGTAAATTGCATATCTATATAGGTAGGATAAACAAAAAAAAATCACCTCATATACATATATCATGTAATGGTACAACAATTGAGAAAGTTTTGAGTTTTATTATAAAAATAACATTTTACAATTTGTATTTTAGGTAATTCCAATTGATTTAATAATATTATTAATTTATTTTATGAATCGAACATAAAATGATAATTATTACTTTATTATTTGAGGGTTATTGAGTATGTACCTGTTATAATGAGAGAAAATATGGACATGAGAGATAGAACGCTAGGGTAGGAGGCAAAATGAGTAGGATGAAAATGGGTAGAGGGAAAGGTGGGAGGGGGCAAGCAAGAGGACATATTGAACAATGTCGAGCCTAATTAAGCCTCGAGGGAATCGCGGCACCACACTTCGTCCCTCCCCTTTATTCTCCCCACTTTAGCCCTTTTAGTATGCATTGCAGCTCCTAGCCACAGTAGTAGCCATCGTTGTTACTGTTCCTGCCGCTCTTGTCACGTGGTGGAGGGAGAGCAAAATCGAGGTGGAGAATGGTTCGCGGATGTGAAACTGAGGCTATGGTATGCATCTCTCTCTCTTTATCATCGTTCCTGCCGCTTCATTTTTGGCCTTTTTCACCCCAACAATTCATACCACCCTTTCTCATAGTGTCAAGGGAGAATATGCGACTACGCTAACCTGCTACTTTACAAGCCGCCACCTCATAAAGTCTCTCTCAACGCCAGCTAACATGTGCTGTAATTGCGTCATATGAGAGTACGTCACTCTGCATAATTCTTTAAAATTTATATTTTTATATTTTTCTGAAAGTTTTAATTACATTTAAATGTAACAAATGATAATTATTATATTTTTTTAATTTTATACGTAAGATAGTAATTTTAAGATAAGAATTTGAAGACTAATTTATACCTGGTCAAGTGTACTTCAGTTAAAACAGAAACTGTAATTATAATATTTATGTTATGCATAATCTTTTTTTTTTTAAAAAGATTTCAATGTATTAATATTTTGAAATGCAATAAATTTGAATATCAATGGCATTATTTAAAGATTTTCCATATTTTTAATTATATTCAATGATACTTGAATAATAATCATGCATAAATATTATCTATAATGAAGTACGAAGCTCTCATAAAAAAAACTCGACTTTTTATAATTGAAAAGGCATTCATATGGAATATTGTTTTGGATTGTGTACAACTTATTGATTAATACTTGTTCAACCATAAAAACAATCACGAAGATATTAATTAATGAAAATGCTTATTTACTTTACAAATAAATATGTATTTGCCATTATATATTATACACAAGAGCATTTGAGCTTATTTCATTATTAGAGCATAAATAATTAGCTTCGCGTGCATTAGCAGTCCATGATATAATGTAAACAAATTTGCAACATCATGTAAATATTGCTTCTTAAATTGTTTAAATACATTTAGTTTGTAAATAAATATATAAATAGATATTCGTAGTTACGTAATATCTAAAATATTGACACTCTACGTGAATGTTTAGGCTCATAAATTCGTGGATATATTAATAGTATCAATAACGTTACAAATGCATTGCAGTAACTAAATAGTAATAATAATAAATAATAATCGGATAGCGAAATAGCACTAAACATACTCCTTATAATTTAAGTACACTTTCTGTGTTTAATAAAAGACTAATAATAATAATTTAAGTAAATAATGTAATGGAGGCTTCAAGTGATGCGCTTTCGCTGCGCAACTGTTTGTCGCTAAGGTCCATCGTGCACTTGAAAACGAAGCAAAGTGTTTTTTTAACTTTTCTCGGTTATAAATCAAGTAAAAAATCTAAATCTTGAATTATCTACTGTATTTTTCAGTTTGGACCAAAGTTCCGTAAAGGAATTATCCCTGAAAAATCTTATTCTTGGTGAAAAAACGAATTCACGTTTTTTTTTACATAGGTTTGGTATAGCGGGTGGGATCACCGAAAAATCAGCTCACTTGAAGCCTCCATTAAATTTACATGGGAGGCATTAGCTGGAAATTGAACCTTGTTAAATACTTGTCTGAAAAAAGGTCCGAAATTTAGCTATGGACTGATGGACTGCATTTAATTATTTTATTATATACGGACCTATTATTTGGCATGGTGGTTAAGCGACAAACTGGTAATCAGATGATCGTGAGTTCGATCTCAGGCACATTTTTTTTCCAAATAGCAGCTGCTTAGTAATTCATCTAAGTCTGTTCACTAACCATCCTAACTGAGGTTTCCAGTGGTTTCTTCACTTTTTTTCAGCCAAGATAAATTAAAGAAGAGATTGCTATAGCCTTTAGAAAGGAACAAAATAAATAAAGGTAAAAAAAAAAAAAAAAAAAAAACGAATTCAGGAGAATTGGTGAGTTAAAATACAAAGACACTTGCGTCCATTACAATAGAAAAAAATACAAGTATATCATTTTTCATATTAATATATATATTAAATATACAATCGGACCTCTTCTCCAAAAGCTTGAAAAATACCCTTCTGGAAAAAGACCCCAAATAAAACTCCAAAAGAACGCGTTCGGTCACTCATCCAAAGTTGTTACTTTGGTGATCAGCCCATAGAACTATTTCCGAAGACAACTCTGAAAAGTAGAATGAACTCGTAATAATTTGTATATGTTTACTATGTTGTAATTATAACATGTGCTTACAAGTTAGTTTGATCAAAAATAATTAAATATACTATGTTTATTTATACCAGGTAAATTCTAATTAATATTATATATATAGTAATATGATACAGTCGAGTGATTGGAATATGATATGCACTATTATGCATTGATAAATTATTTATAATAATTGCATTAATAATTAATTACCATATAAAGTTCTTCATTTTATTAATAATTACATTTACCGTTATAGATTTAATTTCAAATCAGAAAATGTTAATTAATTAATAATATTATAATGAAGCTTTAATAAATTATGCAGTATAATTTACAATATATAAAACATGTATTTTATTTTCTTTTGAAATGGTATTTTAGCCTATAATTACTGTTATATAATTTAGTATACTATAAGGTAAAGTTTTGAGTGTCATCATCTAAAATTGTAACATTTTACATTATTATGGTAATTAGGAAGTGTTCCCTTAATTGTTTGGATTAGTTAAAGTGGCATGATAAATATTATAAATAGAACGAGGTGTTTTTTTAAAGCCATTACGACATGAATTTTTTATAACAGGTTGTTATATTTTAACTCTTTTTCCCTAAAAATACATTATTTATAAAAAACTTTTATATGTTTAATATTTAATTAAGGTATATCTTTATTTCTATTTTAATGTGTTTTTTCTCTGTGACAAGTTACATTGTTTAAAAGTCCGGAACTATTTACCTTGTTCCATTGTGTTCTTGTGTGTTTTTGTTGACAGCCCAAGGGTAGGAGAGAGATAGAGGTCGGTGGGAATTTCACCGAGTGTCACAACAATGCCCGCTAAATGGATCAACAAGGTTGCGTCAACATTCTCGTCAGGTAGCTTAAGGCTTTCCTCCTCAGGTGATTTGAGACTGACACTAATATAATTTACCATTAAATAATTGAAAATCAGTCCATTGTCTTAGAAAAATATAAGAGGTCAGTGAACGTAAGTAGGTTTGTTACTATTTGGTGTTGTTGTCTTGAAGTATTACATGTTACATATTACTGCAGGATAGTCACATATGGTCAACTTAAGTTCAACTCATTGTAAAAAAAAAAAAAAAAAACAGCCAAAATTGTGATGTAAACCTATGACTAAGAGTTACAAAAATTTACGTGTACCCCCTTTTATTTCAACATTGCAAATAACTGGCTGAAGTGGACTTAACGTTTGAATTTTTCCTCAAAACATTTTACACAGAATATTTGCTGACACAAATGTACAGTATGTAGAGTTAATATTTAAATTTCCTAAGAAATGAACAGTGTATCTTAGCTTTAAATCATATAAAAAAAAAATGAGTGTACTTTTTAGTAAAAATAAATAACGTGTTCATATTTTATGGTAGCAAATATTCTAATGCTTGAAAAATAACAGGTTAGTGTTCGTTAAGTAAACGAATGTTAAAAAAAAATACTGTTGAAATTTATGTATATTATCCACATGGTAATTTTTTAGCATATTTTTATAATTCACCAAGTTATTATAAGTCAATTATTAGGTAAAAATAATATAATAATTTTAATTTTATATAATAATTATTTATTTACTTATT
The DNA here is from genome assembly GCA_949825025.1 of Siphlonurus alternatus. Classification (NCBI taxonomy): domain Eukaryota; kingdom Metazoa; phylum Arthropoda; class Insecta; order Ephemeroptera; family Siphlonuridae; genus Siphlonurus; species Siphlonurus alternatus. The sequence goes on along the minus strand of OX463778.1, from coordinate 39,815,343 downwards.
ATATTTTCATTTTATATCAAAGATTTCTTTTATATTAATATTATATATAAAAAAATTACATATGATATTGCAAAATAAATGGTTACAAACTCTGTCCTATGATGAAGCCATTTACAATAAATTTCCTCTTTTCCAAACCATTAACTATCGAGAACATTCATATAATATATATATATAAAAATATAAAATTCAAGACAGGAAAAAATATACAGTACGTATATGTAAAAAAACGAAAGGGTGGCATTTTTTTGTTATATAACGGTGACACTGTCATAAGTATTGATTATATAATCTGATATCTAACATTTTTGCATATCATTGTACATTCAGAATGTCACATGTGCAGGCGGGAGCCATGAAATAGATCGCATCCTATATGTTATATATATAAATATACTGTATATACCCCCCTCCACATGATGTGTGGTAGCTAGCTACAGAAGGTTATAAGAGGGTTCCAATATTCTGATGTATAAAAACTCAGTCAATGTGAACGAACGCCCATACTACTAGTATAGCTAACTTGGTATATACCAGAGAAAGAACCGCCTACATTTTTTTTACTGCCTTACATAAAGTCAGAATCAATTTAGTATCATGATGAGAACAGAATAAAAAAAAAAGGAAAAAAAACTATAGATAATTCTTTCTAGATTAAAATATATTTATATATATACATTACATGTATGATAAAAAAAAATGTAATAGATAAGAGAGAGAAGGAGAAAATTTCATGGAAATTTTATAGATATTATTAGATTTTTAATATTGAATATTTGAAATATTGGTAAAACGTTTCTTTTATGTTATATACTTTTCATAAAACTAATAATATTTGTGCCACATTGTGTGAGAAAATATGTGAAGTCAATATAAACTCGCCCTTTAAAGAGTATAAAATATAACTTTATTTTAGGACGTTATAAGAGAATAGAAAAATAAAAATACAATTCAATTTTCATATTAAGAAAAAATTGAATAAAAACAAAATCATGTCATGTGTAAAATATTACAACAATCCTATAGTGGCCTTTTAAATTTTATTGTTTTTATTTAATATTAAATTGTATCATTAGCTATAAAATAAAGTGAATAAAGAGAATTAAATTACTAAGATGTGAATTGATTTTTCTTGGTATAAAATTTCGATAGTAAAAAATGTAGTTTCAATGCTTAACTCGAAAGCTGGTTCACGCTCGATTTAAGCTTTACGTTTCCATCTCTAAGCGATCCGATCTCTGTACGTAGCCATGGGACTTGACTGGGACGGAGGAATTCTCAATGAGGCTTGGGCGCCACTTTATTCCAACCACACTGATAGCGCTACCTGCAGGCCTCATCACCGTAATGACGTCATCAATACGTAAGATGGAAAAAAATAAAACTACTTTAAATTACGATAGAATATAGATTTTTTTTTTTTAAGGTGGTGGAAACTACCCACGGTTAAGTATAATATGTATTTTTCTTGCGCAGTATGAAGCTACAGTAGCCGTCACATTTAACTGGCTCATGATCGGAACCGCTCGGTAGTCATTCGGCTCGGCTCGGCCAGCGATGTCCTTCGTTACAAACGCGGCTATTATACCAATGACTGAGAGCGTTACAAACACGACCATGGGCCAGTTAAATGTGACGGCTACTGTAGCTGTTTTTGCTTTAACTTCAGGGAAGATTTTATAATACTTACATAGGAGCGATTCACGAAAGAGTTGTTCAGCTTTCTCACTAACCGCGGTTAGCGTCAGCCTAATTCATTGACACTAAACGTTGTTAGTGAGAAATAAGGATAACTCTCTTCGTGAATCGCGCCCATTATAGTATATAGCAGAAAAAATAAAAATTGCAAAACAAAATTGAATTTATTATTTGTTAATAAAATTATGATAAATTTCATTTTAATATTCTTCCTATTACTTATTAATTTAAAAATTGAAAGAAAAAGGTATTTTTATATAATTTAAATATAAAATTTTCCAATTTTGTTATTTTTTTTTTCTATTATACAAAAAGAATATTTTCAATAAGGTGTTATTAAATGTAGATTCATCAAAACGTCATCACAGCTCATCTGCTTTATGTCAGACTAGAGAATTTTCATTTGGTTTGAAAAAAGACTTTAAGAAGAAAGAAGACACACAAAAAAAGACGTACATTGAAGGGGGTGAAATTCCCATTATAAAGCTGACAGAAGCGCGGGCAAGGTGGAGAAGAAATGGCAACACAGTCAGCGACGAGATTTCATTCACTTCTCTCACACCACCAGCATACCACGAATAATGTCGCGAGACCACGCACAAAATTGGGCAACGTGTCAAAGGTTTACTCGCCTGGAAGAAAAGAGAAGAGAAAAAAAAAAAGCAGGAAAGAGGAAATGAAATAATGTAAGTTTAAAGAAAAGAAAATAATGTAAAAAGGAAACCAAAAACTCGTGTTAAAAAAAAAATGTGACACTATATTTGCTAAAATAGAAAGTTATATAAGTATATTATATCACATTGTATAGTATATAATCAGAATTATTTTATGTTACATATAATATACTATACAAAAAAGTAATTTTTTAATCTTGTTCTGGCCATCACGATTATAATTATTATGAAATATTCATAAAGCTTTAGGCGGATAGCTGATTAATTAGGTATAAAAACTCATGCGATATCATCAGTCTAAATTAAATCACTAATTAATTTATTAGTTGATTCGGAAATTCCAGTAATTGGAAATGACAATTTTAAAATACTCAATTAACTGAAATATGTCTCTTTTTTTAATCTAATTTTTAAAACTAATCAAAAAGAAATCAAGTTACCAATCGAATTCAATATCCGATTTTACGTCAGTAATTTTAAAACAAAATTACAAAACTTTGGTGGAGTTAAAAAACTTTATCTGTAATATTTTGTACACTAAAAATATATTTTTGCTACTTTAAATCATTATTACTACATGAGAATGCGAGACACACAAATTATTTATATAAATATTTTAAATTACTAGCAATATTATATGTTTAGAATAGTAACAACAATGAGGAATTTGCATGCGTGAATCTGATTGGCTTAATCGAAAGAGGGGGCTGAGAAATACATGTGTGAATTTTATGCGAATTTTTTGAGCACTGCAAGTATGCTCAAATGCATATTTAAAAGATGCACTTTACCTGGAGGCGATGGCGCATCGCCAGTGACGTCATCGCTATGTCAGGTTCGGTTCACTATAGATATGCATACCTGTACGCACCTGCATAACAGGTAGCCAATCAAAAACAATCTAGCCAAAATTCAAAATTTCAAATGCCTAGCCTATTAGTTTTAAAACTTAAAAAATGCACATTATTCCATATACGCGTACTGTAAAAACACACTGGGAGATAAGTAATATTACAAACGTACCTTTCATCATATTTAAATAATAGAAATTGTTTCGCAAATAGTTTCATTTAACTGAAGAGAAGATGCAATCGATGCAATATCAAGTCCTGCCACCAACTTTTCTGTTTAAATTATTGGCGATTATTGGCGCGTCATGCATCAATCAGCCAATAAAAATGTGTAAATTTATCATACTGGACTCCTTCCGTATCTGCTGATTATCTATTGATTTATTTTATTAAACCTAAAACTGAGCCTCTTTTCTTATCTACGAAGATAGTAGGATGCCGTAGGACTCAATATTTAAATTTATTAAGACCCTTGAATCATAATTTATCAATGTCTTTTCAACCCCCTGTTTGCTGCTGCTGAAACCAGTAACGGAAGGATTGAAAAATAAATACAGTTTTAATTTCAACTTTTCCAACAAGCCTATATGTGGTCGAGTGGAAAAGCGCTCGCCTTCCATGCAAGAGGTGAAGGGTTCAAATCTCCCCCGGTTCAATTTACATTTTAGTAGCACGAAGAAGTTTATTTCATATTTTTAACTCAAACGGGGTAAAATAGTTTTGTTTATAATTTCTTATTAATTTTTCTATCATTGAATGAAACGCTTTTTTTGTTTTGTTTTTTTTTTTTTTTTTTTTTTTTTTTTTTTTTTTTTGCAAAGTTTTTGTAAGTGCGTATTTAAATGAAAAAGTGTGACTTATAATAGTATAACATATATGATTATATTGTAAGAAAAAATAAGATTATTTTACCCCGTACGTTTGAATTAATTCTTCGTGCTACTAAAAATGTAAAATGAACCAGAGGAGATTTGAACTCTTCACCTCTTGCATGGAAGACAAGTGCTTTTCCACTCGACCACGTACAGGCGTTTTAAAAATGTTGAAATTAAAACTGTATTTATTTTTCAATCCTTCCGTTTCTGGTTTCAGCAGCAGCAAACAGGGGGTTGAAAAGACATTGATAAATTATGATTCAAGGGTCTTAATAAATTTAAATATTGAATCCTACGGCATCCTACTATCTTCGTAGATAAGAAAAGAGGCTCAGTTTTAGGTTTAATAAAATAAATCAATAGATAATCAGCAGATACGGAAGGAGTCCAGTATGATAAATTTACACATTTTTATTGGCTGATTGATGCATGACGCGCCAATAATCGCCAATAATTTAAACAGAAAAGTTGGTGGCAGGACTTGATATTGCATCGATTGCATCTTCTCTTCAATTAAATGAAACTATTTGCGAAACAATTTCTATTATTTAAATATGATGAAAGGTACGTTTGTAATATTACTTATCTCCCAGTGTGTTTTTACAATACGCGTATATGGAATAATGTGCATTTTTTAAGTTTTAAAACTAATAGGCTAGGCATTTGAAATTTTGAATTTTGGCTAGATTGTTTTTGATTGGCTACCTGTTATGCAGGTGCGTACAGGCAAAGAATTAATATTAATTCTTTGGTACAGGTATGCATATCTATAGTGAACCGAACCTGACATAGCGATGACGTCACTGGCGATGCGCCATCGCCTCCAGGTAAAGTGCATCTTTTAAATATGCATTTGAGCATACTTGCAGTGCTCAAAAAATTCGCATAAAATTCACACATGTATTTCTCAGCCCCCTCTTTCGATTAAGCCAATCAGATTCACGCATGCAAATTCCTCATTCTTGAATATAATTATAATGCATTATTTTGGTTAATTTATGTTAAATATTAAATATCAACATAATAACTGAACAAAAAAATTCAATTGTAATAAAATGTCATATATATAAATCATCAATCAGAAACGCAATCTTCTGATAATAACAATGACGATGTTTATAAATGAATTCCAATTAGTTACGTCGTGTGTCATTTGTTATTTACACGGAACATTGGATGCATGCTGAGGGACACATGGGACAACGATCTCTGGTTAACAACACATCGTCTCTGTCCGGAAGAATCCTGATCCGATGAGAGAGCTCCAATTACCATTTTGTAATTAAACCCAACAATGGGGACCCGCGGCGGCGGCGATGGCGGTGGAACTTGGAGGGAGGGGGTGCCAACACACGAGTAATAACACGGCAAAGCGCTAATCATTGGACCGCACTAATCCACAGACCAGCGCAAATCCCCAGGCCCTTTTATCGAGCCTCCTGCTGCTACAAAATAACAACAACAAAAAAACAAAAATTTATGATAAAAAAATATATGGACTAGCAAAATGTCATTATTTATTACGTACATGGCATAATTCTATATTGAGACTTTATAATTAAAAGTTTTTTAAAAACAAAAGTGATGTAAAGCACATAATATGAATAAAAATAAAAATTTATTTTGTATGTTATGATTTCTTTGTTATAATAAAATGAATGTGATTATTTGTGCTTTTTTAGCTTTATGTATATAATTATGTTTTTATTTCAAAACGTACCAGTCATTTTGTATTTTCTTTTATTTTCCATTTTATAAAAGTAAGGTAATGATTAAAACAATAAATAATTATAAGTGTGTGTGTATATAATATATATATATATATATAATATATATATATATATAATTAAATGTATTTGTGTTACTATATGTCACAAAATAATTATAATATTCATAATACATATACAATATAAAAACAATTTTAAAAATGTTTATTTAACAATTATTTTTTTTCATTTGTACATCACTTTGTTGTTATTACTGTTCTAAAATCACAATTTATTTTCATTTACTTTAAAAAAAAGTAGTTATAGTGAACTATTTTCATACATATTCTTTATTTTTAAATTTGCATGAAATTTCATAACAGGATAACGATAAATAGATATTTAACTTGTTTACAAAACATGTATTAATGCACCAAAAATGAAGTAACAAAGTGAAAGCTATTATATAAAATACACATAAAGTTAATTAAAACAAATAGCTGATAATATCAATATTATATCAATTCCATACTATTCTATATTATACCATCCTGTGATTTTGCACAACACAGCAAATTTTCAGTATAAACTATATATAGAGGTATATTTTTTTCATTCTCTATTGATCATTGTCATTCATGGTACAGGGTGTGTGTGGGTTGATCGTTCTACTGTGGTTGGTCGAACATTGATGTGCATTCCATCGCTCGATTTAGTCGACAGTATGACGGCTGCTGCTTCTACAGCTGCTGGTCAAGTTTAAGCAAGGAAGAGTGTGTGCTATATATATGGTGATAGAGGGGTCAGTGAGGTTGAATAAATCCATGTCAGCGTTCGTTCAACCATTCCAACGTTATCATCATTTGTGTCCTCCTCCCTTATGATCACACACACACTAACGTTGTAGTGTGTTCACGGTACATAGCAATAACTCATAGGGATGGACACGTATCCATATATACTCCATTAACACCATGCAAAATTTAAAACTACTACATTTACTACAAAATCAAGTGGAAAATTACATTTTAATACATATTTCTTTTTTCTATGATATAACTTTGTAACATAAAAAAGGTAAATCATTGTTTACTCTGTTGTTATACATATAACATGACTAAAAAATTTGTGATAACTTCTTGTTCTCTTTTGCTTTTTTTTTATCCCAGACAAGAATTTGTTTTCATGAAATAGTCGTTGCAGTAAATACGGAATATTTATAAAAGTAAGGGAACTATGGAAACTTTGGCTAGAATGGTCTGTGCCAAAAGCATGTAACATAAAAGGTAATTGAAATAGTGGCTTTTATTGTCAGGTAAAGGCCTTTCACCTTTCTCATGACAATGTATAAATAAATAGAAATATATTTTGTTACGTGATGATGTAATATAAAAAAAATGAGATTTCAGGAAAAAAAAATCGAAAAAGAAACTTTTATAAGATATAAGTGCTGATTTTACTTTTAACATAAATTTATTTGCAAATTACACCCTAGAGTTCCATTTTATGAGGATAAAAAATTGTTCTATATATATAGATGTATGAAAAAAAAAGTTTCAAAGTAAAGTTTTTCATGATAATGGCTCCATCGATTCTTTTTATATATGTATTCAAGCCACAAAAGATAGTCGCTCAAGGCTTTTTGCATCACCTTGGTTGCACTAATGCTGCAAGTTTTTGCAAAGGAAGTGACAAATTTCTACATTTTATCTTACACATTCATGGACAAAATGAATAAAAAATAAACACATTAATTAACGGTTCGATATAAACTAATACTTGGCTCACGAACATTTATTAAAATTTATATTCTAAAACGCCGAGTTTTGTGATTGCATTGACTACCTAAAAAATCAAATTGCAGTTGAAAAAGGAGATGTTGTAATACTTCTTGAAATACAGCTAACTTTTAAATTTTCATTGTGGGTTTTAAACATACAGAAACCAGTTTATTGCGTAGCACATAAAGTTAAAAAACATAGCTGTATCCCAGTTTTTTATCTCGTTTAATATTTCTTACTAGCCAAAAAACAGTCATTTATATTTCTTTACAGGACATAAGTTAAAAAAATATTTTTTATTATTTTTATGGTTTAAAAATAAAATTTACTTAAATTTTGTTCAGTTAAATAACAATGTGAATATTGAGTACATGTAAATTAAACTAATAAATAAATTGTTTTAGCCCAAGGCAAATACACTTTTTGATAAATTATATGAATCTGAATTGGGAAATAAACGACAATGTTTTTTTTTTTCATAATTAAAATACAATTATACAATGTTTATAAAATATATTTTATCCTTAGGGTAGGAAAATAAAATTACTCGATTGAAAAATAAAAATATTCGCATGTCGATGCAATAAAAAAAAATGGTCAAGCTACGATAATATCGTTGCAGATGGTTGTTTAGATTTGATTTTAATCTGCTGGAGGGGGGCACCTCCACGACATGAGAGTGACAAGTGATTGCAATTTCATTTTAGATAAGCTCTTTTTCATGCTGTCACAATATTGACGTCTGATTCCGTCAACATATTTATCCCTTCCTATTGCATTGTCAAATTACGTCAGTAAAAAATATATATATTTTTTTTTAAACAAAGCTTTATTTAATGACTTAAGTGAAAATTGATATAAGTTTTAAAATCTATATTTTAAAATATTCAATGATGAAAGTTTGAAAAAAATTATTGATCATAAATGGGGGGAAAAATGAAAGTTTCAAACAAATTTTCAATTATTAAATGCATTACTTAATACTATGAATATAATATGTACTTGACAAATCACAGAAACTACCCAATGACCCAAAATGATTTAAAGAGCTTAAGCACTTAAGTTTTATTATCATAGAAAAGTTATAAAATGTATACACTCCCCGCCATATATTTCCCGACTCTCAGGCATATTAATACAAAATCAGAGAAGTAAAGGCGGATTCAGATGGCGATGCGACGCGATTTTGTCACACAAGCTGTGAAATCCTATACGGAAGCGACAGTGGCGAATATCACGTTAAATTACGATGCTCTTTTTTTTAATCGCCAAATATGGCTGCCAACGAATGTTACAGCAAGTGCGCATTATTCGCTTCGCGTCGCAGGCTGGAAATCGCCATATGAATCCGCCTTAATACATACTTGAAAAATTTAAGGGTAATTAACAAGGTAATTCTGAAATTATTCGATATACTCTGTGTGCAAATCTTATGGAAATGATGATGATGTCTATATAAACACATGGGGTGTATTTCTATGAATACATTAAAACTTTGTATATTGTGTAGAGATCGGTGCTTACCTCACCAGCACAAGCCATCGATGTGGTCGCTGACTCAGCAGAGGTTCAATACTATTGTCAACGTTCCAAAACTTTTTGCCAAGTCCTTAGAACGTATTTAGGAAAAACTTTAGAAATGAAAATGTTCCTTACTCATGTCAACAAGAAAATAAATTGCTATTTTTTTTTAACTTCATATAAAAATCAATCATGTGATTGTTTATTTACCTCATAAATATTTTTTGTTATAACTTTTTTTATATATTGAAAATATTATAAATAATACATAAACTTTACTTTTTCTTTGAAAATAGTTTTAATTTTTATATACACAATATTCAATCAAGTTTGTTTTTTCCACAAAATATACTTTATTTTGCAAAAAATAAATAATATTTTTTTCTTCCACGACGTTTTGTAGGTTTCATGCAGCGTCGTCGCCAAGTCATGAAATATGTAGGGTGGGTGGCAGGTTGCCAGTTATACAGGGGCAGGCAAGACTGTGGGGTAGCACACATAAAATAATGACGTCCAAGGGTGTCGTAAATTTCTGCCGTTTCTTCTGTGCCCCCGTCTCTGTGAGGATCAACAGAAAGAAGATGCCGCCACCGCCGCACACTTTCTGCAGACGTGACGCTCATACTTCTTAGCAAAATGGTGCTCCGATCTTTAAGAAGTCGAATCTATATGCAACTCTTATTGATGCACTAAAATTTTACTTTCTTTCACATCTCCAAGTTTGAATTGAATTGCATACATTCAAAATTCAGAACTTTATTTAATTAAATAATATATACTTAACAGCGTATATAACAACATTGTAAATAATTAATTACTCATAAATAACTTAATTGTAAATTGAAAGCGAAACAAGGAAGTACAGGTATTTATTTTACATTTAACATTGTTTTACTCGGAAAATATAGTTCCATGGTGTTTCCTAACTAGTTCCAAAACATTTCATTGATTTCATTGAGTGAGTCACTTTAAATGCATGAAATTTCTTAGAATCCAAGTGTCCTAACTCCTAACCAAGAGAAAACATTGAGAGAACTAAAAAAAAAAATAATAAATAAAATAAATTGAGTACCCAAGTGTACTACAAAATTTGGATATAAAGTGCGTGAATATTGTATATAAATATCATATGACCCATCTTGTTAATATCAAACAATTTTTTTATCATTAAATCTAATATGTATCATTTTTCTACAAATGTATAGTTCTGTTATGTAATATATATATAAAAATATTCATAACAATATAAATTATAATATTACCAATTTATTGAAAATTCTCATAGGTGTTAACTTTTACATCTGTAAAAATTGAAAATGTATTTTCTTAATTAAGTTTTTAATTAATTAAAGTTACAATTAAATATAATGTAATATAGTCTACATTCAAATCATGCTACACGTTTTAGTAATTCGAATTAATTATCTTAACACTTCTTCTAAACACTAACTTAAAGATATTTGTATAATTAAAAAATATATTCTACTTAAGTAGATAAAGTAAGTTTATGTAAATTATATTTCTCATTACAAGTAGTGTTCTTGACTAAAGTGATGTTGCTTGCTTGCTCCTTCTGCAAAATGCAAAGATGGTGGTACTCAGCGTGCAGTTCTAGGTCAGGGGTGAAAGGCTTGGGATGACACAACAAACACTAAACTTGCTGAAAACCGTCCTTGTATCCTCGCACCCTTCTTCCTTACAGAGAGCTTGGCCATGACACCGAAACGGAGGGTAATGGAGCTAACTTCCGCCACTCTCCATGCTACACACTCAGGAGTTAACATAAAGTCTAATATTATATGTTATAACATTGTAAGAAATGAAAAGTATGAAGATAGCTCCTACTGTATGTACTTTATTTAACTCTTTTTGTGCGTGGATTAATATTAGCTCACAACAGAAAACAAAGATTCTTTTTATTTAAAAAAAAAAAAAAATCTAGTCTTTAAAAATGTGAGTTCAACCAAAATATAATTAAAAACATAAGTATAAAGATCAACCTAAAAATAGCTTTTTTTGAAATTTTTAATTAGTAAAAAATATATTAAGAAAAAAATCTTGAAGAGTTTAACGTGTTAGTCCAAGAGAACTGTTCTTTACATTTAACTTAATGAGAAGATTGGAGAAGAAAATAATAGTAATGGTATGAAGTCACGCGGGACTCTTTTTTAACCATGTGATGAAAATGAGGCAATCAAGATATTCGATAGTTTAAAACTTTCAAAGTCCAAAACTGATTTAAAGTTATAACAGTTCACGGAAACTTGATATGAAATACTTCAAAGTATCGATAACATAAAATCAATAATCATAACTCATTTTCCCCACTTTTCCCAACCTCTGATGATTTCATTTATTTAGTTACTAATTAGAAAAAAAAATCGTCAAATTATTTTAAAAATATTTAATTATTTCTCTCCGTGTGCACTTGGTACATCGTGAAATTTACCCCTGCCTGATTTTCTGGGACTGAAGCTCAAAAAGACAAAACTTTACAAATTTGTAATTTGGGGGGAAGGAAGGAGCTCTATGTTTAGCCATTTTCATCCCCCAAAAAATGGTTTACACCACGTCGCCAAAGACTGCGTGACAACACCGACAAACAGAGCAGGTAACTATAAAAGGTACTGAAAATGAGGACAACTGCCACAGAGGATTGGAAATATATCAAATATACAAGTTTAATGCAACACTGCTGTATTTTGAATGGCTTCACAAAAATAGATTATAAATTTTCTGCAAAAACAAATGGTAGCATGTAGCAAAGAGCGTATGCTAAATAAAAGTAATAAATTCTTGTAATGAATTCCAATAAATTTCTTATTAAAAAAATTATGGCATGCTAATTTTAAATCACTTAGTTTTTGTTTTTAATTGAACATTATAAGTCTTGAGAGCTTGAAAGTTATGTAACATTATAATTATAATATTTAATAACAGGATTTGTTGGTGTGTTTGTTTATATTTTAAGGTGTATTTATAATTGGAAGATGTAATAACAAGTTTCCAAGAATTTACATTCGTATTATCTGCTAACTTAAGTATATGAACATTTTGATGTAACACGATACGACAGGAAAATCTACAAACTTTCTAACAGAAAATTACTTGGCTTCCTATATTAAACAAACTTGGATTACCACGCTGTTGCTCAGCTATATGGCTTTAAAATATCATTTAATAAAATTTATAAATTTCTCAGTATCATTTATAAAATTTATATTTAATAAAAAGAAAGTAAATTAAATTATATATTAAATATCTCACTTTCTATTTTATGGAAAAATTAAATGAAGATATACTAAAAATATAATTTAATAACGATATACAATTTTGTTTTAAAAATGTTGGAAGTCATATTTTATATTTTTATATAAAGTTAAAACTCTTTTTTCTTATGTATTTATACATTTTTTTTTTCTGAAGTGTTACCCTTACTAAATTAGAAATACGTATGGAGCTACTAAATTGGCCTTATTTGAATAAATTAAGTTAATCTTCAAAAAAAAAAAAAAAAGTTTTTCCTCTCATAACGTCTGCGCGCTACCTTATTCGTCTCATTTTTCTCCCCCTACCTACCTTGTTATCTCGTATATATAAGACGCGTTCTACGTGGAACGCCTGGAAGTCTAGCAACCGGCAGTGTCTGCTTACAGCGTTACGTCACTACCCCCTACGCCCTGCGATTGTCATTTTTCATAGCTACTGTCATTTGTCTTAAAAAAAAATACATAAGAAGAAACACGGTTGCTTCTAGTTGTCATGATACAACTATAATAGATAGGTCCATCAGCCCTACGAATTTGGACTGATCTGCGCATTTTGGCCAAAAAAACCCAAGGTGACGTCACGTAGTGAGCTCAAAACAGCTGTTTTGCTGCACAAGAGGCCCCTACCGGAGCAGAGTTTTTGTTCATCATTAGCGAGAACGTTGCTTTTTATCTCATCTCAAATTTGATATTTATTTGCAATAATACAAGCCAAACCGGTTGCAGTAACGTATTAAAAGAGTTTTTAAACACTGCATTTCGCAAGCAATCTGGGGTAGAAGTTCGTATCTTTGTTCATAAAGCATACAAAGTTGATATTGGCTGTGCGCAGATTAGTCACCTAGCGTTTGCGCAGCTTCATTTGGATTCAAGCTTTTTTATCATGCACACTTTGCAAAGCCATGCGCAGTAGACTACTAACATTTAAAACTCGTTTCTGCGCAGCTTTTCTAAGCCGTGGCTATTAATTTACGGGAAACTCTATAATAGAGCAGAAAAAATTAAACGTATGCACCGTGCGCATGGGACGGCCCTGTCTAGTTGTTACTGTAATATATACGAAGTCTGTTATATCAAGCATATCAACTTTCTAACTTATAAAGAACAATTATTCAAACTAGCTTTGTTATAAAAAAATATATTATTCTCATGTGGATGTATGTATAGGGAGATGCTTATTTACAAACTGTCAATTATTATTTCATGTATATCCGAATATGATACTAAAAAATAGTCAAGTTACAATCTCAACTTATTGTACAATGATATGAGAAGACAGATAACATTTTTCTGTATTTACATTTTTATTTATTTGTTTTATTTTTTTTTTGTAAGTGACATTGTGCGATGCGTTACATATTATTTTATCTTAAAATAAAGTTGTCATTTTATTGTATTGTTGTTGCCAGCTCATTATTTGAAAACCACATTCAAAATAATACTAAATTCTATGCTTGATCTTATTAATTAAAGCAATAATATTCAATTAAAATCAATTGTTTTACTTTGAGGTTAATAGAAAAACCACAAACATATAAATGTGGTAAATTGAATTTCTTATAGAGTGAATTTTCCAGGAATGTAAGGAAAACCACCAGATGATTCCGAGAAATTTCAAAATTTATCGCTCAGTTATAAATTCTAGTAATAGAAAATAATGTATTGAGATTGATCTCACAGAGTCATAAGTTGCATTAAAAATTTCTATAATCAGGTGGAATCGAATGAAACAAATTTTAAAATTTCGAGAATGTTCTAAAACTTAATCGCTTATGGTTTGAACAAATTCAAGGGAGTGGTTTTCTCACAACAGCTCAATTTGCGGTTTCCTTCCATAAGGCTCCATGTTAAACTTCTACCTCAATTTTCACAAAACTGGTCAGACAAATCCACTTCAAAAAAATTAATCTATATCTATTGGTGGCGAGCATTAAGTCATTAAAAACAAGGCAACTGTTTCCAAGAACGCAATCAACTGCAGAGATTCATCCTTAAAAAAAATGTAAATATGAATAATTGTTAATTCTTATACGAACTGTGTTATATATCCTATGTAATAAAACTATTTAATATATTCAAGCCTGAATATTGTTTAATTTTCAAATTTTAACCACGAGAGAAACACTGAAATCCAGTGAACATACGTTATATTTTTACATTACCATTTTGACATGTTACGACACGCCATCTGGTGTCACGTAGAAATATTGAGATGGGATGCTCTACGGTTAGTTCCAAACTAACTTTCTATCGGACTCGACGTGGAGTAGTCAGATCACGACTCTTCTTTTCTCGCTTCATCTGCACACACGCAAAGAAGATTTTTACTTCACTCGAACGTAGCACGTTGGTTTGCTTGATTTTTTGTTACATTTTTTAAGCTATTAAGTACGATTATGCAAAATTATGAAGAATATCGAAGGTACAATTATGCAAAATAATGTAAAATATCGATACCGACCATAGTAAAAATCTCAACCAGATATCCCCAAAGAAGCAAATTTTGATTTTTGAAATTGATTTTTGTTTCCCAAACTTGACACTTTTTTTAATACGTATGTTTCTCCAAACAAAGTATTCAATTATATAAAAAAAAAACTTCGCACTCCTAAGAGGTAAAAAATGTAGACTTAACTTTTTTTATTACGAGTCATCATTTAATTGCAAAAAAAATATTTGACAGTTGAATAATTGTAGGAAAAAAATTGTTTTTATTTATTGTGGTTGAAATTAAAATAAATTTAAAAAAAAATCTTGAGTAAAAAATTAAGATAAAATAATTTTCTCATCTAAAAATGAAAAACCTTCACAATCAGACATTATTTAATTAAAATATATAATATTTAGAAAAATAACTTACTTCAAAGACATATCCCCTAGACTCTAATTATAATAATAATATTGTTCTTAATTAATACGAAAGAAGAAAGGCTTTAATGACATAATTCGCTACGTGACAAGGCTAATTATCATGTTAAACAGAGTGCTGCTCCGATAATACTCGCAGCTAATTACAGACTCGGTAATGTTTACCTTCTTATATACCTGTCGGAGTGACTGCAAGCAGCTAATTGTTTTATTTGCTTTGCATTTACTTCTGACAACCCTTGATATACGATAACCTTGTTATACTTCCAGTGAATAATTTGCAAACACTTTTTTTTATATATAAAAAGAAAAAGTTTGTGTTTTTTGTGCAATTTTATCTCGTTAATACCTATTTCACGCTCAAAGTGATTTCATTATGCTTGTTATGTCATGGCTCTTATTTAAATACATATATAGAAGTTAAAGTTCTTTACTTTGTTTTATAATTAATTATCAACTAAAAATATAAGGAAATGTCAAATGTTTTAAAATATATTATAATTATATATATAATTATATAAGCTGATAATAATCTTAATTGAAAGCAACATGAATTGTAAAATAATAAATTAATTGAATGAATGTTTTTGCACCCAATTTATACATTGATATAAATTTTTAAAAAATGCTTGTTTTATTTATTCATAACTCGTATAACTTTGGAGCGAGGGACTAGAATTTCATAATTTGTGATATATATATGACATTTTCTTGATGCCAACTGTACAGCACAGTTGTATGTGATTTAGCCAACAGTTGTATGTCTGCTCATGATGGTTTGCTCGGACGCTGTTTCACTTTCTTGCCTTGAGGCATTAGACCAGTACGAGGCTACAGTCAAATAAACTAAACATTACAAATACATAAGACTCATTTTCTTAAGATTTAACATTAAAATTTGACTTCAATGTTTTATTACACAGACTGAGGAGACGAGAGCGGCTATTTAACGAGCAACCCACCCGCCTAGGGACGAGCGAGATAAAAAAAAATCGTGGCTGTTTCGCAACAACGAGTAGCTCTTGTATTGTACCGAGCTGGTGTATGTATGTACTCGTGTTCTCTAAGTCCGCGCCTCTTGACCTGCAACCAGAACCAGCCTGCACCCGTGTATGTGCTGCTACTGCTGCCGTTGCACCACTTGAATGGCCGCATAAATATATTTGCACTACTAGATTTCGTTACAATGTCATACATATAAAATGTAAAAAATAAGTGCTGTATTTTGTTTTCTAATAATCTTATCTTGGCACGTGTATAATATTTTATTTTACTATATGTTATTTAGTATAGTGACAATGATTGTTTTTATTGACATATTTACATCTCAAAAGCTTAAGATCAATTGCAGTAACATTAATCTATAGTACTTGGTCTATATATTTCTACACCACCCATTATTTACATGGACTACTGTGTGTCAATCATCGACATGATTTGAAATTTTGAAGGAGTTCACAGAACCAAAAAGATTGTACTAAAAATAATTAATCTTTAGAGAAGGGTTATCAGTATTAGAATCACAGTAAAATATAATTGACCAGGTTTTAAATGGAGTATCGACCTCAATTTTTTTTATTGCAAAAATGGATAGAGGGTGCAAAATTATGCTACCCTGATTTTTTTCAGATTTTTTAGAGCCCGGGAAGTATTTTTAAAAAATTATTGAAAGTCCTTTTTGTGACGTCACGCGGCGGCAAGTCCTATCTTTTTCTAAAGGAGCGGCGTCTCGTGACGTCATAAAAAGAACATTCAATAATTTTTTAAAAATACTTCCCGGGTTCTAAAAAATCTGAAAAAATCAGGGTAGCGTAACTTTGCACGCTCTATCCATTTCTGCAATAAAAAAAAATTGAGGTCAATACTCCATTGTGATAAAAATATAATATATAATTTTTCATGCAGATAGGTGTACTATTTTATAGTACTAAAGTACAAAATATCCCTTGTGGCATTGAATTACATCCTGTATAATTCAATACAAACAATCCAAATTAAATTTTATGATATTAACTATTTTAAATTATAAAACATTAATTTATAATAACGGAGTTGAAAATATGTATCAAAATATTCATACACGTTTAATATGAATTTACATAATGAGATTAATTAATATTATTGCCATGTCATTCCAAACATATTATAGAGGAGGGCTAATATATTCAAACCATGCGTATTAACGAGAAATTATCATACAATATGACACCATTTGTTACATTAATTATTAATATATATATATAATTACATTTCTATTATTGTATATGTAATCAAAATAAAATGGTTTTATTTTTAAATAATTAAAATGCACTCTATTTTTTATTGTCAATTTGCTAGTTTATTTTATGTTGTAATTGCTATAGTAAAAACATTATTTATATTTTAAGATGCACTACTTTACTAACGTATATTACAATATAAAAAAAGCCGTGCTAACTTCTAGATATAACCTTCCTATGCTACGTCCATTAAATTCACTACTTTACGGTTTAAAATGGTGAGCCAGACTCATATAATGCTCATATTATTATTATTTTTTTCTTAACAGTTTTAGCAATAATATTCCCCTTCTACATAATATATAGAAACTTATATTCGTGTATGGCGCTTTATAGAAACATAAAAATGTAAAAACTAGCGCCTCTCGCTATGCGTTTGTATATAGATATTGACGCGTGGAAGTCGCGAATAAAAAGCATTTCGATTTTCCTCTTTTTGCCAGCAGTGTCTCCGCCGCGTTTTATCCGCAATGTTAGCCCCATCGAGTTCACTATGATATTACAGCAGCCTGCTGCTAGCTGGCACTGCTGTTGTATATACTTTTATAATGATATGCGATCATAGCATATGAAATTTTAATATAATAAAAGTATTGTATTTTTATTTAAAAGCTAATAATGTATTTTTTTTTTTAATAAAAAAATTATGATTTACGAAATTTTATTAAAAAAAAAATTGAAGCTACTGACTATCGTATATTAAAATTTAATTATAAAAATACCATAAAACTCAATAAAAATTAAATACTACACTGAAAATTGATTGTATTATATATAAATTTTAGACATAGAGTATTTATGTATATTAAATTTTATTATTAATTATAGTGCAAATTATTTTTCTTTTGAAGTAAAAAAATATATACAAGTATATAAAATATTTAAATAATGCAATAAAATTTTAAATATATTAATAAAATATATATGATAAATTACATTATTTTTGATGATGTCACAAATTTTCATTTTAAAATATGAACATAAAATTCTATATAAGTCTTTTAAAGTTTATAACAAGATATTTCATAATATAAAAAAATTTAACTTTTATAACATAAAGGTTTCATGGTACCTCATTTTATTGGTGGTTGCGGGGGTTTTGTTCTCTCGGCTAAAGAGGCAACAAGTTCTAATAACTAGAAGCTTCTCCATCTTATATTTTCCTTATGGCTGGCTGTGCAATATGTCTCGTTATTGCTCGCACAATAAACAGCATTATGGACGATGAATTCAGCAGCAGCTAGTAGTATTTATATAAGGGTTGAAACAAGAGAGGATTACAAAACCCTCTCTCGTAACTGTTTCTTGTTTAATGACGTTCACGCTAAAGGAAGAAAGAAAGCTGCTACACTTTTTATGAATAAAAAATATAAAAAGAAAGAAAAAAAACTTGCTTTATTTTTACAACTCAGTTATAAAAAGATATTTCATGATATTTATGACTTGAAATATTTGTGTGTAAAATGTAATGAGTTTGAAATATATTCTTGTATACATATTGGAAGGAATGTTCTCGTTAAAAATTTAAAGTATTATGCAACGTTTTATTGTATGACTTTGATCTTTCTTAAAGTATAATATCCATGAAGCATTGTAGCATAGAAAAAAAAATCCAGCATTTTTTTCTATGGTTGTAGGAATGTCGGTTTGCAAACCAGGGACGTGGAAAATATTCATACACTATGACTTAAGGCTGTACCAATTGTATATGACCTACTTGCAGAATGAATATTAATATCTGTACGTATTCATGACAAGATATATCTTACATAATCATATCTTAAGGCATCAAAATAAAATCTTATTAAATATTTTTCTATTAGACATTTTTGTATTATTGTACAGTTAAACGAGTAAGACAGCTCATAACTATCTCAAAATGAACTAGACAGATGAAATGGTACTTTGATTTACTAGCGCTGCAGCATTTAAAGGCAAAGTGATGTATATTTTCAATTTCCCATTCAATTTATACAAAATATTTTAAAATCTCTACACGCTATAGATAAGATTTAGATTGTCATAAAGTGTGTAAGTTCAACACTAAATTTTTAGATACTTAATTCAAGTACAATTTTTTACTTTATATAGATTCTATTTTATCATTAGAGAATTTTTACTTTAAAAGTGCAGAAGTTATACTGAAAATAAGATTCAATTAGCTCATTTAATATCCTGAATCCTAAAAACTCGTTATTATAAGATGAAAATAAAAGTACTGAAAAACCATTCAGAAAGTTATATTTTAGAGTGAAGTTGGGACAGTATGTACATTGGTCTTCTCTTTATGACTAACTCTGTACATGCAAACATACTTCTTACTGTTGATATACTGTAATTACATGCAATACTCCATATATTTGTACAGTGGGCATTGAGAGATCTCAATGGAGAGGTGAGAGCTAACGAGGATCAGTAATGACTCGCCTACTGCAGTCGGCCTGAGTAATGATGCACTCAGCAGCGTTCTGCCCGCGGATCAGTGCCGCTTGTGTTCCTTGCAACGAGCTTACCGTATAGCACCAATGAATACGCTAACAAGCAACCGCCTTTAACAAGAGACGATTTTTATTGATGAATATACGTCATAATAAAAAAAATATATATAATATGGATATTTATTACTTAGTTATATGAAAAATAACTATATTTAGCTTCTCATATATCAAAATGAAATAATATATTGGAAAATTATAATATAGTTTCAAATTTTATATTGTTTGTATATATCTAATCAGCTTTCTATTTTTAATATATAAAAAGGTAGTAAATAATAAAAATAATCAATTTTTATGAAATATTTATGACATTTTTCATAACTTTTTTTTTTTTAGTAAAATTGCAAGAATTTATGTTTTTCAATTTCTTTCTACAGTTGAAAAACAAGGCTTGAGCTCAGAATAAGATAACGTGATTTAGCGGTTGGATTTTGGCGTTCAAAAACAAACGTAAAGGGAAGCCAAATGTTGTCGCTGAGGTCTTAGGGGTCGTCGTCTATAGTAAGGTTCAAGGGGAAAAAGTATGAGGGGAGGTAGAGAGGGATGAAGGGAGGGGGTCGTGCTCGGGAACGTGGGTGGTGGAGGAAGTCGTATTGATTTTTTTTTACCGGGCCTACACAGGAAGGACGAACCAAGTAGCAGCAGCAGGTATACAAGGTAGTGTAGTAGTTTGAGCCAAAGCTTATGCAAGAAACCTGTCTGATGCGGGACGTCTTTGGTATACAAAGGTCGACTACGCCTCTTTCTTGTGTCCTTCTTGTTTGATACAAAAACCAATACACTCTACTTGCTTCAACTGACAGTAGATAGAAATTTAATCTTACGCTCTAAGTAAGCATAAATTCAAACGTAACAAAAAAATATTAGCCATTGAATTATTGTGAATTATTAAAGCATTTTATACATTATGCTGATTCCTAAAAGCTATCTATTAGATATACAAGAAAAAAATGTTAAAGAAAATAAAACAATTTTTATTATACATAATAATATATAATAATAACAACAATAGTAATGTATAAAATTTATGCCATAACTAAATTTCTTTGTATATAAGATAATAAGTTTGACTTTTATGAGCAAACACAATATAGGCAAAAATAATGGTAAAGCTTAATATATTACTTCTGACAGCACTTAATGTATATACATATATAACATATATAAAAAAAAAAGTCGAAGTCCAATTTTTGAAGGAAGACAATTACAATAAGAGATAAAAGAGAGCATGATGACTCCCGCTGCGTCGTATAATAGAAACGGCAGCAGCAGCAGCTCGCTTGCTTGTTCGTTCGCTCGATGCGCACAGCGGCGGCGGTAGTGCGGGAAGAATAGCTAAAATGGTGAGAGAACACGCAAAGGAAACCCAAAAAGAAAAGAATAGCAACTGATTTTTTTAACTTAAAAAACTCCCTAAAGCTTCTTCTTCTTTAGAAAAAAAAAATGTATGCGAAGAGTGGTTGGCATGCAAATAAGTAAGTTTATAATCTAAAAAGTAGATTCGATTGAATGAAAAGAAAAAAAAAATAAGAAAGAAATGAGATTTTTTAAAAAATAAAATTGAAAAGGATGCATAAAACAATGAAAATAAAATAGAGAGAGTGTGAGAGGAGAATTCGAGAGAGAGGCCGGGGTAGGTTCGGATTAATTTTTATTGGTTCTGAGCTCACTACGAACTGGTGTGTGGCTCCATGTAAGAAGAGTGGGTGGTGGTTCGTTGGGACACAGTGGCGGCGTTGCTGCGACTAAAAAGGTTTTTACTGCGAAAGACATGAATATTTGACTCGGAGTAAAGACTGGGGGAAAGTGACTTTGTGTGTCACCCACCACAGTTGGGGGGTGGTTAGAGACCCTGAGGCCTCTGCAACATTTAAAACAGTAAAGGAAGGAAAGAGAACGTTTGGAAGGGAGGAGGGAGTGTTTGCACTGCGGGCTGTAGCACACTACAAAGACATTCTGTACTAGCAACGAGGGTTAATTTTAGTTCAGCTTTGCCGACTTCAATGAAAGAATTAAAGGTGTATATATAATATTGCTTAGATATACTATAATGTTTGAATAAAGTTTAAAACAACTGAAAGGATTTTTTTTTTTTCTTAAATGAAGATAACTTCTACTCCTTATATAGAAATATTTAATGCTATTCATAGAATTTCTTTGTATCAGTTTCTTTTAATAATGTTATCTCTTGTTATCTACTCATGCATCAGAAACAATTTTTTTTAGATAACGTTCAATTCAAAGCTTGCTTTATTTAATTTAGTCTTACATTTAGTTGTATTTTTAGCTATTTAAAACAACTTCATATATACATTATTTAATAATAATAGAAATTTTGAACATTGTAAGAGGATTTGAGTTGCTGTACTTCTTTTAAACTGTAAAAGTTTAAAAAATATATATTTTTGAAGTCTGAAACTAATTTCTGATTTATTTGCTACAATAATGTAAATACATATTTTGTATTGTTTAACAGGCGTTTATTTTGTTGATTTTTTCCGGACGCAAAGAAAAATCTCAGGTTATGCAACCAGTGTAACAATTCTGTACGAAAAATTGCCTACCTTACAGGCTGAAAAAACTTTGTGTTGGTGGTGAAAAGTGGATAGTTTCTCTATCAATTATTGAATGATGGTAACCTATGGCAACATGAGAATGGTGAGAGGCCATGTAAAGTTTGACATTTATAGTGGCAAGCAATCAAAGCATGAGGCATCTATCTATATAGAGGGTCGAGATGTCATACCATATGAAGTCAGTCATGACAGAACGACTACAAGCGAGCGAGGTAGCTAGAAAGAAACGATGGCGAAGAAAAAGTTTAGTAGATCCTGACATATGTCGTGTGACCCCACACAACTGATGACCTCAAAGCCCACCCACCTCTCCTCCTCTTCTTCTCGCAGCGAACCATTCTCTCTTTCCAGTTTCTACTTTATACGGATGTAACCAGAGAGAAGGAAAAAAAACAGGGGAAAAACATCATGGAAAAAGAATAGTATAGGGTAAGGAAAAGACGAGAAAATATAGAAAAAAAGGTTTAGAGCACAAATCAAAAAGGAAAAGGAATGATGAAAGAAATATATCTCCAGTTCAAGCACTAGAGTCGCAAAGAAGAAGAAAAAAAAATAAAGGAAAAGATTTCAAGTTGAGATTCGCGCTTTGGCACACGTGATATCAGCTGTGATGTGATTGGCTCTTTACTCAATAGATGACATCTCCCGCTGCTGCTGCTGCTGCCTAAATGTTTTCTCTTCTTAGAAGCCTTTCAACGTCACGTTTTGAGCGCGTGTTTCCGACTATCACCAAAAAACATTCTGTATCGTCTCTAAAAATATTGACTCAATTCAAAGCCTGTTATGTACGACACTACACTCGTTACCTTCAAAATTTTGTTCTTGTTATATTTTTTTTAAATAAAAAATTGTAAAAAACACAACATGCTACAATGTTGACAGCTTTAAAGAATAACTTTTGCTCAATATTTTTTAATATTTTCTGCAAAAATCATCTTGTCATATAAAAGTAGGCAATTAGTTCGGCATTGAAAACAAGATATTGTGCATATTTTTTATGCAGCAGAGCATAAACGGCGTCATACGTAAGGCTTGAAAATATCATCTTTGGTGCTTAACAAGTTGCCTAGCCTGACGGCGAAACGATTTGATATATAAGTATGACATGTTTGACTGTCTCTACACAATATTTCAGCCTCCACTTCTCCACCCTACCGGACCAGAATACCTTAAAAATTATCTAATTGCACATCTAATTTAATATTTTTCAAATAATTCGGTACTTTTTTCCCTGCAGTAAAAGTCTAAATTTTATTATTTCTCATACGGAAAAAAAAGTATGTGAAAAAAAATAGCGTATTTCCTTTCATGTAATAAAAAAAAAAAAAAAAAAAAAGAATTGCGAGTGTTGTTTTTTTCTTCTGATTCAAGTCCGTACTAAAATACAATTTTACTAAAACTCCACACGCGGAAGAACTGAACACAGGAAGGGAGAAGAAGGTCCGAGATGTTGAAAGTAACAAATATCAGCAATCGAGTTTCACATAGACCTCTATTTATCACAGAAAAACTGCTCGAAAAACTTTTTTAAAAGCGTTTATAAGCTAGCCAAATGTTTGTGCCAAAAACATTTTTACAGCATAGGGTACGACTGAAAGCACTTTTGGTGTTTTACAAAAAAAAGAAAGAAAAAAGAAGAAAAAACAAACAAACAATTTATTAAATTCTTTAAAAATGTCGTGACAAGGGAACAAGAAGATGAAAAAAAAACTAATGTTTTCGTATAAAAATTGTTACTGCTTGTATAAAATAGAATAAAAAAAAAAGTTTTATTTCATCTGCTACCGTGAAAGTAAGCAGGCAGGCCGACCACGACACCATATACAACAAAGTCGGGGAGGAGGATTTTTATTCTGTGTCAGCCATTACGAGGATTTATGTCGTCACACGGTAGCCTAATTGCACTGCAGTGGGCCCGCGAGAAATACAACTCGTTTGCTACAACGAAGCCCATGAAATGACGCCAACAAAAACATAAAGAAAAATAAGGTTGTTAGGTTAAACTAATAACTAAAAATATATAAAACAGGATAATCCTAAGTATTTTATAAGAGGATTAAATAATATATTTAAAAAAATAATAATAATGACCTCAAATACGATATAAATATACTCGAAATTTAAATGTTTAATAAATTTGTTTGAAGATATAAAAATACGAGTATTTTCTTTATTCATACTAAAGTGTATAAAAAATACTGTTTTTGGTGTCTTATGCATCAATTTGTAAATTTCTATAATCACTTCCGATGTTATTTACACGTATTCGGAATACATCTTAAAATTTTTGACCCCAATGAAGTGATTTTTTTAAAAGAATGAATCTTAGAACTTTGCAACTGACTAATTTTAATTCCAACTCATACAATTCATGTAGTAAGTATGCAAAAAAATATGTAAATCCACTTGAGACATTTTAGCATTTATGATGTTTATCATTCTGTTATTAGAAAAATTATCTTGCAGCAATACTATCTTTCATTTTATAACAATCTAAAGTGACAATCTATACAAAACAGTTTTGAATTAAATGTCTTGAAACCCTCTATCGGATTCCAAAATGTCCAAAATGAATAGCATACAAGCTTTAATAAGAAGAAAGGCACACCTTATTTTGTTCTGATATCATAATAGCTTATTTTTTGTGTCATTCTTTTCTCCACTTTCATTGAATGACGTCATTGAAAGCCCTTCCAAGGTCAGAGAAAGTATCGTCAAGAGTTTTGTTATAGGAAGACAAGTAAAGAGATTATTTCTCTCTTTTGTAGGAAACGAGGAGGAAATGTGAGGTCTAGATAGGATTAGAGCTCTCAGAAGTGGATCGTATCGCAAAACGAGAAAGCAAGTAAGAAATAAAAAATAATAAAAAAAACGTCGTCTACAGAACAAAAAAGATTTTTGCTGTCTGTCATACTTTTTAGAGATTCTTTATATGAAGAAGTAAAAGTTTGTTTTCAAACAACGTATGTAAATGAACCTTTGACCTTTTCCAACTTTCCATTTCATCATGGCCTTAGAATTATATAAAAAAGCGCAAAAAAAAGTTAATGTATTAAGTTGTTTATAAGCAAAAGGCGTTTTATAAGCATAATTATATATAGAAACATGTTTTATTTTAAGTGTTATAAAAATAAAATTATAGATTTTTACTTACTGTTAATGACATTTTATTATTTCCTGCTTTTGCGTGTGTTGTATATTTTTTATCACACTTGTTACAAGCATGAATAGTGCTTGTAAGCAAATTGATTTGAAGGTGTGAAACTGGAGGTGTGTTTTTTTAAGGATTACTGATTGGGATCATAGTGGCATGCGAACGACGTTCGTCACTTGTCAAAGTGACGTCACACAATCAGTCATGTACGATGCCACGTCGTCATCGTCATTCGCTTATCTACCGTCTTTTGTTGTCACGTTTTTCTATTGTTATATAATATATATATGGTGTTCGTAAATAGAGAAAAAGTGTCTGTTTTTTTCTGTATCTTATCAACCCAAACAAATGTTGTTTCATTTTGTATACTCTTGTGTCACAGCTGATAAATCAGAATCAGACGACAGACAGTAACGTGAAGTGTATACCGTATAGAAGATGTGTCACGTTATTTTTTATTGACAGGTATTAAAGAGGTAAAAAAAAACGAGTGTGTTATACATTCTGAACATGTCACGATACAAGAGTACTCTTTACAAATTTATCTTTATCCTCTTTTGAATTTTGTAGGGAAAAAAAAATATCATCAATATAATGGATGCTGATGTAGATTAGTATGAGTTAGATTTTAAAAAAGATAGAAGAAACTAATTGTAAGTTCAAAACATTGACTGTTTCATTATATGATTATAATATTGAACGTCCAGTTTATTTGTACCCATAATAAAATGGCTTGTTTCAAAATTTATTTGACAATTATGACTTATTTTTTATTACATTAATTTTTTGCAACCATGCAAAACTATTTGTTAAGTAGTGTTACAATATCAAATTGTCTTTAATTTACTATCAGTTACGGCATGCCCCATAAAGTGCCCACTTAAGCTGAAATTTAATTCACCATGTTTTCTGAGAGGAAAATCCATTTTAAGTTGAGGGAATACTTACTTAATTTATTAAATCATACATTTTAGAAATTTGTACCCACAAAATAGCTTATATTTTAAATTTTAAGTAATAAATTCTCATTTAAGTTGATGATAATTAAATTTGAAGAAAATTTATAATACTGTCATAAATTTAATTTGAAATCAGTTAACGTTATTAAATTTCATTATATAATAAAATTATGAAATAGTCTCACGAAGTTACTGTTAAAGGAAGTATATGATCGTCATCTGTACCACGGAGACTGCCTCTTGTGGTCTTGTAGTGAGGTGGCGAGACAGGCATCGTTCAGACATGGGAATGCTCTTTTGTATATTGCATGCAGAGTGACAAGCAAGCTCGAGTATAGGGAAAACCAGAAGGGAGTAAAAAAAAAAAAAAAAAAAAAAAAAAAAAATGAGCTCTTAGAGAATTCACAACATACTTCGACGACACAATTTTTTATACATTTTTATAATATATATTTTAATCATTTAATGTATGTGTTATTGCTTTTGTTTTGAAACAAAAAATTAATATATATATAAATAATTCAATTTATATTTAACTTCATGACATGTTATTTATTTGTTTTGAATGTGGTATATAAACACAATTTAAAAACAATTTACTAATAGTACAATAATAAAATTTAAAAAAAAGTATAAAAAACAACGAAATGATATATCATCGTTATAAATATAGAAGCAAAAGTTTTTGAAACTGATGTATGACTGTTATTATTTGTAAATATTCAGGATGTTTGCATAAAATTCATGACTTGGAAACTCATTTCCTTAAGTAGAGAAAATAACGATTAAATAAATATATTATTATATTTAAATATAGAATATAACAAATTACTACTAAGAGTATTTTTTTTAACACTGAAACTTATCCATTTATTCATAAGTCTAGTGAGATAATCGCTACTTGAGAAGATTGTCCACGCGACAAATCGCTCCAACATGCAAACTGTCTAAGAGTCACGGCACAATAAAAAGATTTATTCTCTCTTAAAATTTATTTTAAATTTATCCCCTCTTCATGATTCTGAATTTTACCATCATCGTAATAAATTACAAGATCAGATACTTTTCTTGCGGCATCGTTTTTCTTACGTTTTACAATGTATGTGCATTATATTTGCTGTATTTAGCCCAATGAGGTCGTTTTGTATTTTAATGTTTAATTTTAAAGCAGAAATCGAAAAAAAAACTTGTGATCTTCAGTCACGTATTTCTTTGATAAAAACAAGTGAGTAAATTTAACGTCATCATTAGAAATTTAACCCCCCCCCCCCCTCCTTCTTTCCCTCTCATCCCCAACCCCATTTGAGTATACCCTGGGGACCAAAAAGTCCTCGGTAATACTCGCTCCAATGGTTAGTGACTCAAAACACTTAACTGCACTGTACATAAAATTTACTATGCACACATAGGTCAGTGTTAATTAATCTGGTTACAGTAGCGCACAATGTCACTGATGTTTATATATTATGTACACAGCAAGTCTAAACCAATCAACAGAATTCATGTTGTCATATCATAAATAATGTATTATAGTGATGGAATCAATTATGGATAATATAACAGCGGCACTACTACCAGTTTTAGTTGTATTAAACTTAATTTTAGAAGTAAATAAAATTGCTTTGTTTAACATTATAGCAATTATACGTAAACATTGCTATATTGATATTTACCTAACTTGATTTTGTAATGTAAAATTTATTGATAAATAATATTATTATAAGTGATTGCATTTTGTATATACATATAAACAAGTAAACATAGTTATTTTTGCATAAAATAATTGCTAACTGCTCAGTAACACCTATTATAAACATAGAGGGACATAATAATAAATGCACGCTGTTAATAAAATTTAGTTCTTTTTTTTTTCCTTTAAAGTGAAGAGCAACAATAATAACAATATTATGCGTAAATTGAGTGATAAAAGTTAATGTTATGGATACCAAATGTCAAAACTAAGAGGCAGAAAAAAAAGTGCTCACTTAGAAAAAAAAAAAAAAAAAAAAAAAAAAAAAAAAAGACTACAAACTAGTGGTTTTTCCTCGAGCTTTAAGTGTGGTAAAATATAAGTCATATAAAGCCTGTGAGGTACATCTCTCAAATAAAGATTAGTCTCCGTATAAGAAGAAAGTTTTGTACCTTGAGTTAATAGAGCTATGTATGAATAAGGATTTCTTTTAAATATTCATGAGAAGTATACTCATTTCCAGACTACTTATATTTTTTGCCATGGTTTGTACTTAATCTTAAACAAAGTGTCTCGTTCCGCGCTTTGCTCTTTCTCTCGTATCTCTTATCTCAGTAAACCACACTCTCTCTCTCTCTCTCTCTCTCTCTCTCTCTCTCTCTCTCTCTCTCTCTCTCTCTCTCTCTCTCTCTCTTTCCCACTCCCTCGTGCCTTCTCATGCAGTGCGACATTTCTAGCTGCAGTATTTTAACAGCTCCGAAATTTGCCTTCTAATTCTAAAACTCTTGATTTACAAAGAAGAGAAACATTGGGTACTATGACGTCATAAACATCTTGTAAACATGTAAAATTTAGTAAGAAAATGTTTTTTGTGACGTTATAAGGGAACTACCTCTTTTTATTGTATCATGTTCTGCGACAGAGGCCGCGGTGTGTGCAGACAGAGACTGTGTCAGCAGCAAAAACTGCGCACACATCTCTGCAAACTTACCACTAACGCCTGCTGTACGACCCAAGACGAGAGAGAGAATTTTCTGATATCTAAAGCTTATAACAAGATTTATATTGAGGAATAAATTTAGACCGAGTTATCGAAGTAAAGTCAAGGCAAAAAGAGACTAAACTTAACAATAAATTTGTGTTGATGACTTGATACATCCTGATAAGGTATCATTATAATTTTATTATATTATATAATATTGCTTATTTTTTAAAGGCAAAAATTTGACGATTCAACTAATAAAATGGAAAAATGTTGTTAATTTGCAAGTTACATACAAGCGTACATTCTACATAAATCGTCGTCCAATTTATATGATGTTAAGATTAACATCTATATTATAGTGCCAAATATAATGTTAATTTGAAATAAGGAAGCAACAAACAAATCATACATTTAGTGAAAAAATTTGTTAGCAGAGGTTCAGACATACCTTACTTGTTTCGTAGAACTTTTACATGTTTCTGGTTAATAAATTGTAGTTTGTTGTTTTGTTTTTTGCTTGATTATTCAATAAAGTACAAAGTATTTATTATTAATTGTCCTGAAAATGTACTGATTTTTTCAATATGATTCGATTAAATATATTATTTTTATTTCCACTGTTTTCATCTGCATGCATATACTTTTTAATTCAAAATAAACAATGATCGCAAGAAAAATATATATATTATTTATACAATTTCTATTGCAACAATGACAATTGTGCAAACACTGGTGTGTATTTCCCTGGTGCATGTGATTGATTGTTAGGTATTGGCAGATGCATGTAGCGTGTAGAATTGCAACGGTGAGAGCGATGGAGTGGAGGAGAGGTGCGAGGATGTCGTCGTCACTGCAGGCGGTGAGGATGCATCGATCCAAAGCCGCCGCTGCATGCGTCCGGACCCGCGGGAGCGCAGCGTGCCACCACCGGGGCGCGCTTTTAGGGGTAAACCTCCCACCACCCCTTATACTACCACCAACATACAGAAAAAAAAGACCATCTCAATATTTCAGCTTCAATTTACAGCCTCGTAGATTGATCAATCCTTATCCTCTCTACGTCACCTCGCGTGCTCTTCCAACCCTCACATATAATATACTTTGCATAACTGATAGGATTTTGAAAGGGATTTTATAACACTTTTGCTATACTGTAAAAATCTCTTTAAAAAAAAAATAATAACTTGAAGTATACATTACATTCAAATTTTATTAGTTTTTTTTTTTATAACTTATTATAATATATCTTAAAAATAAGGTAATAATAGATATGTAAAAAATTTCATTACAATAATTTGATGACATTTTATAATTTATTATTGAATTTTTTACAGAATTTTTAATATATTACACATAATTTTTTTTATAAAAACTATTTTTATATTCAAAATCATATTATAATAATTAATATTACACCATTTTTTTTTAAGTTTGTTTTTCACTTCATTTCACCAATCATAATTTCTTTTCTTAACATTTTCCATCTTGTTTTGAGTCAGTAAAGTTATCTTCGCTGTATTGTTCTGTAAGGAGGCGTAAATTAGCAGCGTAGAGCGATCACTCTCAAGCTTTATTTAGTGCGTATCAATCATCCCCCCTCCACCTCCTCCCACTAATGCCAGGGGATGGAGGGGAGGGTTAATTAATCAACAGCAGACGCAAACAATCCCCACGACTTCTCGACCATATTGGCTCGCCGCTCTTTCTCAAAATCATGCAGCCAAGAGAGAGAAAAACACACGCAAGACATTAAGGAATGATAAAAAAACAAGAACTGATAATATGCTAAAGAGGGAGAGTCTATCTTTGTTACTCTAAACAATAGCAACGAAAAAAAAAATATTACACACAAATCTTTACTATACAGGCTCGAGTATTAAAAAGTTTTATAGACTTTTATGTTTAAAAAAAAATCTTGTCATTAAAATGTTAGGATTAAAGGTGGATCGATGTTGAAGCTTCTTCAAACAAAACCAAAAACAAAGTTATTTTAAACTCAGTTTTGAATGACTGTAAGGGATTATGATTATACTAAATGTTGTTTTTAAAATGTTAACAAACTTTAAAATCTACAGATGGATGGTCGTAAAAGTTCTTCTTCTGAAACATCTTCAACATTTCAACTTGTCTTACTTTTTTTAAACGAGTCTTTTATTTTGACTGTCAAATTAAAAAATGAGGAATAATTATAATATAATATATTATGCTCTTTTGAGGACACCAAGTAGCATGGCTGACGTTTCAATAAGTAATAAGTATGAACTGTCTCAGAGGATGGAACTTCAAGCCCGGTAGTCTAAAGGTATAAGACGCCTACCTAGCTCTTGATAAGCATGAAGATGTGGGTTCGAGTCCCACCTTGAAGAAATTTTTAATTCCCTCCAAAAATTTTAGAAAAGATATCAGAAGATAGTACAAAAATTATTCACACTACTTATTTTAGCACGAGAAGAATATTTCGTAAAAAAAAAATAACGTTTGTTTACTATAGTTACGCTTTGTAGGTGTGCTTATTGAACTAGTTGAAAACAACAAAGTTGAAGATTTTTGGTTATTTTAACAAAACGTTGCCATCTTATGTTTTATAATCGCAAAATATTCTTTTCAAAAAAGTATAGAGCTTCAAGTTTCTCCCAAGAGTTAAGTGAACCTTGATTTACCTCATGCTTGAGCAAACTTGGAACACAATAGAGCAGATTTCCGTAGGTTGGTGTTGATCCTCTGAGTCCCTGCTCTGAGTTTCACGGAGGAATTTGTCGCCTCACTCCTCCGTCTTTAAACCACAAGGGTCGTGAAACAACAGACTACGATGTCAGCAAAACCCTTCAGAGTTCTCTGACACAACGTCAGTTATGTGGCAAGTATTTCATTAATATCGCCAGGGCTAGGAATGTTTTAATATTGGTAAGTGAAACACAACTTATTAGGAATGTCAAGGTATTAACTCTATCATTTAATGTGGTCATAACTTGGGTCCATGCATTACTTCAGCCCCCTCTTTCAGTATCAAGAAATTTCGTTACCTCCCTACTTAACAATAAATACAATTCGTATTGAAAATTGAAGAAGGTTGAAAATATTAGTGGGTTCAAATATTGACAAAACTAATATATTATTTCAGATGAAAATAACATGACTTAAATCTATGAATGATAATTAAGTACTTTTTTAATAGTATTTTCATCAGAATCTAATATTTGTTTATATGGTCATATTTTTATTTAATAGTTCACAATAATTATGTAATACTTTATGATTGTTCTATAAATTTCCAATCAACTTTTGTTATTTAATAAACATTGTTTATACTTAAAAACGTTAAATTAATTATTGAAACAATGAAAATTTACGTAGAACCTGTAATACTGATATTAATTACTCATATAGTTGCTGCCAAAGTGCTATCTCTAATGTTTTATCCATCAGTTTCCAAAATGTAATCTAAAATTCAATGTGGGTGCAATGTGGGTGGGATTTTTTTTTCTAAATATTAAAAAGTTGCCTGTGCTATAATGTTAATTTATAATTTAGTGAAATGTTTCATTACATGCACTAATTATTTATAACTTCTTCCATAGTAATATTATTATTTTATTATTATTTCCTTATAAATTACGAAAACAGATTATAAATCGCCTATATTTGGCTCGTATATACAGTATAATAATTTCAAATGTTAATGTAAAAAAAAAGAGCTGAAATATTGTAATTAAATTTTGCGCCAGCATGTAAATAAAAAAAAGAGAGGAATTTAATACGAAAGATAATTACTAATGACATTAACTCTTTTTGGTGTATATCGAGAGAGAGAGAGAGAGAGAGAGAGAGAGAGCAGTGGTCACAAGAGAAGCCGAACAAAAAGTCGAGGCTATACTACATTGTTTCGGTGTACAAAGCCGGGAGGGGGGAGGGGGTAATTGCTTGTTTGATGTAACTGCCCTCAACCGCGACACAAGTGGTCTCTGTGCCTTTGTAAATGATGAAACCTCATTTGCTCGAATCGAGAACCAAATTTACTGCATTTTTATGCCTATAATATTTCCAACAATAAAGCTGGTAATATCATTTAAATGTACTATAACTTTGTTACTATATATTTGTATATATGGCTTTCAACTTTATAATGAACCTTTCATCATGTTAACAATAATTTTAACTTTAGTATAAAGCCACAAAATTGTAACAAATTATATTTTGTATTTTTTTTTGTTCTACATACAAATATACAAAATAAAAAAAAAAAACGTAAAAAGAAATGGCCTGTAGTTTTTTCTGCGTGAAAGAACAAAGAGTTTTATTATTTGAATAGAAAGTAGCAGTGAGCTTTTGAAATATCTGAACCTTTTTCGCACGTAGATACACCCTGTCGTATTTTAACAATGAAAATCTTCCATTATGTTTGAAACTACTTCATTTCTTCATGCAACAATGGCTTTTTAGTGTGTATATATATATATATATACGGTGGACGAACAATTGCAAATAGAGCGAACAAAGTCAATTTCAGTTGTGCATACAATTTCAGTTTATAAAGCAAACATTAAATTAAGCTATTCAAAGTTGTGTTTGCAGCCATGTGATATGAAAAGTAGTATGCTTCATGTAGCATGTCATTTAACTTTACAAAATTACTATAAATTATTTAAAATTAGAAACAAATTTGAATTGGAAACATACTTTTTCAGTGTTATAATCACTGAAATGTTAACCACAAAATATATTACATAACTTACAGTTAGTTAGGTATTAATTTGTGGCTTTTGAAAATTTATTATTAGTAACAATAGAATTATAATTATTATATTCATGAATACTCAGGAGTGAAAGAGAAATTAATAATGATAAGCTTTATTATTTTTACTATGCCATAAGTATTATTATTATGAATATATTTTATCTTTCTTGTGCTTTTTGTGCTAAATATTGTGATTGTATTGCTTTTATAATTTTTACAGATCAGGATAAGTTTTTTTTTAAAAAATGATTATAAAATTTCATATACATTATTTAAAAAAAAACTCCTTTGTGTAATTATGTTAGTCACTTTTCCCCCTTTAAATTAATTTTTTTTAAATTATTAATTAAATTTACATACACTTTCAAGAGTAAACAATTGCAACAAGAAACGTCTGTTGAAATGTAATTTTCTCGTCTATGCATTATGGTTTAATAAACTTTCTTCCTTACTGATATCGTATTCGTACAATCACTGCCGCGAATGATAGAAAGAAGAAGGGGGGGGGGTGAAATACCTCAGGGCTGCTGGCGATGCAATCACCTCTTCCGGCCAAGCACGTGATGACTCCACACGCACCTCACTTTCAATTTGGACCTCCCCTACCGCCAGCCACACCCCTCCCTTTCATCCCCTACCCAAACCTACCAGGAGCTGACACAGCATTAAGGCGATAATTTGCGTTTAAATTATCATTATCGTTTTTTTTTCTCCCCCTACAAAAAAAAGAATATGAGTTCTGATGAAATCTGGTATTTTTTATATCAATAAATAAATGTAATTGATAATTACAGTCAACAATTTTGATTATTTCTTCTTGATAAAATGTTTATTATATAAATTATATGTTGAATATAAATTTTATTTCTCCTTTCAGATAACTCTCATTAATTTGTAATTTATTCAAGGAAGACAATTTTCCTTTCCTTTTTTTTAATTCTCAACAAGTGTGAGTTTTATTTCATCGTTTTTTTTTTTTTTTTATCCTCTCATCTCTTTTTAAATAAACCAAAAATATTCAGAGTACAAAATTTACGTAAAATTATGTTACTGAGAAATAATAACTCGCACTTGTTATTAATTATTATAAAAGGGATACTTATTAAGTCTCTCCATTTTATATTTATATTATACAAACATTTTACCAGCAAATGATTTTCATAATGTTTGACTCTTTAAAGTTAATAACAATTCGTTTCTGTCATATAATTTACTTTATTTCTATAACAGTAAAGAACAAGGCACTGAGTAGTGCCCTATATATAAACATATTATATTGCTAACATCATATATAGGGAAAAAGAGAGGAGAAAAAAAATCCATCATCTAAAGGAAATGAGACGGAAAAGCATTCAATTGCTATAACATAATAGAGTATGGCCTATCGAGCTGCTCATTATGTGTACTCAATTCGCTCAAAGTTTGCTTCAATGACTATTTTCTTATCGATCATATCGTAAAAAAAAAAGAGAATATCATGGTTGTGTGTGTGCATGGTTGTTTCCATTTCCTTAACGCCCTTGGCATAAGCAACCAAATTGACTCCATGCTGCAGTAACAGAGTTGACGAGCGAGTGGGGAGCCTGAAATGTAGACAACCCGCATGGCAGTCGAGTTTAAATAGAAAGCTACCTACAAGGCGTACAGAATTAAAAATGGCGGTAGAAATTTATATATTCTCAAATAATGAAGTTCTTGACATACATTCTTGTTGAATGCAAGTTTCATAATTAATTAGTTTCATACAATGAGATAATTAGTATATAATTACGTAAGTAGTATTCTCCATTGTAAGAGAAAATCAATGGAACTATTTTAGTGGAAATGAAAATAACTACAAGTTAATCATAATTTATACGTACGTTTTCATGTAAAAATTGTGCTACTTTGCCTAATTGTTATGTATTATGGTATTGCAAGAAAATGTATGGCCCACTATTTCTTGTTGAACGACTTACGAATCTTACACCATTACTTAGCGATTTTTACGTCATTAAATTTCCCTATTTTTCTTGTATGATATATTTCATAAAAGTTGAAAAATAAGCACATTATATACCTTTTAAAGTTTTAGCTCACATTATTGAAAAAAAAAAATCCGATGGTATAAAATTTTGCGAAAAATATATATAAAAGAGTGAAAATATAAGGTTTATAAATTAAATTATGACATAATAAATCATAACAATTTTAAATCAATTTCATAAAACACGGTTTTTATCGATATTTTAAATATAATAAATCAAATCATTTTAACATTTTCTGTCTTAAATATAAATCTATATCAAGTATAGTTATTTTACGTTATTATGTTGTCTTAAAACAACTATTTTTCAATTATATTTAATGTATAATATAAATTTTGTATGTAAACGATGTAGGCATACGGTGGCGAGTGACAGCAAGTGAGAAGTGCGTGAAGCCTGGGCGGGCCTGATTAGTTCTGTTGTTGTTGTTGGCCGGCGTGCGGCTTGGGGGTTCGGACCTTCATCACCGGGGATCGAGACCGGTTGGAGCGGGGCTTGTCACCGGCTTTGTGGCGTGTGGGTGGTCGTGTGAGGAGCAAGAGGACTCCACCGGTGACACACCACAAGAACAATAGATATGTGGATAGTACGAACAATTCCAATATGGTGAATTTGGAATTAATTCAAGTGATACAGTCAATATTGTTACATATTTACTCCGAAGGTAGTGTGATATAGTGGCTATTCTGTTGGTAATTAAGTTATAAAATTTTGAACAGGGGTTTGAAGTAAATTTACACACCTATGATGTGTGAAATTGTAATGCTGATTTATGAATAGGTAAGAAACTCTATACATTTCAAACTACTTTCAAGAGGAATATCATGCAAATTTGAGTAGTATATTTTACTAAAATACTATGTTTTTATCATAAATTGGACTAGCACTATGGATTATTTTGTATGTATTTGTCAGTGCCTCACTTTTTTGTTGTCAAAAATACCTAACAAGTTTAATTTTTTGTTCAACTGAACTTTGTATACTTTGCGCTTTGTCCTACCTTCCTCTGTTTTGGCCTTGATTTGGTGGTTATTTCTGTATTCACCGCGGAGGAAGGCAGCTGTCACTACCTTCAATACGCTAGATTGCTGCCTGCCTCTACCTTTAACTACGGATTAAGACAATGTCACTCTACAAAATTACTCTACTAATTGCTTTGATAGTGTCAAAAATAGGTTACCTTAATGATGACATTTTTTTTTTCAAGTATTAACTGTTTAAAATTATTCAACTCAACATACATAAAACTTTATGTATTCTTAATATTTTAACATGGAAATTTATTTAATATGCAACTTTTCAGCACTTATTATTAAAATTAATTGCTTGCAATTATTCATAAGTCTTTTTTATCATTATTTTTTATATATATATTTCTCATTTAAAAATGACAATCTCTTTTTTATATCAAAGTTTTTTAAATTACTAAAATTAAAAAAAAAATACATAATTACAATTAATAAAAATATGTTTCTCAAGGGATTTTAAGAGAATATATAAATTAATTAAAAATAACTCATAAAATAAATTTTACTGAATTAATTATCTTATATATTTTTTTTACATTATAAATAGGACTTATGATATAATTAAGCTTGCAGTTATTTTAATAATAATAATGAAATTCCATAATGCATCACCACTACCACTAAGTTACAATGAGACTCGGTGTTAGTACATGAATACGAGAGAGGGCAGGCAAAATATGAGTTATATTCTCGGCTTGGTACCCACCGCCACGCCGTGTGAACTACTAGCGTATACCCTGTACGAGAGGGGTATATAAAGTATACATTGTGTATATACACTACGATAAATTTTTTACTCTTTTTTTTTCTCTCTGACTCTTTGATAAATGTATCCCTTGTGAACCTTCTCTTCTATTTTTTTTTTTTTTTTTTACGTTGTTTCCATACCTCGTTCTACTACTGTAAGTTTTAATGAAACATAACAAAAGTAGAAAATGCTTGCTTGCTATTTTCTTTTCCTATATATAAGAAAAAGTGTTGCTATTATATGTTTTTTTTTATATTATGTCGTATCTTATAGTAACAAAAAAGTAGACATAGTTTTGTGTTAGAATAGAATAAAATTTTCCTTTTTCCTCTATCAAAATTTTTCTCTCCCCTTCTTATTTTGTAGTAGTGAAATCTAGCGTGGAGCCAATCACAGTAAAGTTGATGAATATTTGAAGAAGTATTCCAGTAAAAGCATTAGGGCGAAAATAATGGAGTGTATTCTGTTTTGGTGGGTGGGTGTGTAGCTTCAAATCGTACGCCTGAGTATTGAGCCTGCTTGTTCGTCTCATTCTATATAACTCAGAAACGTACGTTTTGTTCATTCTTGATCCATACGTTATACGTATTATAGCAACTATATGTTTTCATTCCTCTCTCTCTCTCTCTCTCTCTCTCTCTCTCTTTTTGCATAATCCATCAAGTGCTTACTTTTGTCACCATTCTCTACGTTTATTTTTTAACTTTGCTAACCTGCTTGTATATTCTGTTATTTCCAAATAAAAAATATACATTTTTAATAACTAGATACACAGTTTGTACTTGCGTGTATTTTTGTAGCTCTAAAAATACTGTTTTTGAAAGTTAATAATATTCAGTTTGTAAGCTCAACTGCAGTAAAAGTACAACTTTTTCAAGTTTTTGTTACACATTTTTGTTAGACATAGAGACTCCATTAATTCAAATGTTATTTGATAGAATCCTCTCGTATCATAGAAATAATATTTTAGGTGGAGTTTTAGTAAAAATTGTGAAATTCCGAGTACTTGCTTCACAATTCCCTCTGTGTCACTCCGCTTAATAAAGTCCGCATGTGAAAAAGAGTAGGCAAAGTATAGACAGGGTTTGATAAATATATTTTACTGTAATATCTGAGGAGTCGTTAAATAGTCTCTTTAAAGGAAGTTTTAATTATAAAATATTAGTTATGACAGCCTTTTCCTTTGTTAATTTCGAGAACTTGTTTCATTATATAAATATCTTTGTTGATATTTGAAGCCGTCCTCACACATTCCATGTAAAATCTGCAAATGCAATAATTCATAAGCATTAAATAAAACTATACATATTGAAAAAGCATTTATTTGTGAATCAGTTTCGTATACTTTTCTATAATATATTAATAATAAATATTTGAATCAATTCCTTTCCCTGACTAAATTCGCAAATTGTGAATATTTTTATCTAAATTATGAGGGTTGTGTAGACACGTGCTTCGTTCCCAGTGCACATTTGCGTGCTGTGCATGCACCAGCGTGCACGCCGAGGTCGCGTGCGGTGAGGCGGACAGTGATTTGTCTCTGCGGCGCCGCGTGGGGAGCAATCAGGCGCCTCACAGGCATGCAACCTGCACGGCGTCATGCTAATTGATAAGCAGGCGTGCCAACCGACCAGGAATGTGCATGCACTGCAGTCAAACCGTGTATATCGATAGTCGAGGAGAAGGAGGAGGGTGTTTCCTAATGATCATTACTACAGATTTACTAAATCGTTTACATTCCTACTTTTAATCGGATTGAGGTAAAACGTAAAATTATTATTAACATGTGCGTTTTATATTAAAAAAAACTGTTGCTATATTAATATGATAATTATATTTTTAACATGCTACCCATAAAAATGTGTTTTTATATGTTTCAATTAATTTATGCTGTATAGTAATTTAAATACTTTTTTTAATTATTTATATTTATGAATAACACTAAAAAATTTTAGTGTCTCATTCAAAAAATAGAAATATGTTTTTCTTGCATTTGTAAATAGAAATATTTTATATATTTTTTTATGAATTCACCCACAAAATATATTGGTAAACATTTTGAGAGAGGGGAGAGAGAGAGAGAGAGAGAGAGAGAGAGAGAGAGAGAGAGAGAGAGAGAGAGAGAGAGAGAGAGAGAGAGAGAGAGAGAGAGAGAGAGAGAGAGAGAGAGAGAGATGGGGGAGGAAAAATACAGACAAGCAGATGTTGACTTTCATCAAACACTTTTTTTTTTAGGTTATTTGAGTTTGCCAGTTATAAAAATAAAAAACATGAAATATTGATTTTGCTTTGGCTCATCAATATCTATTTTAACATGCCTGCCGTAGCAACTTATACAGTATACTACATACGTTCCTACTCTTACTGCTTTTCCTGAATGCCTACGTGAAATTGCTATTGAGATGAGAAAGAAGTTTGAAATGCAAGGCAAGCTCAAACATCTATGTTTGCTGTAGATTAAATGTAATATAAAGCTACTTACAAAGTTGTTCACAATAGAATAGCAACTTATATATATAAGTAGTCATTGCTACTGTACGATAGTCGTACAAAAAGTAAAGTAAAGTGCTTATGATATTTTAATACGATTATTATTAATTCTAAGTTACTATAAAGTATTTCAGTAAAGTTTAATTCAAACTCATTGTGACTGAGAACATTTAAAAAAAAAAAGATCTAGTCATATTACAAATCTGCAGCAGTGGTAGATTTTAAACAATGCTTCTTCCTCTTGAATCTACATTTAATGTAAAAAGCTTTACAGTATGATAAAATTTTATAATGAAACCACATTAAAAGTCTTATGTAAAAGAAAAAGAAGTTATACAAGGAAAAATAGAGAAAAGTTCATAAAGATCTTACCTTTTTCTTTTTTACTTCAAACAAATGGATCTGTAATCAAATAAGAAAAAAAAGTTGCATTAGAACATAGTTGAAAAATAAACAAATAAAAACGTAAAACAAAATGCTAGCTAATGCATTTCTGGTATCTTTTTATCATTGCAGCTCAGGCTCGGACTGGCCATAAGAGTTGGTGAGCGATTGCTCAGTAGGCCCCCCCGGTTGGAGGCCCCCAAAATGTTAAAAGTAGGCCCCCCTAGGGTACAGTAGGCCCTCCCTACATCGCGAAGCGATGTAAGATTTCATGTAGACAGTGTTCTGAAGATGTAGAGTAAAACAAGAGGCTTAAATCACATTACAAAGAACTGACTAGCTATTATATTTAATAGGTATTACTATTATATATTCATAATAATCAATTACTTCTTATACATTTCAATTTATTTACTATTAATTTTCAACTTTGAAGTGCCAGAAATTTTTAAAACAAAAAAAAGGCATCAATTACATAATAACTTTCATGAAAAAATATAAAGGTCCTCGGCACAGTTGGAGGCCCCCCAAAAATATAAAAGGTAGGCCCTCTAATGACTAGAGGACCTATAACCTTCATTATTTTTAAGGGGCCTCCAATCGTGCCGAGGGTCCTTAAATTTATTTAAAAAAATATTGTGTAATTCTCTTTCATATGACCAAGAAGGCCTTTTATACATCGCGATCGGAAAAAATGTGAGAAAAACGAAGGAAAATAATTTTGGAAAAATAATGTAGAGTAATTAAATCAAGATTTAAAGCCCTGAAGGCCCCTTGGTCCTGCACTAATATAAGTCAAATTTAATATTAACATATTCTGTTGCGGTATATATGTTTTATTTTATTTTTTAATACGTACACATCATCTTTTTATAATTATATTTATGTCAAATATTATAGTGATAAAAATAAGCCAGAAAGGTCCGGAACGTCAATCCGGAAAGGTGCATGTATTATTGAATCAAAAACTCATAAATTTTATTTTTAAAAATATGTCTAAATTATAGATTAAATTTTGCAAGCTTTTTTTTTTTTTACAAAAACTTCCGCTAGCTTCGTTTTCGTAATTCGTAGTCTTCTTCATTTATAAGACTAAAAGATGTATAGCACTTGCGTATTTTTTTTCTATACATTTTTTTTTTTATCTATTCATGCATGATTTAATGCTCAAATCACTTCTGCATATCCGGCCCAGAATGTAGTACAACTACTTTTTTTAGGAAACGGGGGAAAAAAAAAGAGTCTAATTTTGACCTGAAAATAAAAATTGGAGAGATTTTAACATACCGCAATATAATTTGTAATGAATTC
Source organism: Siphlonurus alternatus (assembly GCA_949825025.1). Classification (NCBI taxonomy): domain Eukaryota; kingdom Metazoa; phylum Arthropoda; class Insecta; order Ephemeroptera; family Siphlonuridae; genus Siphlonurus; species Siphlonurus alternatus. The sequence continues at coordinate 39,773,236 of OX463778.1, read as the reverse complement.
GGTCATTTAATTTTCGAGCACGGTTAAACAACTATACACATAATACATGACTCTGAAGTCACTGAAATATATAAAAAAAATAAACGGATGAAAATACGTGCATTGCGATAAAAAGGTTTGATTTTCCCAATTTAATCAAATTTTAATTAAATAAGAAGTAAGAAATGTATCTGCTCTCTGAAAAAACATTTTTCCGGAAAAACAAACATTCCGTCCAAAGTAACAAAATATTCGTCAACTTTTGCTGGCAATACATTTTTTATTAAAAGCTTGATTGATTTTTAATTAATTTTTTTATCGTTTAACTGTTCAACGCTGGCTAAAACTATACACAATTATTTTAAAATTGATGAAGCTTTGAATAAAAAATGTATCCCCAGCAAATATTTTTGTTGGCAAATATTATTTTGCGTTGGATGCAATGATTGTTTTTTCAGAAAAAAGTTTCCCTATGGAAAAGATTCACTTCTCACTTTTTATTTAGTTCAAAATTAATTTTTCAAATTAGGACAATTCAACCATTTTTATCGCAATGTAAATATTTTCATTCGTTTATTTTAAATATTTCAGTGTCATAACATGTTTTGTTAATTTTATATGAATTTTTAAGTGCCATGCACGTACGCAAATCGGGAAAGTCATGAAAATCCATTGAAAGAATCCTAGGTTGTTCTGTCAAAAAATCACAGATATTTAAATTTTTGTTTCAAAAACATGAAAATTTTACTACTAAAAATTAAGAAATAAATTTGCTGTGTGTCAGTATTTTTTTTTTTTTACAATATTCTGGGCTTATTGAAACCTGCAGAGCTACAATTTAACACTCCAAAGTTAGGTGACTCAATTAACTTGTGAATCCAAGAGTAGTAATCCTTATTGAAAATCAAAATTTGAAAAAAAAATTTTTACATATTCGGGTACATTACTAGAATTTTATTTTGGTATAATTTTATGTTCCACAATAATTTGATAAGGTTATTTTCCTAGTTGTGCATTTTTTTTTTTTACCCAAAGACACACAGAAAAATGTTCCAATAAGGTTACAATTGGGACTTTATACTTGCAAAACTCCACAATTAAAAAAAAGAAAAAATAGGTAAAAGAAAAAAATATATAGTAAATATGACTCGCGTTATCAGTGTTATCACCAAAAAAGGTTTCAAATAATTTCTCCTTAGACTCCAAAATTTCACAAAAAATAATATAAAATCTTGCGATGTTTAGACACTTTTTTATTAAAAAAGATAAGCGAGCCACGCCCCTTTTTTGAAAAAAATTGCGCCTGCGGCGGGCTGCTTGGGGGCCTCCGCCCCCCAAACCCCCCGATGGTGTGAGGCCCCTGCCTTTCATTGCTCAGTAGGCCTTTTGACCCCAGTCCGACCCTGTTGCAGCTCTTTAAGATATATAATATAAATTATGCTTTTAAAAGTCATCATAAAAATATATAGTGAAAATATTACTTCAATTAAGTGTGTGTTTAATATTTTCAAAAAAGCATAATCATTTTTACACTCAAAATATCACAAGCTAGTTAATTAATAGATTGAATTTTCAGTTAACTTTTATACTTCATATTTATCATGTACCAAATATGACTGCAGTACCCTATACATATGAAAACTGATCAGTCAATTAAGTTAGCTTATACGAGATGGCATTTGTAATCTGGATGATGAGCTTAAAATATCGTCATGATAATAATGTGGGAGACTCGTAGCAGGGAGGACAAAGGTTAACGGTTTGGAAGTTATCACGAGGGAGAATTATGCTGCATGTCTCGGGGCGTGACGGGGGTGGCTTGGAGACTAAAGGGGGGGTGGTAGTACGAACATGATCTCTACTGAAGTTCAAACCTCATAAAGCAACTCTAATGATTTACTAAATTTGATGTACTTTTAAATTATTTCTAAATATTTTCCTCCTAAGTTTTTAGTTTTGTAAACTCCAGTGTATATAAAACCTACAGCAATTATACTAAATATTTTAATACTATTGAGTATAGTAGTAGTAGAAGGGTTGAAAAATTTAGTTATGTGAATAAGAGTATAAAGACTAATTAATTTGTAACAAATAACAAAAGTTATGCTATTTTGTGTTAAAGAATTAGGGGGTTCGCACACAAACTTTTATTTGTAAGCTTACGATCGTACGTTTCTCACTTATATAGAACCGGTTCTAAATTTCTTATCATACAAAAGCATACGATACGAAGCAGTGTGCGCGCTACACCTGATCGCATAGGTTCTTATTTATTTATTTTTTTATAATATACGCTGCGAAATCATACAATTTTGACTGCGACCAGCCTTACAAATAACATTCTATAACCCTATAGGTTAATATTCTATAACCCTATAGGTTAATTTGGAAGCTACAAGAAATCATTTTAAATACGTATAATATATACACACTCCAAGATCGTCAATAGAAAATACACTTGAGGGTTTCAACCTGTGCCACATATCCCACGAAGAAATTGAACAGCTCTATGCTCCCTGATCCCAACAGACTAGCTTAATAAACAAAAAAATACTTTTATCATTATAATTAACTTCATTGATTATTAATGAATATATCTCTGCCAAAATAAATTTTGCTTCATTTAATTAAAAGTAGCAGCAAAAAGTGCAACGTAAAATGAAATTTGTGTATATAAAAATATATATTATTGTATAAAAAAAATACATTGTAAATTTCTATAACGTTGAATGGAAAACAAAAAGGAAAGCAGTTTTTTTTACACTACTTAACAAAGTAAATTTTATGTTTTTTTAGTAATTTGAACATTCATGTTTGTTGGCTCCAAGTTGCCGCAATAACACATGGAGATAAACAATAGTGCAAGCAAGCAAGCAAGCCAGGTTATTATCACAATGAACCTGCTTCCACCACTGTTTTCTCAGCCCGGCTGCTGCATGGTAGGTTCGCAGCGTATATATTTGTTGCTTGTTTTACACGCGGTGGCATACTGCCTGCTGTATATACGGTGTAGGTGAGTGTAGGGTGGTGGTGGGTGATACTCTGCAAAATGAAACACGTGGAGCAGAGACAAAACAAAAGCCAAGCAGAGTAAACACGTACGCATAGACTGCGTATGTATGAGCACAACCGTGTATTGTGCATGTATATGTTTCAGCCAAGTCAGGCAAATTTTACTCACGGGATAAAGTAACGACGAGCATTGTCACTGATGCACGTGAAAATCATGACACCTCTCCGACTATTATTTTGAACTTACATTTTTTGTAATTTCTCTTGCATTCCTGTATTATTATTATTATTATTGTATTCTCTTTCCCTCCCTCTCTTACTAAATCCTGTACTCTTTTTCTGTCTCACTTTCAATTTGTTCAGCCTTTTCATCTCATCATCATCAACTTCATACTCTGATATCATTGTTTTCTGTCTCTCTCATTGAGCTTTCTCATTCTGAATCCTCTTCGTTTTCCTTCAAATTCTCCTCCTCCCCCTCGTCTGTCAAGACTGGGGTGGCGGCAGCCTCGAATATACCTCCCACTCAACTCTGGAGCACGAACGAACGCTGCTGGATGAAGGATTAAATTTGAAAACTTTTTCAAAGTAAACAAAAGAATTTTTCATTTTGACGTTGTTTCAACTAACATGAACTTTTTTTTTTCTGAAAATTAATTTTTAATATGCATACAAGGTAACATACACATATACACTACTACAGGTATGTTTCACCAGCTCTATATATTTTTTAAGAATTTATGAAGGACGTTTTTATATACGTTGAGTATAAAAAAATTATTATATTTTTTGTATATACAAATATAGTCATAATTTTTTTTTTTTTGGCGAAAGATAAAAGAGAATTTTATTATAAAAAATATCTTTTGAAGTTTTTCAATTTTTTATTGAGTAGATAGTGCAATATAATATTCCAAAAAATATAATATTCCTAAAGATTTTTTAAATAATATTTTATGATGTATTTTTTTAAAACAACTGCAGCAGTAAAACTATAAAATAAACAGTATGGTACTTACATAGGAAACTAGTATTTCTAAGAAGTAATAAACATAAAATATGTATGTTTATATCGATGTATTTTGTACGTCTAATAAAAATACAACTTACATTCTTTTCTGTAAGACAATAAATTGTGAAAAAGCGGAATTGCGATTATTGATATAGAAGCAAGATTATCGAAGACGATTTGGCTCAAACTCTATCGTGTTGGTTTCCATTCAGAACGGGGGGAAGTGAGTTGTGTGAGATGTTTTGGCTAGCTTCGTAGTACTGTTGTCACTTTGCACCCCGTTCTTGTGATCGAACCACATGCTAAATCCAGCTCTAGTTCTACGAGATAGAAAACGAGAAAACGTAAACACTGAATTATTCTCTTTACTAAAACCTTGAACGTAAAGTAATTTTAACTATTAGAAACACAATCTTCTTTATTAATGAAAAATACTATTATTATACAAGGCTATATCCTGAAATAATACGCTATTATTAGATTATAATTCTCAGTAACTTTGTCTAAAACTGTACAATAAAAAAAATAACTTATTGTGTTTATAGAAGCATAAAATTACTCCATTACTGCATCGCAATATTAAATCAAGAAATATAAACTTCATAAGATTTTTTTTTTTTACTTTACTTTCTTGGCAAATTCACAAAGAATAAATGCACTAAAGAATTCAGTACTCAACTAGTGTATGAAAAATTGCTGTACTTTATACTGCAAGGTGTCTTGCACAAAAATTACTTCATATTATATATTTTATTTTATTAAACTTTATAATATAGTTTAAATATGTCTTAGAATCCCTTTAACAAAAAAAAAAAAGGCTTATAGCCAACTGGCCTTATTCCAGCACGGAGGAGCTCCAGACAGTGGCGGAAATCAACTCGGTGTAAAGTGACATGCAGTGCGCAATACCAACCAACTTTACGCTACGCTAATTATGACTATGAGTAGGCGTTCAGAGTTATTACCTGCACTGTTTAACTTACCTAGAATTTTTTATAATATCTTGATATTTAATAAACCATTCCATATAAAGATTTTCTTCCAGTAGACTAAACTCATATAAATATGATTCATTATATAAGTTAAGTTAATTGGGTTAAACTATGCATTTAATTGAGATAAATTGCATAATTATATTAAATATAATGGTTGATTTAATTCTGTGCTCATTATGATAAATAGAGATTATTATAATTCATCATATTTATAGTATAATTATATAGTTACTAAGTATATAGTATATAGTTATATCTTGCAGTATTATAATTATGTAATAACTTCATATCATTATAATAAAATTATATAAGTGTACTAATTAAAATAGTAAAGAAATATCAATTTTATTAATGTATGGTTATAGTTCATTAAGATAACCATTTAAAAAGCAGGTCTAAAGGTACTTAAAGTTTAAATTAATATAAAATACCTATGCAAATAAATTTAACTTTATGATATCAGGAATTCAATTAAGTTTTTCAAGATTTTTTATTATTATTATTAAAGTGTGTATTTTCAAGTAGTTTTATAATCAGTGTGGTTTGAAGTTTGAACTGTTATAAAAATAAACGTCAAGAGAGGTTGTTTTATATCCTTATATAAATTTTCAGCCACAAAAAGTTTAAGTTTCAAATATTTATATCTACATAGAGAGAGAGAAGAAAGGGTGAATAATAATGCATAAACATTTTGGTTACAAATTACGACAATGGTTACAAATTACGACAAGTGTTTTATTGATGTAGCTTTTCTTATATAACAGCAAAACTTTTAACGTAAGTTTGGAAAAACTTGTTAGTGAAATATATTTTTGTTTTATAATTCTTCCGTATATAACGAAAAATTTCGTAGAAATTTGTATTAGGTGGTGTGGTAGGGTAGCAAGGAGAGAGAGAGAGAGAGAGAGAGAGAGAGAGAGAGAGAGAGAGAGAGAGAGAGAGAGAGAGAGAGAGAGAGAGAGAGAGAGAGAGAGAGAGAGAGAGTTGCGGAGTGTTATGAATATTTTAGCGTGTGCCTGAGAAAACTCTACAGCTGGGCATGCACGGAGAGATGAGCCATACGTTGGTTATTTCTGTGTGTTCATCGGTCGCTCGAGTGCTGCCAGCTTTTGCCAGATAAATTTTGCCTTGTCAGAATCAAAACTAAAATGTTCACTTTATACACATATTTCAACAGTGAGAAAAATAAATAAATTTTCTATACTATTATTCAATGACAAAGTTCATATCATTATAAATTTCATCACAGTTATTTGTCTTTACTGAGAATATACTTTTATAACTTAATTATAAATAATAAAAATAATATTTAATCAATATTAAATTAAAAATTACAAATTGAGAAAGTCAGTCAGTATAATATACTTTGTTCCCGTTAACACTGCATGACATATTCCAAATGTCCGGAGGTGTATGGAGCTATGCCTGCTGTGAAACAGCCTGTCTAAAAAATCACGTTTTATTTAATTTAAAATTTATTTAATTTTAACGCAAATCTTGCTTTAAATATAATGGAATCGTAAAAAAACTACAAATTACCAATCAAGACCTAAGACAAAATGATTTTGTATAAACTTGCATAATTTTTCTTTATTATAAAATTTCATTAGAATTGATATTGAAGTGTGAAGGATGACTTTATTGGAAATTTTTCTTCAATTGCTCGTGATATTTTAAAGAACGTGTTAATTTACCTTTTCTTATCACATCGACTGGCGTGCGAGAAGACTTTGTTCCTTGCTGATTATTGAGACTCATCTTCTTTGTTCAACATTGTTTAACTCTTCTTTTGTTCTTTTGGATTAAACTTTCTAAAGATTATGTCTCAAATTCTCAAAGTAACACTGCTTGCTTGCCTTACTTCTTATACGTACGTAAAAATGTCCTAACTTAAAACAAGAGACATAATAAAATGGCTTATTTAAGCTTTTCCTTTAAAAATCATTGCAAAGTTATAAAGTTTTTAATTAATAAGCCTCTGTTAAAATTTATGTTAAATTTAATATTTTTGTATAATACATGTAAAAATATTATAATTTCATCATAACAACTTCATAATACTTCATTAATTTTTTTTAATGGATTATCAAAGTTTTTAAAAAATAACTGATGAAAATTTATTGAAATTAAAAAAATAATGATAAAATTTGAAATCCACATTGTTTATATTAGACACCAGAAAAACTCATTGGTGATTTGTTATTCAATTGAAAGAGGTTGAACTTTGAGGTCATATAGATTGTAAGAAATGTTTCTGTGGGCTTTAAAAATAAAAGTATATGAGGATGGTTTCTGTATGAAGGAGGCACCGTCAGCAACAAGCACAGGAGATGTTTTGTCGTATAACAAAAGCTTTTTTTGAGCCTCGTCGTAAGTCTGGGAAAAAGAATAAAAACGAGGGACGAGTCGTTACATGACTGGCTCCCACATAAATAAACATAGGCTGCTGCTGCTGCTGGAGCGCCTTGTGATGGAGATAACGCGCGTGCGGAACAGCCGGCGACTGCTGCTGTACCGTCCGAGTTGTGACAGGACCTCGGAGATTGCAATGAGGGGGGTACGAGCTGCATAATTAACTTCTGTATGAATTGTTATACTAAACATTTTTGTGGCTATTTTTGCACTGAACACATCTTTTGTTCACTTGTTTATATTGACCTCAAGCTGTATATAATTATGTTAGAATAGGTTCTGCAGTCTCTCTTTCTCTATTTCCCTTGAAATCTTAAGTTTTGTGGGATATATTGAAATTGGAAGATATTTATTTATGTTGTTCCTCATATTTTAATATTATGGTCTTATTTAATTAAAAAAAAAATGAAAATAATATTTTCAAAACATTAGCGTGGAATTCATAGTACTTTTATTTTATTAACCTATTTCTGGAGACTTAAATCATTATTTTATTAAAAAATTATATAATATACAGTATTACCAATAGTTTTTAATAAACGTAGTTTCCAGTCAACATTATATTAATTTTTTATTACGTTTTATTAATACTTTATTACAATTTTACGTCATCTTTTATTAGAATTATTATTAGTAGATATGAACGTTTTTAACATGCGCGTATTTTAAATTTATTTCTTTAACGTTATTTTAACATTAAATTTCATTTATTAGAATATATGAATATTCAATGTGTACTGTCATAACTTTAAGTCTGAGGGCCACTTGGTGCGGAGTGACTTAATTGTAGTTCCAAAATAAGCGCCTTTGTTAACAGCTCGATCGTGACGAGCATGAGGGTTGGTGAGGGGGAGGTGACAGTGAGTGGTGTAGGGCGTAACGATACTGGATGACAGTGGAGAGTGCTTGGTGCTGAGAGAAACGAGCGCAGTGGTGCACAGAGAAAGGTGTTAATTTGGTTTGGCTGCCTCGAGCAAAACCACCAAGTGAGAGGAGCAGGAAAACGTCTGAGAAACTCATCTGCTATGAGAAGATAAAATAATATAGAATCCTAAAAAAATATTGTCATTTCTTTTAATACAACAAAAGAAAATGTTATAAAAATAGAATAATTTATATAAAAAATGCTTAAATAAATAACGTATACCTGTAAATTGAAAAAAAAAGAGATAGAGAGAGAGAGAGAGAGAGAGAGAGAGAGAGAGAGAGAGAGAGAGAGAGAGAGAGAGAGAGAGAGAGAGAGAGAGAGAGAATTTATATTCAAATTCAAATTCAAATTCAAATTTTTATTTCGATCATAGGCTGTACAGCATGGATCACGTCAATTATTACATTAAATATGTAACATACTTAATTCTAAATAAAATTAGCCTAAATTTAATAAATTTAAACACATATACTTATACAATTCAATTTAATATACTTTTATTTTTCAAGAGCTATAGTTTCTTTGAAACTTCCTAATATAATTAAAATAACAAAGCTTATATAAAAAAAAGCATGTATTACATTTTCATGCAATAGTGTAGAATTTGGCAGGTGGAACGCTTCCGAAGCAGTTCTGGAAATTAGCAGAGAGGGTAGTGCGCGGTACCGTGCTCACTCCCGCCGAGCCAGAAATAGCGGCCTTCGCTCGTGGGAGCCAGCGAGTGGCTCTCTACCTAGCGAAATGAACGCCTATTATGCCACCACTGCCGTTGGTATGATGGTATTTTTAAAAGCATTAACAAAAAAGTAGAAACGTCAATATTCACAGAACAATATATATATATTATATATAATATAATCAAGTTAAAAGAACATCTGGAAAACTCATTTCTATAACTTTAAACTACTCTATATGATAGAAATGACGTCAGACTGGTCAGAATTTAGAATTCTACCTCTATTTTTATAAATATTTTTTTAAACATTCACCCTTGTTGTATATGTTCTACAAAAATAAATTACATTTTTTTTTCCAAGCGTAAAATTACTGCATGCGCTTGTTATCCCTAATCAGAGTAGTAAAATTTTACTGCCCCTTCCCGCCCCCTTTATCACACAATATAAAAGTACAAAAATAAAATATTTTTACAAACCATAGAACAAAAACCAGCTTTTTTAATTCAATATAACGTACACTTTGAACTATAATATTTCTACACGAAATAACAAGAATTTGTTTGAAAAAGTGCATAGATAAATTACAAACATCAGTTCTTGAAAAGTGTTTGAGGGTTTCATATTATATAACTAGCTATGGTATATAACTGTATACAATATGTAATAATTGTGTAGTTGCTTGGTTAACTCCATAATAAGGCAGGCAAAAAGTAGCACAGTAGAATATAGTGTAGAAATTAGCTCGGCCACTCTTTGTGACAAAGTTCAAAGAACAAATTAAAAAACATGCTTATAAAGGCTTATATACCGAGCTTATATGCTACTACCGTTGCTGCTCTTACCCAGCACGAAGTGTAAGTAAAGCTGCTGTATGCTCTTATGGTCAGCACTATACAGTGTTATAATCTGTATACTTCAATTTTTTTTTCTTTGATGTTGACAAAAAGGAACAAAAAAAAAGTCATGTAAGCATAGTGTAAAAATAAAAAGAGTTTGTGGTCCTTCCTTTTTTTTTACATTTTCTCAAAGAAAGTGTTACGGTTGTTTAGTATTAAAGTCTAATAATATAATCACTATAGATCATAGAGATATGAGGCAAGGAAGTTGCGGTTTTGTTGATTCCACATGTGATGTGTTTTCTATTGCTACTAAGGGAAATAGATAGCACACTACTGCAATACATAGTAAAGACAGTAAGAAATTTTATCACCCATCTCTGCGGCTGCTTTCAAAATGGAGATAGGACATTTATATCCTAGTCTCTCGTCACTCTTCTATATAGAAACATTATACAGTACAGCCAAGGACAAAAATAATATTACTTTAGAAGAAAACGCCCATTAACCTAGATTATATATATATATATATAAAATGTTATGTCTATATATATATAAGTGTATATAGGAAGAGCTATATCTTCTTTCATGAACTTCACAAACTTGTCTCGTGTTGTGTGGATGTTGTGATGAGAATTAAAAGCAACATAAATTATTTTCTTCTCTCTTATTTTGCTTTATTGTAAAATAACATGCTTTTTAGTACTAAATCAATCCGAAAATCTAATTAAGGAATTGTCTTCTGTTATTAAACTAATGATCTGTATTATATATTTTAATGAGACAAATATTAGAAATTCATTAATTATATAAGGAAAAAAGACAAGAGTTTAATTTTCTTTCCTGTTAAATAATTTATCTTGTTTTTTGTTATTGCTAAGAAAAGCATTTCTGACAAAAAATCTTTTGCTACAGGGGTTGAAAGCAGGTAAAATATATATTTTTTTAAAAAAAATGCATATATCACCTTAAATATTCTATTCCCTAAGCACTACATGCGCTGTATTCTAATTTTTAGAGACGAAATACCTACTCGAATATGCTTTTCGAACATAAGCGGATTTTGAAATATGAGATCATGAATTTTTTAAAGGAAAAAAAGTTTATTTTTTTAACAAATATTCAAACAACTTTTTCATTTCGAAAGAAAATGTATTTTCTTATTTTTCTCTTACTTCTTTACTCCCCCTTTACAAGGTTTTATATTTTTACTTACAATTTTTTTTTTGTATTCATACTTTGTAGTTCATTTATCATGGGAATTTACACCCCAAGTTTCATTAGAAAATAAAATTAGTATGAAAATTGCACTTGAACTTACAACCTGTTTTTTTTTTTCTCACTTCTTTTTTTTTTTTTTTTTTAAGGTGTAAAAATGTCAATTTTTAATTTTATAAAATTTATATCTTGTGTATGCACGACACGTTAGGGAACATAGCTCCGATAGGGGCTAGCTACCGTCATTTTCTCCCCTCTTTTCGTTCTATCTTCACCACCCTATGGTTGTAAGCCAAATTGTGGGAGAGCCAACACGTTGATTTTGGACACGGATTTATATTCATGGCATTTTTCACACGAGATCCACCAGAGAAGAGGTCGCGGTTCTTATGTTCAATACTGAACCACGCGGGTTGCTTGCTTGCCAGGAGCAAGAGCAGATTTGATGGAAAGCTAAGATGCCTCCGTCTCTCACGCATACAGGAATAGATTGAATTTGGCAATATGTATTGGTTCACTGCTTCCGCTCCCCTTCTTCCTTCCTCTATCTTACGTACATTCTTTCTCATTCAATCTTCCTCTAAACTTCGTCTTTCTTGCTGCTGCTTATTTTTTTCCCCATTCTTCCCTACAGTCCTAACAGTTACCAGGTGTCGCGTGTATTGCATATAGTGGCAGTGAAGGGAAAAAAAAATAACAAAACAAAATTCTATTTTGTGCCGACTCACATACAATGTTATCGATCATTTTGTATCAACTTCAGCTATGTTTATCTCTTTCAACAATAAAAAGATATAACAAAATTTGACTCAACTTGTTATTCAAGACTATTCAAGAGTACTTTTATAATAAAATTTGTTAGCTATTTTTATAAGTATTTGAAATATACATGGTAGTTTCAATATAAAATAAACTTAAAATATTTTCAGAATTGAAAAGCAAACTATATATTTAATATGATTATTTATTGTCGGTAAAAGACATTACCATTGATTTCAGCTTTTTTAGTTTTAAAAATCATGGTATTCAAACTTCCTATAAATAAAGCCCTCTTTCAACACTTCTGTTCTAAATAATCTATTATGATATTCATACTATATATATTATAATAAAATAAATTGATTTTATTATACATAAAAAAATATTGAATATAATTTAATCATAATAAAATTTAATATTTATATGAGAACAATGGAACATTAATTTGATGTAGTAAATAATGATTCTGGCAATCAGTTCTCAATTAAGTGACGATTACTGGGAAGGGTTACGTAATCACTACGGGTCTGCGTACTTCAGACTAGTCTGGGACAAGCAATTAAGTGTTTAGAGACGTCGCGAATCCGAGCGGCGATTACACCCCCACCCTCCCCCAGTCACCCGTGACTCGTCGAGTGGAAGTGTGACGTCATCTCGGTAAATTGGTGCTACGTCTCTGTCACCGGAACCACTCACCGGCGTCTTACACGCGCTCGCACAGGTTAATTGTCACCGTCTTACAAAATCCATTGTCCTTTCGTGGATCTATAACGTAAATCAATTTACTTAAATTACTTTTTGTATTGTATTTAAATTTTATATGCTCCTTTATATAGCAAGATTGTTAAAGTACCCACTTTAAAGACGTCTTAGTATCCATGTTCTTTAAAAGCTTATGCAATTGCATATATACTTGAGCATTTAAAAAATCATTTCAAAACGAGATATTATATGATAGAAAATATTGTGATCCGTAAAAATAATTCTTATCAATTTCATAGCTTTATACTTTATACACATAATTGCTCGCAAGAACAATAATTAATAATTGTGTACGGAGGGAACCATGGAAATTTAAGTAAGCATGGTCGGTAACACCTTACAAATGGATTGCGTCAGTGAAACGTCGCCCAGCATACCCTTATATTTGAAATACAGTAAAGCTTTATTATGCCATGTTCTCGGAAATGTTGAGTATATCTTACGGAAGGAAGTTATTATATTTCAAACTAATATAGCCTACTTTATTAAGTTATAAAAATTAAAATCAAGATGTATAATAACATGCTATGTTAAAATAACTCAATTTAAATATAAAAACTTGTTTATATAATAAACATTAACGTAATATTACTTGAGACATCTTAATTAACGTGACAAAACTAAACTTGTGTAGTCTAGCATGCTTATAATTACATGAGTCGTTACTTAATTTTACGCACGAAAGTTGCAAGCAAAGTTCAACTTGGCTAATGATATGCCGTGACGTGACCGCTAACTTGTGTACTTTTACAATGAAAACGATGGGCAATACATGATAATAACGCACTTGCGTAATACCTTCACATAATTTCTATTTATTATACCTTGTAAAAAACAAAAAAAGTTTATATTATATATTCATCAAAAACTTTTCCTCTTATAAAAAAAATACATTGTTGTTTGTTTTACATAAAATCTTATAAGTAAAGGTATTTATTTTAAACGATGATGTATTTTTTTTTCTCCTTATTCTTTTATATAAATATAAGAGGATTTTATGTCATAAAAAAATGTTGAAAACATCTTTAAAACCACTCGTTGTCTCATATAATAACGTTAAGTTGACTGGCTTTGCGTACAACATCGATTATCGATACTATAATACGACAACGTGGAGTAGGACGAGTGTTTTCTGCTGCTGCTTCGTCTTGATGCAATGGCTTACATGATAAAAAAAAATAAACGGGTCGAGGGGCTAGAGAGAGAGAGAGAGAGAGAGAAAGAGAGAGAGAGAGAGAGAGAGAGAGAGAGCAGGGGTTGAGGGGGGTAAGTTGGCGTCCATCGATTCTGCACCCTACCAATCTTCCTGTGCTACAACAGCGCATCAAGGATTTGGTCTTCTCTTTCTCTCTGTAAATCGCTCGTCTCCGGGCGCCGATAATTATTGGCCCGCGCTCTCTCAGCCCCATTAACGTCAAAGTCAGGCGGAGAGCCTTATCACTAGCCTCCTCTTTTTTTTTATCCTTAGTCTTCTCAACGTTTTTTTTTTTTTTTTTTTTTTCTTTCTCTTTTTAAATGGCTCGCGGGCTGGGCCAGCGCTCTCTCAAGCGGAAGTGGCTGAGCTGTCCTCCCACACCTCCCTCTTTTTGCTTCGAGCTTTTATTGCAATCACCAACGCACGCATCTCAATTTCATTATTAAATTTAATTCCGTTTGCTAATAAAACTTCTACTGATTACGATGATAATATATAAGCTTTTAAAAGTCTGCTCTTTATTTTTATTGACATTATCATGCATAAAATATACAAGAAAATAAGTACAGTAAATAAAATATAATTAATTACATTAATTTTTAAAGTGTTTTCAAGCTAATTTACGTTGTGACATTTAAAGTGAAATAATCTCCAATGAAAAACAAAAAAAAAAGTTTATACTGAAACTGTATTAATTAATACTGAATTTTATTCCTCTTTTATATTCAATCCTGCATGACTCTCAGTAGCGTGGTATAGTGATCACTTTAATATTAATTAACTTCGCCATTGTAAGTGTTGGGAATGGAAATGTGGCTTTAGTAAGACGCTTCTGAATGCTGGGTGATTGGTGGCTCCAAGTTTCTGCAAGTGTAATTTATCGTCTTACAATGAGCAATGCTGGTGACCCCTGCAGTCTTGGTGCTTGTCAAAGTGAACAACTACTCACAAGTGGATTTACTTAAAGTTCCTTGCTTGCACCCTGCTGCTGAGAAAACTGTACCAGTAATATTGTGTATATACTTCAGAATAGATTTTCCATTCAATGAATTTTTTATCATTATTTCCTCTGTTAGTTTGTATCTCAGCACAGAAGTGAAGACAGCTTGCAAGGATTACATTTTTCTAGGATTTGTTTGTTTTGTTTTTTATGTATACTGTAGACTGTAGAGGGCATTCACAAAGTGTTAAGAACACATTTTATAAGTATCGATTTTTAAATCTTAAAATATTGATTAAAAATATGAATAAAAATCGTAACTTTAAAAAATATGGTGCAAATATGTAAAACTCAATTTTCGATATGATTTTGTAAAAAAAAAAGCCTTTGATTTGTATAAACTATCTTTTAATATTTTTTTAAAAGAAAAACTTCATGAACTGAAAGCAAATCAAAATAAAATAAAAAATTAATGTATATTATCCATCAATATTAGATAATGCATTATATCTGTAAAAAAATATTATACTTATGATTAAAAATTAATTAAGATTGATTGATATATTATAAATTTAATATCCCATGAGTTTAGTTATAAACATTAATGATAAGAGACGATGATGCAATCCTAATGGCAAATATTTGTAGGGTTGATATTGCGTGTTGCCAAAGAGAGTGGATGTACTAATTTATAGAAGGGTGATGCACTCCATTCAGTATATAAAAAACATGCACATTATATTTCACAATCCTTTTGCTACAACAAAAAAATTCATATATGGATTTATAATTACACATTACAAATGTGAAAAAATTATATTCATTTATGACATTTTCATTAATTTATTATCATCATCATGTAATTAATTAAGTAGTAATTAAGTTTACTTTTTTTGTTCTCACGTACACGCATGTTACATAAAATGTTTTTAATCTTCATTAAAATACTACGTGCGTACTGTCAGCTATGCAATTTTAAAGCTTTAAATTATGTCTAAATGAATTCAACTTTGTAATATTCTCTAGTATATACGAGGCATACATAAATCTCAAAGGACATTCATATATATAGATGTTCATACATCTCATGGCTCATGACAATTTTTAATGTTTAATTGTTTAATTTTACATGGGTTTTAATGTCGTAAAATATTATGTTAAAATTTTGAATTACCGTAGGGGACGTATATTCAGTTTTAATTACATTGTAAGAATTACATTACATAAGAGAGAGAATTGGACAGATACTACAAACTATAACAAAATTTTGGCAACACTTTATTTAAAATTTTAAAAAAACACACATAAAGAGAGTAATTAAAACATTGTTTTAAACAAATTTGAAATTTTAACTTTTGTATAATTTATTTTGTAAATGTATTTCATCTTGATTTAAAATGCAACGCCACCACCTATAACATTTTTATGATGATGAAAGAGAGATAATGAACAAAAAGGGAGACAGAGAAACATAAAAAAAGAAGGAGCAATAGGATAGGAGGAAACATTGAGAGAGACAAAGAGTGAAAATGAGGAAACACCCTATATTATATACACTGGAGCTGTCATCACATTTACTGTGAGTGTTAAGGGAGATTTTTACCGTCACTTTCTTGCTTCAGGGTAGGTATTTCAACATCCCTTTATCTCCAACTTTCCCTCCCTTATACTTTAGTTTTTAGTACTTGCTTCTTGCCTGCTAGTACTTCTAAAACTAAGTAGTTTTGTTTTATTTATATTTTTCTGCGTTACTAAAATCTGTGTTGGAGACTTGAAAATTATGTTAGTCGGGTAGTTTAATCGAGGATGTATTGTTGTGTAAGTTTGCTGCTGTTTCCTTTGTCTTTTTGGTTTGATGCAGTAATAGAAGGGGAGGGGGTGGCATGCAGTGAAGGGAGGGGAGGGCTCCTCACCGCAATCTAGCTAAGTAGTTCTAGTGGAGAATGTGACACGGATTGTTCCTCGATAGCGACAAAGCTTTCAAGTCACCTCTGACCCCTACTAGTTCTTTTCTTCTCACAGTAAAAACACACAAAAGAAAAGAAATCCCTTTTTTTTTATTTATACTTTCAAGCTACACGCGTACGCAGTAACCCTTAGATCAATATTTAATTGTAATTGAGAGTTTTCTACTTTATATCAATATTAGCTTATCTTCAAAGTAACTTTTAAATGCTTTTTAATTATATTAAATTATACTAATTTAAATATAAAGTTCTAATATATTATCTATCTTTATATTATTCTATTAGTTAATATTAACTTGAGAATATTATAGATATGAACTGATATCATAATTTACATATATACTAAAAAAGAGAAATGTAATTTAACTTCATTTTTTTTTTTTTTTTTTATCTAATGGAATATTTTATTGATCTGCGTAGGCGTACAATATAAAATAAATATATATTATTTTTTCCTTCTTTTTTTTTATTCATCTACTTTTTGTTGATTTCAATAAAAGTTTTTAATTGACAGCAACATAGTTTAGCTTTTACTAAAACTCCTACCAATATATAAAAAAAAATATATAAAAATTGGCATCATAATTCAAACAAACTTTTTCCATTTCTTGTTATATTGAACTTAAACTCCCTATAATATATTATATAAATATATATAATTCATGTATGCATGACGCTAATTTCCTTTAACAGAGCATGAGTTATAACCTACATATTAATATATTTATATACATCTCTCTTGTAGCAATATCTATTGAAAATGCTTCTATACCGTTTCTGCGTGTTGCTTTGAAAGAGGCATAAAAACGATCGTCCCGTTGCTTGGCGGCTATCAATAATTTACACGGGGAATGATAGATGGTCCGCTTGTGACGTCACTCAAAGTGACCCACGCAACTTTGTTATCCGCAGCAGCAAAAAGGGGGGGAGGGTGAAAATTGCAACGTGTAAAAAGCTTCACGAGAGCCGGAAGAATATTAAAACTACTGACAATTCTGAAAATGATAAATGGTGAATATACACAGCTCTGTAATATATTTTTTATTATTAATGTATTAAAAATTGTGTAATTTTTCACGTTTTTATGATTATACTCGTAGTTATGATGCTCATAAATTATTATATGAAGTAATTATGATTATTGCTGACTCTCTGAATATGTATTTCCTTAAGTTGATGTGTATAGTTATGACAACAGCTTATTTAATTGTTGCATATGTTATATACACTAAAAAAAAAAGTGTTTTTAACAAAAAAACGTTTTTTTTTTTTGTTAAGGCGGATTCAGATGGCGACAACGGCAATGCGACGCGACTTTGACGTAAAGGCAGTGAAATCCTATGCGTCGGCGAATTCACCGGGAATCGCGTCAATTACGATGCTCTTTTTCTTTTAATCGCCAAATATGGCCACCAATGGATGTTACAGCAAGTGCGCATTATTTGCGTTGCGTCGTATGATAAAAATCGCCATGTAAATCCACCTTAAGAGATATACTTCACAAACGCCTCATAATTAAGGTCGGAATATTGCAAGATATTTTCAAAGGAGTAGTTGGACACTCACAATAACGTAATTGGGTTGCAATTTGCATCCAAAATGTGTCTACAGTCCTAATCTAAATTATTAGAATGCAGCAAATGTACTACTTCATTATTTGTGACTAACACTGTACTAATCTGACTTCAACATTAAAATGAGAAATACGAGATTGCATACAATTTTCACAGTATAATTTGCAGTAGTAATTTCTCACTGCAGCAAAAACTAAATGAGCTTCATTATTCATAATCAATAAAAACAAATTAAGCTCGTGATATTTATAGTTGATATGCTAAATTTTTCATATAAAATACAGTATATTTAACATGATTTTTTTTTAAATCAAATTGCCTTTGCTTATAAAAAATAATATTGTGTTTATATATAAAAATACCTCCCCTCCTATTCATAAATAATAACTACTGAAGTATAAATATAAAATTAGAGGCCGCAGTTGCAAGCTAGTGTTTATTATATGTTCATGCATTGAAAATCAACGTATATTGTGAAGGATATATAGTGTTACAATGAATCTCTCTCTCACTCTCTCTCTCTCTCTCTCTCTCTCTCTCTCTCTCTCTCTCTCTCTCTCTCTCTCGCCCAGTATGTGATTTTATGGAAATTGTGTTCGTTATCATGTATGTAGTAATTAATGGCCAGCTAATTAAGTGCAATGGTGTTATGCATTGCTTATGGTTGTATCGGCATGCATTGAATGATATTGTATTGCGATAACTAAGCATGCATGGCTTGTCGCCTTCTATAATAATTATTATATATGTATATATCGAACATCCAGATATTCCAGATCAATAGCATTGATTTGCTTAACCATATCGTTTAATATCTATGAAATTCACGCCTGAAGGTTAATTTAAGTTAAAAATAACAATTAAATTGAAAAAAAAATTATAGAACTTGCATTTCCGTTCAATGATTCAATGGAATGATTTTTAATCTTTTTTAGGTATCACTTCGTACACCCCATATATATATATATAGTTCTACAATTAACATTATAAATATTAATTACTGATATAATAGAGGATTCAGAATATAATCTTATCTATTAAAAATGAATGTAAACAAAATTAACATCAAAACTAAATTAATCAACTCTTCAATAAAGAAACAGATAAGGTGTAACAAATTGGTAACAAAAGTAAGAAATTTAAAAATCAATCTTTTATTTTTTCCAAAGAATACACAATATTCAAATAACATATGTAAGTATAGAACATTCCTAGCGTTATTGCGGTGTAGCAGATGTCACTTGTACTCTGGTCTTATTTTCATTCAGTACGTTATGCCTGCAGTGTGACACAAATGTCAGAGTCGTGTATTTCATGGAGAACAATAACGTGACATTTCACATGACGGTGTCTAATGGGGATCAGTAGACGACGCCTCATGTTTTTCTAACGAAGCGTCGTTATTGTAATATAGACTGTTTCTGTATTCGTGTGTCTCTTATTTAAAATTTATTTAAAAAACGTGAATCTCTCATAAGAAAAATCAATATTTTCACTTTGCACCCTCTTTAAGGGATAAAAAACAATTGACTCAAATTTTCAAAGATATCATCAAATTATGGCGGTAGACTATTTTTAGTAGAAATGCAATGATTGAAATTATAATGATATACTATTATGACATTAGAATTGAATTGTAAAGTTTAAAATTAATGATATGTAAATCAACATATTTATTTATTTTTCTAGTTATTACAAAATGGGTATGCTTTTCTTCTTCAAAAAAGGATGAGAAAGCGGGTTTTTCCTCTTCTGAGGTGAAAACTTTTTGTTATTATATACGTAGAGTTGCAATTTTAAGGAATGAACTCTATTTTTTTTTTTATATATAAAAAAAAAGGGGGAATTCTCAAAACTCTAAAATAAGATTGATTTAAAAACAATCATTTGATTTCTACAGTACTTTACAGACAACAGTAATGAGAATTGTTGTATTTTATTATTATTAGATCTGTTCTTTGTATATAAGAGACTTTGTCAGGTCTTGCTGGTTTATTTTGTAACGTATAATGATAATCCTTACAAGTTTCATAATTATTTCCCGGGTCTCTGCAACTACAAAGTTTTCTCTGGAAAGGGAGGGTCCAGCTAAAAAAGCAATGCTGCTGGCCATTCATTACGTCGGATTAATGAAACTAATCTGCAGCAGCGGCGGTGCACGCACAGCAAACTCTCTCGACCGCCGCCTCTGTTTTTTATCGGACAAAAATAACAAGCTGTATCGTTTTATCATTACCACGAAAGCAGCAACGGAAACAACTGGACTCGTTTGAAAGGCGCTTTTTGCCACAGGGTGAAAAGAGGATACAAAACTACCTCAAAAGCATCATCAGAGAGCTCTGAGCGGCCAGTTATTTATTTATTTTTATATATTATATAAATTTCTCTGATCTCTTTTTGTATTTTCTTTATATAAAAAAAGAAATAATAATACCTGTAAAGTGTGTGAAAATAAGCAAACATAAAAATATAAAAAGAACGTAAGCTGAAACTTTCCCATGTTACATTTACCAACATAAGACTATTAATCTTTAATTAAAATCGTCATTAAATATGTTATACTGTATACTACAAAAAAAAGATTTTAAGAATTTGAACTTTTAAAACCATCTCATATGGTTGTTATTATTATAAATGTCAAAGTTGTTAAATTTATGAAGCATTAACTTAAGACAATTACTTGTCCTACTAATTACTAGCCTCATTAAGCTTTACTCCTACTCTGTACTGTCTATGCGAATCCGTCACGCTAGTCAAAAATTATTCACCGCTAGGGACACCAAGAGAGACTGACTTCCGCCTCCTCAAGCGCGGTAGAGGCGCGATCTATTTCTGATGCGAAGTGACGCGACCATTTATCTCCGAGACCAACTGCTCGGTGCAACATTCGTCTTGGTGTGGGCCCGGCTGGCTAATCAAGCAGACACCACTGCCATGACAGATCCTCCGTCACCGTCCTCTCTCGTCACTGCGACAAATTGTGTCACGTGATCCAATATAAGAGCAGCCACGGTGTTGACGACTTAAAAACTTAAAAACTTTTAAAAGTACCAAGAGCTATATGACTTTATTTATTTTTTATAGCTTCTATTTTTTTTTTTTTTTTTTTTTTATAAATATAGTTTTCTTGACTACTTTACTACGTAGTAAGCAATGTAAGATATATAAAAACAAATATAACCATTTTTAACAACTTTCCCTTAACTTTTACTTCTAAAAAAATTACTCAAAGAAAATGTCAACTTTAATAAAACTGAAAATATACAGAAAGACATCTGCACAGTTTTAAGAAATGTAAAAAAAAAGTAAAAAAAAAAACAAAAAAAAAAAAAAAGTAAAAGTAGATGTAGATGTAACCATTTCTTTCAAATGTAATTTCAGAATTTCCGATATCATTTATAACGTAAAATACATTTCCAACATGTAATAGAAAGCTGTTTAGTATTGAACATTTATTTTTATATGCGTTAGACAATAATAAAATTATAGTTAGAATAAATAGGCATAAAAATTGCATTTACAAATAATATCTATACATTTTAAAAGTAATAAAATTTAATACGATTTTAGTTGAATTTCAAATAACAAATTCTTTTTTAGTATAATGTTTAATTTTATTTCATTTATTCCATTAGTTACGTTAAAAATAATACGAATTTAACCATCCAGTATAAATGCCTGTACGAGTATAATGTGTGACGCGACTGGGAGAGAGAGAGAGAGAGAGAGAGAGAGAGAGAGAGAGAGAGAGAGAGAGAGAGAGAGAGAGAGAGAGAGAGAGAGAGAGAGAGAGAGAGAGAGAGAGAGAGAGACTGTCCTGGAATGGAAAATCACCGAGTAGAGCGACATAGCAGGCGTGAGTATCGAATAAAGAGCGGGTGAAATGAAGTAGAAGAAAGCCATGAGCGCCCGAAGCGGCACGATGAAACAAAAACAGCCGCGTTGCACGACGGTCCAGAGAACCAAGCCGAGACGTGGTACGTAAAAAAAAAAAGGCGTCAGGAGAAATGAAAAGAAGGAATGGAAGGAATGAGTAAAGAAAAAAAAAAGCGTTGGCTAATTAAAGACGTTCATTGCCAAGTTGAAATTTTGTGAGACGTAAAAACAGATCACATTTTCTGCTTGGCTACAAAGTTGTATTGCTTGCTGCCAGCACTTGCTTCTCATCATTTTTACAGTACAGTACACGTAATTGTACATTGGCCAGAGGTATATAGCTAGCTCGAGTTTATATTTACTGTCGGACTGACTACTATAACTATAAAGTTTATTGCTACAAAATGTATCATGCATCATTTACTTCAATGAATATAACATGAAGCCATAGGGAGAAGTATACAGCAGGTCCAGTGAGTATTTTCTGTGTTGATGATGCAAACTTTAAATGGAAGTTATTTGCCAAACTAAATTTACTACACAACGTATATACCCTACCTTTTTTTTTTATATAAAAATGTCAGTTTGCTTTTGCGAGATTTACTACCAGTTTTTTTTTTTTTTTTTTTTTTTTTTTTTACATTGAAAAACATTTAAATATTATACAAGGTTAAAAAAAAATCAGGTGCATGAACAAAATTTATGATTTTAACTAGAGTTGAAATAGACATAGAAAAATGAGCGTTATACTTTATTTATTATACACTACGTGTAAAAGAGATTTTTTTCCCACATTAATTTATTATTCTATACGGTTGTATATTATTTTGCACTATTTTTAAATAAATTATAAATTTATTAATATTCATTTTCACATTGTAACTGTGATTTTTTTTTACAATTTCTATTTAAAAAAAAAAGGTGTTTTGTTATAAAAGCGATTATAGTTGATGAAACAACATCATAAAACATCGGTAGATAAAATAGAGTTGAAAATTCTGTAAATTCCATTCTGCAGATACAAATCCCATTCTCAGCTTCCCACACATTCCTGTGTGTGCTTTGATTTAGCCCGAGTGGTACGATCCTTACCATGCCGGCAACCCCTGTAGCATCGCCCGATAACCGCCTCGTCGACATTACCGCATAAATCACAAGCATGGCGGTGGCAATCAAGCCACCACTGACATATGTTCTCGGGTTGACAAATGAACTTGACGTCACATGGCAAGTGACAGCTCGTCGTCTCATGTAGTCTGTATGGTATTAACGTTAGGATAAGGAGACATATACTTAATATACATTTGACATACGTCGACTTACCGTACTATATATCATATGCATTATATAATGCATTTTATGAACATTAATCATATGTGTATTTAGAAATGAATAAAAATAAATTATCTTAAAATGTTTGTTGAACTACAGTTGACGTTGATTTCTATATTGCTTTTAAGCCGTACTAAAGTTTTATTTGAAAGGATCTATATTTTTAAATATAAAAAATTATTCAATTATTCTATAAAATACGAGAAAAAATTTACATAATATTTTGGTTTCACATTTTTTTTTGTTGCTCACTCTAGAGGCACTTGACTTATTATTGTGGACCACATGTTTTTGTATGCGTGGCTCGTGTGGGCGAGCGTGAGTTGGCTCGTTCTCCGGGTCTCAGTGAGGCGTGATGGGGAGGCCAAGTGGCGCCCGTGCGGCCGTGCGAGAATCCGACCCACCACGCCCCCCTAGCCGTCTACCATCGTTCCAAGCCGAGAAATCGCCATGAAACTATATGAGATAAGCTCAGCAATATTGTCCCGTTTTCACACAAAATTGCTTATTTTTTACCCTTCAATTTATATATAATAATAAAATAAATGGTTACTATTTAATTTTAAGAATATAATATAAAACTGGATTTTTTTTTTGTATTTTTATTCATATAAATATAAATGAAAAAAATAGAAATTGCTATAAAAAGTTATTTGTATTTCATTTTATTGTCACCGCTACCATTTATAATGTCAAATTTAGATCTTCAAATATGAAGAGCGTCACTTTTTGACATGAATGATTTTCAACTTGTGTGTACATCACTACACTTAATGTCAATCACTTTCAATGTTGAATAAAACTTATCAAAGTAACTAACATGTCTAAATAAATTTACATTTAAATCCCCTATAGACTTTAAAACGAATCCTTTTAAATCCTGCTTCTTTGCTTTTTCAGTCTTAAAAAACTATAAAAATTTACTACATTTTACAATGTAAGAATTTTCACTACAAAAAAATTAAGTTTATATTTTGTATTAGGTTTCAAAATAAAGAGACAATGTGATATTTTGCTAAGGGTGCCACTACTTATATTGTTGCATTGGCTAATAATACCCTCACTGTGGCGGTTGTTACAGAGGAGGGATGCTGCTATAGGATCAATGAGATGAAGGAGGCAGCTGCCGCGCGCCGGAATTATGATCTTGGCACGAGATTGGTCCATAGAGAGTTCTAACAGCAGGTGCTAGCAGTGAGCAGGCAAAACGCCTCGAGCTGATCACCAAATATACAACCAGACACATCCCACCACACAGCAACAAAAAAACAACAACAATAATACCTGTCACAATTTACCTACCAATATTAATACAAAACAAAATAAATACGTTCTAATAGATTACAGAGATATTATATTGTCACTTTATTTCAGTTTATTGGAATCTAGTGTTTGTTTTAATATATTAATAGTGATTGACATGTAGTTTATACATGTTTTATTTATTATCAATGGAATCAAATACGTTCTTAATTAAACTCCGACAGTGAGATGTAACTGGCAAATGGTTCTGAGAAAGTACCTAAAAATAGAAAGATAGAATTCTGAATTAAATATTTCATTTCAACATCACCAGCTTCAGTCATTCAAATTAATTAATTAGAAGATCGTATATTTCTCAAAAAAATAAAACGTTAAGTATTTCATTCTATAGAATAATGTTTGAAATGTTTGAATAGAATATAATTTTATCAATAAAACATTCAAAAATTTATTATTAATGTTATTAATTTTAAGTTCAATATTAATTTTATTGAATTAATTAACTATAATGAAAACTTACGATGCTATTGTTTTTGTAATGTTAGTTTAAAACTGTTTACCATTCCAACTTTTAAAAACAATATTTTCTTTCTTCAGTATAAAACGTTCAAAACTAAAATTTAAATAAACTCATTTATGGATGATTATGATAATAGTTAAAGACATTACAATACTGAAAACAGCAGATAAAACTAAATGTCTTAAATCCTTTTCTTTACCCCATGCATATTATGTAACTTCTCTGTATCTGTATACATTTAAGTATTCAGGTTACATAGAAGCAATAAAATTTATCCTAAATTACCCTTGACTATACAAAAAAAAAATAGAGTATAATATATTATGATAATCAGAGTAATAAAAATGTATAAAAAAAAGGGAAAAAAAGAAACAAACAAACAAAAATCTTGAAATGCATTTAAAAAAACATTTGAAGTACTATAATCTTTGGTATATGACATGCAGCAATATTAAAATAGCTTATAGTAAAATGAATGGTATAGTACTCAAATCACGTTGGGGTAATTTGTATGGCGGGTTGCCGACGTTGCCATGTTGGCAGGGGATGGGAAAAAAAAGGGGGGGCTTGTGCTCGCTGTTACAGATTTATCTGAGCTTCCATAACGTTAGTAGAGGGAGGTAGGGGGTGACTTGGGAGTAAAGGGGGAGGAGCAGATAAGGCTGACGCGGGCGTGACCTGCGAGCTTGAGATGGGACCTAACGTTTTCTTATATTTCTCCAATATACAAAAGTAAGAGTCATGGAAATATCGAATGACGTCATTGGAAAAATGTGATTTACAAAATACTTGACTAATGATACTAACAATTTTATCATTGCTTGTAATTTGAGTTTGAGTCAACTTGTTATAACAAAATTATTTAATATTCTATTTTTGTTATAGACGTTAATTTGCAATTATAGTATGAAAGAATTTTTTAACAATAAAATAAATCAAATTATAATTTTGACATCATTTTTTTATCAAAAATATATATAACATATCATGTTTCAACAAAATATAAATTTTTGAAAGCTTTAAAAAAATATATAATATCCTTTTAATAAAACTATAAAATAAATTGAGGGAAATTCACATTTACATATAAAATCTTGAACACCTTTATTCATATTATACCTATTTGAATACGAAAGGAACATTTTCTAGTGTGTAAGCTAGAATTGACTTAATGTTGGTTTCAGTGACTTTCGCTTTAGTGAGAGCTTTCCTATATAGTGACATTGACCGCATATATTTCTTCATATCCTCAGACTGTCTGGATGGTTTATTCAACAACTTTATCGTATGCAAATCTGTATATGCACGCTTCCGTATATATGTAGAAACATTTCAATATTTTAGGCTAAATTAGTTTATTCAAAAACATAGCAGACTAGCTTATAGTATATATTATTTCTAGGGTATATAAACAAAAACTATTTTAACACAGTTCGTGTCCGTACTTTAGGCAATCATTGAAATGTACATAAGTCTCCTTTGAGAGTTCTAAAGAAATCTATATTTAAGTATAATGTACACGCTATAAAGACAAGTAATATGTAATATTATATAGAATAATATAATAAGCAATTTTGTGACATTCATGTAATATAAAATGTAAATTACATATTTCATTTCTATATAAAGAAAATAATGTGGTCATTTTGTCAATTTTCAATTCTGAAAATATTGAATCAATTTTTCAATTGAAATAAGAAATAATGTAGTATATGATTTGTTACGTAACCATATATAGCGTATTGCCTCAAGCCTCAAGGACGCCACTGTATTGTCTTTTTTCCCTAGCATTTCCCATGATACTGAAGGCAGGGAAGAGTTATAGAATACAAACAGTTGTCCTTTAATGGTAAGTATCCATCAGAAAAATTATATAGTCGCCATGTTCGTTTGCTGATTTTGACTCCTGCTACAACCACCACGCATCGGCACGCAACCCTTCTGCGCACGTTTTTTCGGCTCGAAGTCAAAACACTACTACCGCGAAATTCTTTAGATGCTCTTTAATTAAACTGACCGAAGGCAAATAATAAAAAATTTATAGCAGCAAACGTAAAAGGTTAGTGCCAATACGTAATTTTAAATTTGCAAACATAACTTATTTAGAGGGTTAACAATAAGCGATCGAAAAATTGCTCCGTATAGGATCTTACGTGCGCCCAATCTTTTTTTGTAAGTAAATGGGAGGACAAAGGATTGGTGATGTCATCATGGATGCTGACCATTGTATAATATCGTGTTTAGTTTCATCACAAAACATTTGTAAAAAAAAAAAAAGAGTATCTTGGAAAACAGCAGTTTGAGTTCTCCAGGTTGCATCTGTGCAGGCGTAGAACTGGCACTTGCATGTAACTATACAATTAATAACTTCAATTCTAAGTTATTAATTAAATAAAAAAAAGTTATCTAACGTGTGATATATACCTTCTCTTAATTAAAATTTTCTGACAGCCACTAATTGACTATAAAATAACTCTTTACAATTAAATTTTATTTTAATAATTATCTAGTTAGATATATTACATATTTAAACAGTAATATTTTATAAAAAAAACAATTAATCATATTTTTTTATAGGGTAAGGTAAATCTGTCATCAGTAATTAAAATAAAATTATATAAGTAAAAAAAAAAAGAGGTTGACATAAAAGTATAAGAAAGTTAAATTTCTTGTATAAACTTTGCTCAAAACACGTGGGTGGTAGAAAGCGTGAGCCGTGACGCATATAGTTACCTCAGAGGTCTGCTATAATGAATGATTCGCGTGCACGCCATTATTATTGTATTATTGCATGCGTGTGGGAGGAGATATTAACTTATGTATAGACCAACTGAGCTATCGAGTCACTATACTAAATGCCTCCACCCTCTTTAATTTAGCCTATGCTTAAGACACGATGTCTAATGGGACAAAATTAACTTACAGTGGGCGCGGTACGTAGTTTTTAAGACAAGAAAATATACTTAAATTAATTTTAAATCTCTACCGGAAATACATGAAAATACAATGTTATCTTTTTTTTTTTAATTTAAACTTTACAGGTAAGAACTATCTGAACAAAGTGTTGTCTTAAAACTGTGTTATATAGAGCAAAGCTAAAAATTTGGCAGTTCAGGCTAGTTAGGGATGTAGTCTTAATTAAACTGTATCGTTCCACGGTCCGAACACAATACGAGACCCGCCAGACAAACCAGCGCCCTTCACTATTACTCGAGCGCTCTCTCTCTCTCTCTCTCTCTCTCTCTCTCTCTCTCTCTCTCTCTCTCTCTCTCTCTCTCTCTCTCTTGTCAAGCGTCACGAATACGTATGCATTTAATGAACCTGTGTTGGACAATATTTGCTATCATATAAAATTACATTGTACAAAAAAAAATTATTTATTTTTGTCTCATGTTGATATAGAGGTAATATGATATTCCAATACTTTTTTATTGTATAAAAAAATAATTGAAGCTCAAATATCATTAGTTATCGATAATATAAATAAAATACTTTTTATTGTTATAATTTTAGTATATATTTTTTTTATGAAAATAATTAATTGTAACTTTAGAAGTACCATAACTATAATACGGTATAATTATTTAGCAATTATGTTAGATTGTGTAACTTGATACATATTTATGTACATTATAAAACATGAATTTTGTAATATAATACTCTCTCTTATCTAAATTAACGTAAATTACTAACTCAAATTATTTTCATTTTAACTTCTCATGAAGACATGATACTTAATTTTAACCCTTTAATATATTATTACAATGCGGGTTTTTTCCTAGGAAGCTCTGTTAGTCTGAGTTACGTTGTAGAAGGCGTTAAATCTAGCAGTAGTCGTCAATACTGTGTTAGAAACGAACGTTTTCCGATACAAGATTGGAGTCAATGAGGCTACCACAGCAGCCTCAGATAGCCAGCACGGATGGACGAGCTAGAGTATCGACGATTTTACTGAATATATATTTTACTTTTTACATGTCCGTTCTAAATAAATAATTTGACTTAAGTAAGCATTTAGAATTATTTTTAGAATATAAATACATATAGCACCTTCCTCGTTTGAATTATGTTGAAAATATATTATAGTACATAAACTTTTGTCATTATTTAATAATAAATTTAGTTGGAATATGGAATAAAATAATTATAGACCAATTTTAGTTAAAAGCTTATATCTATTTTGCGAGCAATTTCATTTTAAAGACGGAAATAAAACATGTTCTGTCTAGTTTTATTATTTTTTAACCTATATTAGAAAACTTTTACTACAGAATTTGTTATTTTAACATCCGCTTGTAATGATAAAAGCATTTTTAACTATAAGTTAGTGTTTTTCGTACAGCGAGATATTTTAAAATCATAATATTATGATCTCAAAAACCATCTCCACTTATATAAACAAATTACTCTTTTAAAGTAAACAATTAAAATTAATATACTATATATATAGTTTATAAAAGTCTTCGCTATTATAGCACAGAAAATATATAACCTAGTTAAACAAGTTAAAGTAATTCAATTTCACTATCGTTACATAATTGATGTAATTTTCAATAAATTATATAATGATTAAATTAGTTCATAATTACAATACTTCGTAAAATGTGAATCCATATATTTTCGAGTTGTATGACGTCACTCGAACGAAGTTACTAGACATGAACGCATGCAGGATTCCTCGACATAAACGTCACAAACAAATTGTACCCTGCTCACAAGAGACACAAGTTAGCAGATCAATGAATTAAAGGTGTACACACGCTTATAATGTCAGCATGCATGTCTATACCGTTCATTGAAATAAAGTAACATATATTACCTTGTATTTGGGATGTTCGCAATCTATTCCTCTTCTTTTCTTCAATTTGAAAAATTACACAAAAAAATACAGTTTTTTTAATTAATTAAAAAAATAAAAATAATTCAAGTCAAATTTGAGTTAATTAACACTGATTAAAACCGAATGTAACACTGGAAAAAGCACACTTGAGTGTCACTAGAATGCAGCACGCTGTTAGCGTGAGTTCGGATACGCTCGGGTCGGCCGTTCGACGTGAGGATGCCGGGGGTTCGAGCGCCACTGCCGCAGTGACGTTACCGCGCACCGCTGCTCCTCACCGTGGCGCTACAGTCGGTAGCAAGCGCCAGCAACGGAGCCAGCGCCGTTGGCAGAGACCCGTACACCATAATAACCTCTCGGACAGAATGAAATGAGAAGAGAGAAAAAAATGGCAAAACGTTGAAAGAGTATACCTACCTCATAGCTCCTTCTATATACTATACTACCATATACGAGAGAAAAAAAATGAGAGAGAGAGAGGGGGGTGGAAAAAAAGGGGGTAGAGAACATAAAACACTACTTCACTTCCTTCTAACCCTTCCGTTTCTCCGCGCTTTTCTCACCCCAAGTAAACCCTATAACTTCCCTCTCCACTTTATTTATTTTTTTTTTTTTTTACTTGTGTTTCTTTTATATTATTATGATGCACTCATATTTTTCTAATTTTAATGAATATTTTTTGCATCATGTTTCCTCATTATAGTTAATACAGATGAGGTTTTTTTACAACAAAATATAAAAATGTGTTCTGTTTTAAATGCAGTTTGTGTAATAAAAATAATTAATTGACATTTTTAATGACTGTAATGAAATTTTTTTAATTAATATTTTTAAATCAATATGTCATCATCTTCATTTATTGTTATCATTAAAGTATATTTATGATTTGAGATTTTTTTTCTAAAATATGGAAATCCATATTAATGTGCTATTTATAAGAATTCAGGAATTTAGAAGTATAGTATATAAGTAACTGAAACAATTGGTCATGCATGCTATCACAGTAAATGATTCAAATTGTACAGTAATATACAATTATCTTTCAATAAATGCAAGCTCATGCATTTTCCAGAAGTATACGGCTCTAATGTGTTTATGTGACGGACTAGCCCTTTTCCATTATTTAAACTGTGATACCAGTGATTAAGTATTTAGCATACACTCCAACAAACGAAAGCTTCTAACTGGAGGATCACCCGGATCCTATAAGTTTCTAAATCCCTCTTCATTTGTTGATCCTGCCGAGAAAGGATGCAGCAGAATTGATCATTTAGGGGAGGTTACACCGACGACCAATATTATCAACTCGCTGAAGGTCACTGAACCACTCCTTTCAAGAAGGCATGGCAATAATTGAGGGGGTTCTAGAAAATTGTACGATCGTAAATGGACAACATACATGAAAAATTTTATTACAGAAATGAATAGAGGGTACAAAATTATGCTACTCTGAATTTTTTCAGATTTTTTTGAGACCCAGAACTATTTTTAAATAATTATTGAATGTGCGGCCACGCCCCCTGGAGGCGTCAATAGGCGTCCACTCTCTATCCTTTTTATTAAGGATTCAGGTTGCCAACTGAAATCACAGGATTTTCAATAATTATTTAAAAATAGTTCCGGGTCTCAAAAAAATCTGAAAAAATTCAGAGTAGGATAATTTAGTACCCTCTATTCATTTATGCAATAAAATTTTTTCATGTATGTTGTCCATTGTTAATTTTAAAAGAGACAAGGGTTTTGGTCTTTATATAGACAGTTAAATTTAATCAATAATTTTGCTACCCTGATCTAAAATGTGAATGTATAGATACAAAGTGTGGTTGGTCTAAAAAAAAACTTAAATGACTGAATTGCAACACGCCAATTATTTATTTGAAATAATTACACACAAACTGCCACTCAAGGATAAATATAAAGTTTTTATCGTTCAATTATATATATATATATATATAGAAGTTGTTTACATCGATGTTTAACGTATCTGAAGTCGTGATGTTTATATGTTGCAGTCGGAAAGTGCAAGCAGGCAAAGTCGATGTCGTAAAGGCGATTGTGACACGGTGCGATGTATTGTTGCTGAGTGGCGTCGCGGGGCTGCCGGATCGATCTTGCCCGTGTGAGCACCACACGTGGCAAAATATCCCCGTGCTCTCTTCCTCGTGCAACCCCTTCCTGCGCAAGCTACACCGGTTTGCATACAAGAATATACTGGAAATTAGTTCCATGTCGGAGTACATGAAACTGCACGCTAGACACTATTTTGCAAAACCACGAGTCTTTTTGTACAGTCAAATGCATTTAAATTGCCTTGAATTAAAATGTATGGTAATTTGGTTCTGCTATATATCATAGTAATTATTTTTAATTTTTTGAAATTTAATAAATAATATTATTGTAGTTCTAGTTTTAATTAACTTTTAAAATTGAGGCCATTAATTTGTAGGAGAGTAGAATATTGTTCTAATTAACTATTTTAAATTTGATACTATAAATTGTACAGTAAAAACTATAAAATTGGCTTTATTAAATTTATTTTATTATATATTATAGTTTAAATGGCAGTACGCAATATTAAATTTGCAGACCAAATTACAGTAATTATTTATATTGTTTTAAAGTATATATTATAATTGGTAAACATGCGACTATGAAAAATACAATTAGTAAATGTGTACAAAATATAGCTTAAAATATGTACTCGTAGGGCAGCAAAATTCACCACACTGGATATAATGCTTTGGTTAAGTTGAGGCTTGCTATGAACCAAATTTAAGTTGGTGGCGTTGATCATTGAGTATATACGAACATAGGAACAGCTGTTCCAACCATGTAGGTCACATGACTATATAGCTCGCATGTTACCACCTAGCCAGCCTCATAAATTTGTGTCCTCATTAAATGAGCAAAAGAATTTAATTAAATTTATAAAATATTGATCAATTTATAATCGTAAAAGTTAAAATAATGGAATAATAAAAATAGTAAGGTGGTAGAGTAAAGTTACTTATATAATGAATATTATATTACGTAGATGCTTCAACTCATGAGAGAGAGATCTACAAATGGACCAAAAAATCGTAAAAAAAAGTTAATTCCATTATTACCACAACTTTTCTGCAGTATATGCATTTATAACCATACATATAGTAGAAACATATTAAGCTTATAAATATATTCACCAGTGTTAACCTAGTGTAGTAGTACAATTTACAGTCATCGGTTAACACCATTTGAGAATTTTTTTTTTTTAAATGTCCTCTAACTGTATATACTGAACATGTAACAAAACGGAAGCTTGTATTGGACTAATTTTCACAGCAGAGTGTTTTATAGGTGTATGTATATGATATCTATGTTGCTGATAGTTCTATAGCACTACATTGCCGCAATGTAATAAAGTGCATCAAAGTAAATTATGTAATGTATACGCGTCAAATATAAAACATAAATTATAAATTTATGATCAAATACTGATAAGTAACATGTAGTGTTGTAAATATGATTTTATTGTTTATTGTAATGAAATGTTACACTATTGTATTATGTTTTAAATACTTTGTATGTATTAGGATGTAAATAATGAAACGATAAATTATTAATGTTAAACAATTTTTTTTATACTTCGAAAAAATTGAAAAAAAATTTAACGTGTTTTTTTTTCTCAATATATAGTTTTAAATTTAAAAATAAAATAAAAATAGTACTCAAAAAATAAAACTGAATATTTACAAAATAAATATACATAAAAATTGTCACCCAAACCATCCCAAATACATAATGGGCACGATTCAAGAAGCAGTTAGCCAAGTTTCCAACCAAGTTTAGCTTAATTACGTTTAACTAGGTGGTTTAACACGTAAAACAGGTATACAGGTAACGTGGTTAAGCTAAACTTGGTTAGAAAGCTGGCTAATTTCTTCGTGAATTGCACCCATTAATATATATTTTTACTATATATATTACTTGATTTTGTCATTTTAATATAATTTTTGTTTTTTAAATAACTTAAATGTCTTGAGTTAAGTCGAAAATTATGCTTTTCGTATAATAATAATTAAGCTAAGAAAAGATGCATTGTTTATTTTATATAATTATTATATTAATTCAATTCAAAAAAGGCTTTTTTCAGGGAAAAACACACACACACCATATATGAGGCATGTTCGAAAATCATAATGGGGAATTCTCCTACATTTATTTTAATTTTTTTTCAAATGCTCTATGCCTTGAAACTAAATGCCCCAAAACCAAAAAGTTTCAATTTTCAAAATTGGAGACGTGGGAATTTTTTAAAAATCTTCCTTCTTTTGAATTTAGCGCCAAAACGTGACGTAGAAACTTCCTAGCAGGCGGATTTTTCCTGCAATAAATTTATATTTTCGATTATCACTCTTAAAGTAAACTGATATTAGGGAAAAAACTACTGATACTAGGGTAGAAAAGCCCGCTGATTTCGATCGTGTTACTCAAATTTATAGCCAATCACTCCTTGACGCTCAAACTATGATATCAGGCAGTTGTTGTGTGTTAACTAGGGAGTTTCTACGTCACAGTTTTCAGGTTTGCGCGCGGGTTGCATACTTTGCCCCTATTCTAATAATCCCTTCAGAGTCCCCAAATTTGAGTTAAAAAACTTGAAACGCAAGTCAAACTTATTGTTAATATGTACCCTATCATGATATAGTAGTTAAATTAAAATTTGAGTTGTAAGAGAATACCCCATTGATTCATAAATCAATTTAATCAGATGAACCATCTGTACAGGTAACACAAGTAAAGGCAAATCAAATAATCGTTTATCATCTTAAACAGACCTCATGTAATTCTCTTGCGAGGTATGTTGTTCTCTACACGCAGATGCTCATCTGGTTGCATACCTACAGGAGACTTTGAAACAAAATGGCGGCGCCAACTTTCATTACTAACCTTTTGCTTACCGTTGTCTGCCGATTGTGAATGTCACTGATCATGACATTCACGGTCAATATAAGAGGAATTTATAATCAAGCTCGTAATATCAAGCAATTAGTTACAGTAATACTGTGCAATCATATTATAATTATTTATTAATAATATTAATTTTGTGTTCTTTTTATCAATCACAAATTGAGTTAAATCTCCTTCACTCGAAAGATCATTTTTAGATGAGATACTGTTAAAATTTAGCTCTTATGTCAAAATTGACTTACTTTATTTTGATCAACATAATTTAGCACAATGCATGTTGTAAGAATTTATATTTTTCTCTCTTCATTTATAGTTACTTCTTTCTATATACTGTAAAAAAAAATCATTACGTAATTCTATCATTTTTTTATAATTTTTATAAATTAAATATTTATGGTTCATAAGAATCATGTTACCAGTCTTAGCAAATACATCATCTCTTTCTCATGCAAGATACAATTTCCAACTCCTTATATATTTACTTTATCACAATAACATACAAATTATTTCTTTTTACTACACATTTAAAATTATCATTGCATGTATTGAGTTTTTATTATATAACGATTATGTAAGCCACAATATAAAAAAAAAATATTATAGATAATAACTCACAATTGTTTAAGTAACGTCAAATTGTTTTAGCTGGTTGTTGCAAGCCAAATGATCACGAAAGGCTATATATCATAGTTACATTTGCACATGGACTAATCAATGTAATTGAAAGCTGCACGGACCATATAATATATAGAGCACTAGTGGTCGCCACTGCCGCGTGTATATAGTATATATATATATACCAAGTTCGATAGTCTAGATATTTATGTCTAGTTATATTAGCCGTAACATTGTTATATATATTCCAGATAAGATCATTATATGAACAACCGCAAAAGTATTTTCACTTAAATAATTAAATTCATACCATTATATTTAATTACTAATTTAATCAATAGTTACATCTTTCATAATAAAAAGCTTCTTTGCTTGTGTTTTGAAAAATAAATATTATATAAAATAATTTTTCTCCTAATATATAAATGTAGCACCATAATTAACCAAAACTTTTAATTAATATAATTCAAACGCATTTTTTTTAAATATTATAATTTAATTCATATTCTTGTTTATTTCTATACCGTATTTTGTTTACCAAGTAAGCTGAATTTAGTTGAGAGCAGCAAAAACTTGAGTTTGTTTTGTCTTCAGACCTGTTGTCTGAGACACAACAATGGTGTTATTGTGAGTGAAGAAGGAGGAGGCAAAGGAACAAACCCATTGCACTTTTGTACATCCTAAGACAATACTAAACTTTACAGCTGTAAAATTAACATTGAATTTGTACCTCAACAAAATTTATAAGCTCTATAGATTTTGTTAGATTAAAAATTAATTATTTAATATGCAACATATAAAGTTTGTATTATTTTATATGTATACTATGATGTTTTTGATGAATATGTGTAATTATGTTTGGCTAATTAAGTTTCGATTATGTGTCTTTGCCTTTGAGGTTAACTCACAATACTCACTGTGTGTGTATATAGCTTCTGTACAACATGTTGAAACCAGCTAACTTTCATGACTATGAGGAAATATATACAGGAAACTTTAGGTGCCTGCAGTCTGTGTGAGAAGTGAGAAAGAGAGAGAGAGAGAGAGTATCTATGTGTGTGTGTTTCTAGGAACCTAGGATCTTAAGGATTTAAGGAACCTAGGGTGCTTTGTGCAGCAAACGGGCCAGAGGCTGTTTTGGTATCGATTGAGAGAGCGTCAGAACAGCAGAGCGGGGTTGCTGAGGTAAACCCGAGTGATCCCGCCCCGCCGCATCGCTCTACCTACCCTCCTAGATATTCGCTTGCTTGCCATACAACCCCACTTAACTCCATGAACGGGGAGAACCTTGTAAATTTAAACTAAAATAATCTATATACGAGTCAAACAAAGGTACCAGAAACAAAACAACATGTTTTATGATGAATTTAATACTACAATTTTTTTCCCTAGTAAAAACCTACTGGGGAGCTGAAAACTGCACGCTTGTTTTCACAGGTAGAAAAAATATTTAAAACAAAAGCCATGGATTGGTTGTTTTAAAGTATGATCATCATTACAGATGACATTTGTATTTTGAGGATAGCTCTTAATTTGTTTCATTTTTACCACTGCAAATTTATTTGTTAATACTTATGCAAATTAATTTCAATTATTTATTAATTTTAAAACTTCATGCATTATTTGTCTTAAATTTAATTCGTTTTAAAATTCAGATTTGTCAGATTTTATTTGAAAGGCGATAAACAAAAGTTGAATAAAAAACAAACATCTCTTTTAGTTAAAGTCTCTCTAGATTTGTACATAGACTCTGCAGCTTTGTCACGATTTGTGTTCACCAAGCAAAACTTTCATTGTTGCCCGAAGCTTGGACGATTCAGAAGAGCAAACTCTCTTGCAGCTTCCCGACAATGGAGTGGCAGAAACGCGAGCAATAATGGACATGCTGGAACAAACGCTTCAACTAGCACGATCCACAACTTGCTACTGTTTACTATATTTTTTTTAGTTCACAAAACATTGTCAAGCTTTGACTAAATAAAGCATTAGACAAATGACAGCAGGGTATAAAAACAACGAATGCAGAAAATAGACAAAAGTATTCGCATTAAAAATAAGATGTATACCGAATATAATAACAGTTTAATTGACACGTACTATCAAATGAATAAATTGAAAAAAAAAAAAAAAAAAAAAAAAAAAAAACATAATTTATTTTGCAGGTTTTCTGATATTGTTATGGAAAGAAGTGCACTTTAGGATATTATGCCATCGTATCGTATTACCATATAATATCTTGAGATTCGGCAACTTGACTTGAAAAGCCATGTGGGTTATTCTACATAATTATAGAGTATTGACCTCAAAATTTTTTATTGCAGAAATGGATAGAACGTGCAAAGTTATGCTAAACTGATTTTTTTCAGATTTTTTAGAACCCGGGAACTATTTTTAAAAAATTATTGAAAGTTCTTTTTGTGACGTCATGCGGCGGCAAGTCCTATCTTTTTCTTAAGGAGCGGCGTCTCGTGACGTCACAAAAAGAACTTTCGATAATTTTTTAAAAATAGTTCCCGGGCTCTAAAAAATCTGAAAAAAATCAGGGTAGCATAACTTTGCACGCTCTATCCATTTCTGCAATAAAAAAATTTAAGGTCAATACTCTATATTATACGATTTTCATTTTGCCCTGTAACTTTGCTTTGATATTGAGCAAGTTAGGTGACAATAAGACAAAATGGTGTAGCTAGGTGGCCAGATGTACACTGAAACAAAGTGTGATTCCAGCCATATCATTCTGAGGTTAGGCACCTTGCTTAGCACCTATATAAACGTGCGCGTTACGTCTGCATCAGGGGTAATGAATGTATGCAAATAAACTCCGTTTTGGTATATACTGAAAAAGTTGAAAGATTATGATGCAAGAACCACAAGAAGACTATCACCTTATCACCCTATATGCTTGGCAATACATTATTATTAAAATTCAAATGCATTTTATTCGTTTAATTCCAAATACATTTATGAATAATAATAACAAGTATAAATAAAACATTATGCATGATCTAAGGGCAACTACAAAGCACAAACAATGTATTAAATATCACTGTAAAAATTCTTTAACAGCTAAAGTAGTAACATTTATTGAGGAGAAACCTTTTAATTACGCTAATATCCTGAAATCTTCATTTTTTGTACATTTTTTAATGATATTGGTAATTTATTATACATCTGAATTCATTTATGCATGATGGAAGTATTGCCAATTAGTTTAACTTTACTTTTAGGAGGGACATTATATGAAATTATGGAGAAAAAAAGAAAACATTTTATTTTTACTAGAAATAATATAATATAGAATAATTCAAGGTACAATTTTTTTTAAATCAAATATAGTATGAAATTTTCAAAACGCTTTCTCACAGTGTAATGTTTTTGAAACAATTAATAAATATCCTTCTCCTGATCCGAGGTTAGAAGGCAGCTTGTTCAGTATCAAAACTGAACATTAAAAGGCCAAAACCATCACTGTTTACCCATCGATTTAGATGCTAAAAAAGTTACCTGAGTAATTAATTCAAGACGAGATATTCAAGTGAATATTTAGTCATATTTTAAGAATAAAATAAACTCGCAATAGTCTTATTATTTATGTCTTATAGTTTCTAATTACTTACTGTGAATTATTATTCTAAATGAAACTTTTAAACTTTAATTTCTGTAAATAAATACTTAAGTTGTTGATACTGTTATAAATTATTATACAGTATAATTATACAGTATTTGTTTTTATAACAGCATAATAAAATAGAAACGTAATAACGAAAGTTCTTACTAACACTGCAGATGATATCCAATACTAACGAGGGTAATACGTCCTTTCATTTATTTTGTGTACTTTATTTTTGTAATATTTTCTATATAGAAAACTTTACTGTACCTTTTTAAGACTCACAGCTTAAAGTTTGCAACAACTGTAATGAAATAACAAGCAGGAAAATAAAATAAAATAATACTGTAAAGCTCAGAAATCTATTTGAGCTATTTGAAAGTACACTATTATACCATTCCATTTTATGTACTTTCAAGTAAATTATTTAGTTTGTGATAAAACTTTTGCTTGATGCACAATTTCAAAGTTTCTAATAGAGAAAACAAAGTTATTACAAGTTGATAATAGTTGTCCCTACAGTGACTATTGATTTCCACTGATTATTCAATCCGATTAAGGAGGGGGGGGGGAGTCTGGAATAATGAACTGGCATAAAGTTTGCGGACCTACCAAGCTCAATTACCAACTGCGGTGGTGGATTTAACCCTTTGTACGCAAATCGATTAGTTTGTAATTAAACACCAGAAAATGTTTTTGTATTTTACTATTGGTGTGTACTGTGTAGTAATAAATTTTTTAAAAAGTAGAGTATTTTATTTCAGACGAAAGTATATATAAAATTGCTTTTTATTATTGTTTATAGATTCTGATGGATTTTTTTTTTTTTTTTTTTTTTTTTTCCAAAACTTTTTGAGTGAGTTATTTGCAAGATTTTATCACGCAATCGTGAGTTCAATAGAACTATATTTCAAGCAAAACCACAATATTTTAAAAATATACCTAAAGAAAGCTTTTTATTAACATTTTTTAGGGGAAGAAAAAAAGTGTTAAAAGTTGTTATGGATATATATACTGTATATATATACTGTATATATATACTGTATATATATATATATATATATATATATATATATATATATATATATATATATATATATATATATATTCTGCATGATATTTAATTTTACAGTATTTCAAAGCAAATAAATACTTTCCTACTTGATTCATTTCATCTCTATGATAACAATATTTCTTTTGAGAAAAAAAATCTACCTAATTTTTGTCCGCTGCTGCTGCTAGTCCTAAATCATTGGCTAGATCAGCAATGAGAAGGAATATAAATGGCGGGGTTTGGATTGCTTGTCATGCTGATATGTCACTCAACCCGCCCTGTGACGTCACTACCCCACCTCCATACTGTGACCCAAGCAAAGGCGCTAAAATAAAATGCTTGTTATATATTCTGATTTAAAACTCACAAAATAGTGTGGTCAAAGTATAATCGTCTTAACAAAACCTATAGGTTTAAAAATAAAATCTAGCATGCAGTGTTTACATCCTAGTATTCCAGATAGAATGCTGAGTTTGAAATAGCTGAGAATGGGTTGTTATCCTAGCTGGCAATCAACAATAAAGCAACTATACCAATCACAATTCTATAGGCCATTAACCCGGATTTCTGAAGGGTTCAAATAATGGCATACTTATAGAAATTGGTCGCCATCGTTATTCTCAATATCATTGTTGTAAGAAACTCTTCAAAAATATAGAGCAAGTTTTAGATTAAAAGAAACCCTTCCACTTTAAAGTATCAGTTTGCAAGCGTATTTCCCCACGAATTGTGGGTATGAACTACAGGTGTATTTATATCAATGTATAATGTTATGTATTATTAATTAGCATGCAGTTTTTGTTACTCGCATTTGTATAGATTCATAGTTGTATAAATGATTTCGTGTGTGCAAAGTGAAGATATCCACAATGAATGTTTTTTGTTTTATATCGAGAAGAGTGTAATGCAATGTTTTGTGTATTATTATGGTACACGGAAATAAAAGTTTTACAAACTACGCGTAGATCAATACTATATGGATTTGAATTTTTAATCATATCATTCTATTTTTCTCCAGTAATATTGTATGTTATATAATTTATTTCCAATGTTTATTGAATGTACTTTTCGTATTTTTTTTTATAAAATAAATATAATTGCAATAAAAATGTTCTGATAAATTCATCAAAAATTATTATATATATATATATATATTACTTATTTGTCCGTTTAAAACATTTTTTAACAAAATTCATTCAAAATTCTGAAAATTATGCTGCAAAATTCTTTATCTTCAAATATATAGTCGCAAATGTTAATTTATGAGGCAAATATAACAAGGTGTTACATCAGTTACACGACTGTTACGTAACAGTGTGTTGTTTCACCCTGATTTTGAAGGTGCTAAAGGTTCACAAAAATAATGAAAATATCATGCAGGTTGTTCATTGAATGAAATATATATGCTTATAAAATATACAAAATGATGATTAAAATTGAAAGCAATTAATCCTATGTTGATTTCTCACAAGTTACATGAGTTTCCTTTCGTTGAAATATTGACGCGATATTTTTCTCAGTGTATACTGAAGTGTACTATTACTTTGTTTAAATGAGTCGTGCCGATGGAGGTATAGTAGTGAAAGCTGAAGGCCCAAGGCGCCGAGTTGAGATCCATCTTTGATCGTGCGTAAGTCAGCAACAGAAAAGCTTCCCCCCTAGCTTTCTGCAGCCGGTGAGCCAAAACGTTAAGTAGGAATTGTATTACACGTAAAATACATCAACAGGATTTGTATAACATCAAGAGACTCAATTTACAAAAACATCAGGATATACGTAACTGATACAAGTAAAAACAAAGTAATTTGTATAAACAAAATGTAGCTAATTAATTAATGTAAACAAAAACTTTGATTTCCATAGAATAAAATTTTGTAATTAATTGGATTTCATAGCAAAATATATAATCGTATTTATTATTAAAACAACAAAGCTTTCGTATAATTTTTTATTTAAATTACGCATAAATTATAACTAATACACTTTAATTCATGGTTTGATAAACACATGAGATTAATAACAAAAAATCAAATCGAGCCAACAAGTAAATATTATTTTTTTTTACATTATTATTACACGATTATTAACAAGATTCCAATGTAGCAATGAAAGCTGGCGTGTTTATTTTGTAATTTGAGTAGCGAGTGAAAGCTTGCGTGGTAGAGGGTTGAGGGTGGAGTGCAGCAACAACTAAGGGTTGGTGGTGGTGAGATTAGCAAAACGTTTGCTTCATTACTTGGCATTAATAAAGCAGGGTGGGCTTGAATTACCTGCTGCAGTTCAATTAAGGCTTTTCATGCGCTGCCAACCACAAGGCTTTTCCTCGAGTACCCTCGGCGACTCCAACACTGCGAAGCTGCCTCGAGACGTTCATTTCTGACACCTTACCGTCATGTCGACAAAACCTGTCAAAATTTCGAGCTCATTTGAAGCATCACAATGTGAGATTGCACATTTCTGAATACATATACATCGCAATATAATGTGAACTTTGATGTACGAGCATGCATATTTCTAAATTTAAAACGTTATGGATCAATATTAAATGTATACTAAAGGCGCAATAACACGCTCTCTGTGTGTTACAAAATATTATGATTTATCATACAATGTAACATATCTGACATTATATAGACCCATGTTTTTGCTTAAAAAATATTTCCATTGAAAAAAATATTTGTATATTTTTAATATTAATATTTTAATATTTAATATATTGATATAACCACAGGATGTAAAAGCAACCAATTCTACATAATTTCTGTTAACAAGTTTTATTCTTATCACTTATCAGTATTCTCCTTAAAACATAACATTTAATTTTGA
The DNA here is from genome assembly GCA_949825025.1 of Siphlonurus alternatus. Lineage (NCBI taxonomy): Eukaryota > Metazoa > Arthropoda > Insecta > Ephemeroptera > Siphlonuridae > Siphlonurus > Siphlonurus alternatus. The sequence continues at coordinate 39,730,084 of OX463778.1, read as the reverse complement.
GGTTTAAGGAAACAAGATGATAAAAAAATCTAACATTATATATTTTATAAATTATAAGGATTAGGCCATTAGGATTTATCCTGGCTGGACGCTACTGTTTTATAGATAAATATATTTAATAAATAAATAAATTTACTATTTCTGTACTATAATAAATAATAATATAATAAAAAAGTAGCAACCGAAGTATTTTTTTCAGTGTATAACACATTTGATAAATATAGGAAAAAAGAAATCACTGAAATATTAAGATTTAAAATAAAGATAAAAATTTTTTTGAAAAAAAGAAATTCCAATTTGATCTAACATTTATCGATTTTAAAATAACATAAAAACACAAACTGGGAAATATTTCAAACTGATATAGGTTCTTTTATGCTATTTATTACGATATAACTGATACACAAAAGCATCATATTTCAACATTATAGTTGGCTACATAGAATGACTAACGGCGTGTGGAGGAGATACAACAATACATTGGTGACCTGATGACCTTTGGTGTGTGTATGCTGACGTTGCCATGCTCTAATATCGCTTATCAATATGAGAGGAGTCGTTCCTTGTCGAGAGGGTAGTGATTTGTTACAACAAATATATATATATATATATATATATATATATACATTTCCTAAAACTATATTTATATATACAAGTCATTGATTTACATTATTTATTATTAGTAATGTTGTTAACTCTTTACAAAAAGTCAACTTTACACAACATGTGTTCTCCCATAAGTATTAAAAAATGTGTTTTTTTTTTAAGTTAAGGATTATATATAATATATGATTTTTTTTTCTTTCTTCTTCTAAAAGTAGTGAAAATAAATAACTGAAATGTAATTTTAAGTCTTTTAAACAACTTGAAACAAAAATTAGGTTGTTACATAATAATTTATTATTTAGTTATTCTCGTATAGCATCATTTTGGAATAAGATACGTATAAATAAATATATATCTCTCTTTCGTATATACACACAAGGGTAAATGGAGTGCGCTATAGCAAGAAGGATTAATCCTGAGGCTGTGCACAGTTAAATAGTTTGTTTCCAAGACGGGCGGTGGCTCTAAGCCTGCACAAGGATGCTCTCAGGCTGCTCTCTCTCCTCTCGGTTGTGATGTAGAGGGATTAGTATAGTACAGCCACCATCTCGTCTCCAGAGACCTTCATGTTATATAAGACGAGATGCAACACATCGCAATACCAATATACTTACAGTACTATACAGATTCACATGTAAATATGGTCCATTTTAGTATGCTATAACATTGAAAATTAAAATGTGATATTTTTATTACAATTTATATAAAATGTTAGAATTGTAGTGTACTGAGATTACTTGCAATACAAAAGTAAGTAAGAATTGTTTTTATTATCGTGTTTTATATTAAAGTAGAGAAATATATTTCTCAAGAGGTAAAATTTTATTGTGAAAAACACAAAGAGAATTTCATATGTTTTTGTTTTTTAAAGATCATTGACCTGCATGATGAAATTAAAAACATAATTTGAATTTTTAAATCTTAAGTAATACAATTTGTATAGTAATATCATTTCATTGTAAATACATTACATTTATTATTTTACGTGGGGTTCGTCATTTTTTTTTATATATATTATTTAGGTGACCAGAAAGCTATGCATCAAAGATTAATAAGTTCTGTACTGCATGTATGTAATTAATATTATAGTAACTAATTAATTACTTACATAGATATGAATGATAATTCGAATATATATTTAAATAGTGTATGATATTGTCACTATGTTTTTTAGCAGAGAAAGAAAAGGTTTTATTAATAATATACTGCGGAATAAAGAATTTCAAAAATCAAATAATTTTTTATGTTCTAAATATAAAAAATAATGGATAATTAAATTTTTTTCGTTTATAATACTGACAAGTGAGTGTGTCAGTGTACAATACATGCATGTATTGTTTTTATATTTAATTTAGAATCATACAAGATTTTTTTTCTCATATTTTTAGCTATTTCAAACTGAATTTTAAGCGTATTTGGAGAGTAAGTAATATATCCCGACTAACAATTGTAATTGTTTAAACATTAATTAAGCATATATTTTATGACAGCTTTATGCTCAACTAGAGACTAAAAATTAACTGAAATGTAAAAATGATTCAAGTCACTTGAGCATAGGAGATGTCAGTTAGATTAAAAATGATGGAATTTAATTTTCTACTCGTTGGATACCCCCCCCTCTCCCTTCGACCTCACTCTCATTCTCTCTCTTTCTCTCAAGCGCAGCTTTCTAAAACATTTTCATCATCCGTTTTACATCAGAGTACAATATATATAAAATGATTTTCCTTTGCTTTTTATATAAAAATGGAATTCTATATGTACAATAAACAAGTCAAATAAAAGTTGGAAACGAGCTTTACAATGACGTTCTTATACGCATATAATAAACGAACTTAATTGAATTTAGAGAGATGAAAATATTATAAGGAAAAAAAAAAGAAAGGAAAAATTTTACATTTATATTTCCAACTAAATTGACCTTCTATTGTTTTTATAATCCAATATTTTCCCTATGTTCAGCAGAAAAGGTCATCTCATTAGATATTCCGCGAAGGGCAGACGGTTACTCCTCTCTCTCTCTCTCTCTCCCTCTCGTTTATGCTATGCGATATCAATACCTTACTGACAACGAAAGAACAAAAGCAAAACGCCAAGCGCATGGATATCATAGATAGGATTTCAAGAAGTCAATCTGAGAACTTTTGAAAGGATAGGATAGGAAAGAGACGCCAAAAAGAAAGTAAGAAAAAAAAAAAAAAAAAGAGTTATACGTTTATATCTTTATTCTGTCCCAGTTGTGCATAGCTTGCAGGTTTTTTATATCACACCTCGAATTTTATCACATAAAGTGAAGCTACACTCGACTGCTAAAACTCTCGTCAGCTCTACGCAGCTCACGTTTGTTCGCTCGCCGGTAAAAAGTCATTGTCACAAAATGTCTATAACTTTGGAAATAGCATTGCAGGTCTTGGCGATATTTTCAACTCCATTCCAAACTCTTGACTAGATTTATAACTCACAAGTTTGAACTGGCAATAATTTTTAATACTTTTCTTGAAACTGTTAAGTTCTAAAACATAGAAAGTTAGATTATTACAACATAAATTATATTTATTATATACCTGGAAACTTGTGTGTTAAATGTTATGAGTTACAAATATTATTAATTGAGTGATAGAGGTACTATAACAATAGTTTGAACTAAGTTATTTTCTCTTTATGTGAGTACAGTAAAATGGTAATATCATAACAAATGTTTGAATTAAAACGATAAAGGATAATTTAGTTTCTGAAATGTAGTTTAGATCAAAATGATTACATCTTCTAAAAGCCAGTTTTGACTTCTGAATAATCTGTCGAATATATCTTATAACGTAGTGATTATCACTTTTAATACTTTGAGGCATGCACTTAACCTACCTTACAATTATTGTGTGATTGCAAACAGTTGGAAGAAATCCTGCATACAAGTAAAAGTTAATATATTACAAATAAATAACGCAGTTAAAAAAAAAAAGTGAACAACTTTTTTTATTATACTTAAAAAATGCAAACTTATACTCGCACATCAATAGTTTTTAATTTTTAATCTTTAAATATTTTTAAATAATTTGCTTCGCGTTTTTCCATGTTAAAATATGGCTGCCATCAGCTGTTTAAGCTGTTATAATTAACTCTTGTGGTGTCCGCATAAATCCATTAAAAAATTCAGACTTTTATCTCCTTAATTTGTTAGTGTTTAATAATAATGAGTGCGATTCACGAAGCAGTTAGCCAGGTTTCTAACCACGTTCAGCTTAACCACGTTTAACTAGGTGGTTTAACACGTACGTACAACAGGTTAAAAGTGGTTAAACTAAACGTGGTTAGCTGCTTTGTGAATCGCGCCCAATAAATATACGTATCTTTTAAAATGTGCTTTCTGTTCAGTTAATATTAGGGATCAATATTGTTGGCATCAGGAGTGCATCATGCAAAAGTCATTCAACTGTTTGAACATGTCAAATCGTGCACCAAACTTTAATAAATTTGGTCACGTCGTGTAAAATTGACTCTCGAATGGTATCGCAAGTGTCTGTAAACTTGTCTTTTATACGATGTGACGGTTGCATGCGTGCAATCTCCCTATCCCTCATCCTCTCTCTTCTAGTTAGTTTCTCTCTTGTTTTCTAGTCTCTCTCCCTTGCTTTCTATATGCTTTTCTCTTTCTATCCCACTTTAGTCTGTCTCCAGTTTTCTTAATCTCTCTCTTACACATATTTTATACAATACTTACAGTACGAACTGTGTAATGGATGATATTATAAGATAATACAAACTCTTACTTTTGCTACTACATGCACAGATATTAGAAAAGCAGAAACAGGCTTACACTTTTGCATTAGTTTTGTTAGGTTGCGTTAAAACTTATTAAGTTTTCTGTTCACGTTTTCCATGCTAGTCTTCCATTTATAACAAGGAGGCAGCAGCAGCAGTTGTATAGGACGAAGAGGATGGCAAGAAGTCACTAGTTTTACTTGCGATGGGGGAAACAAGCCTCCTAAACATTGTGACATCACAGCAGCCTTTTCTCTACCAAACCTCGTGTTTTATACATGACCCGGCCTGGGTATAGCAGCAGACCAATACCCCGACTCTACAGCATGTGACTACCACGTAAATCATAAAAGCAGTATATATGTATTGCCGTCACCAGCAGTGCAGAAATGAATCAAAACTTCTTCCACCAAAAAATATTTACATATACTCTTCTTGATAGCTTTTCATCGATTTTTATTTTTATATAAACATAGTAATAAATAAAAAGTATTTTTATACCACTTTTAATTTAAAGTTCTTCTAGATATTAAATAAAAAATATTTTGAATTTGATTTGAAAATATATTTTGTTGACTTTTTTACATTAATATTACTTATTTGTATTGATAAATTCATATAAAACGAAAATATAAATGAAACCTCATAAATGAGTGAGCATTAATTAATTGGGTCTCGATGAAAGTATAAAGTATATTGCCGCCATCTCTTTAAGGCAGTGCGGCATGGCTGTGTGAAAACTAAAAGGTCTTGAAGGGGCAGCCAAGTGCAGTGGGGTGAAAGAGGCGGCCGAGGATTAGACGTAAGCCCTCGTGTCGACGCGAGCTGACTGACCCGATGTTCAAGACGGGCCAGTTTACGAGAAATTGAAATGGATGGGCCGTAACATTTGACATTAATGTAATCAAATGTTGAATTGGACTTCTATTGTTCACCATGATGAAAGTTCAAACAGTTTGAAGTTTTTGGTTGTGATACCGATTGAAGGTTATCTATAGAAGATTATACAAAGTCTTAAAAAAATATAAAATTTGAATGTTTCTTCTTCTAAAAAGTTCAATACTTTCAATACCAATTTTTTTTCAGAAACAAAATTATTTTGCTTCTAGGCTTTTTCTTTTTATAATTTTTTTCTTGATGTTTCATGTTTATACCGGTCGAGTTTTAGATCTAAAACATAGTTAAAAGGGCGGGCTACTACTTGCTACTGCAGCCTGTATGCTTTTTGTTTGAGTTGCGAGGAGAGGGAAAACGTTATAGCGGCGGCAAGTCAAAGTTTGTGACTGGAAGGAGGTGGTCTCCTTGGTTGCAGCCGATATTTTGCTTTGTTCCCCGAGTGTATGAGTGGCCCCAGGGAAAAGACTCCCTTGATGTCATGACGGGCCATGCTGGTCTGCTGGCGGTGACCCAGCGGGCGGCTTGAGTCAACATGGTGAGGAGGAGCACCGGCCGCTGAGCACACATGCCTGCAAACCAGCCACCCAGAGAAATAGTCTCCAGTCAGAAGCACCGGAGTACCATCATACGTCACTCTCAGCACTTCTTATATAGACATTTTTACCATGTGTGTTTTGGTCATTTTAAAAATCAGACTTGTAGAGGCTTTTGAATAAAGAACATCAATTAATCTATAAAAAAAAAACTGATAAGCAAAAATATTATTTCTGTTCTACCGCATATCACAAGGAAATAAAGACCATTTTTGATAACGAAAAAACAATTTAAGTAATTAATATTCATAACAAAAGTGTACTATTTGATTTGTCTGTTGATGATACAAATACTCAGGTGTTGCATTCTATTGACGTAAGTAGAGCGTTGCGCCATCATCGGAGGAATTACGAATTATTTCTTTACTAGAATCTTCCCGTAAGGATCTGATGTCTTGTGTGTGTCTCTGAGAAGCAGGAATATTTAATACTGTCCGAATTTATAATGGCAACATTATATTGTAGAGGTAATCGTGTGCATCACGTGATGGAGTATTGTAGTGAAGTGAAGTATAGCATCACCTGAATGTTGACTAAGCAAAGACTGAGAAGTTGCCTTGGTCGTCGCTCGTGCTTACGAAACCAATCTGGGAGGTGTTTTATAAAACAAGACGGCAAAGAGAGCAAGAGAGCGCTCGGATGGTTGGCTCCAGTCAGGGAAAAAAAGTGAACTGCTGCAATACAAACATTACACCTTTAGCCTTCTTCATTCTTCTGCTCTAAACAATTTAATATAACAGTACACTGAAAAATAGAAAAGAAAAAAATATATTTACTCATATCGTATATTCGTATATATTTTTTTTATCTTCAACGGTGTTTGTTATATTTAAAATATTCATAATACTAAGTTTTAAATTGAACAACGTATGTATATATACGATTGTTAGTTTAAGCAATAAGCATAATATTACCATGTTTTGAATGTATACAGCACAAGAAGCAAAAAACGCTATAGCCACCACAATAATACAAGTAAAGTTTAAAGTTAGATATCCATAGAGAAATCTATGTTTAAAGTGGACTGTGGGAGTTTCATGTTGCAACTTTCTAGTTTCATGCAAACTTCAGAGATCGAAACCTCAGCCTCAATATTTGCCTGGTAAACATGTGGTAAAAGAACAGGAAGTAAAAAAAAAGAAGAAACAAAATTGGAACGAAATGTGTTTTTTTTTTTGTTTTTTTTTTTTTACTGGCAAAGAATAAGAATTTATGTTAAAAATAAAATACAAGGAAATAATATACTAAAATATCAATATTACTATATATTATTTTTTTAAAGTCTCAATAGTAAACTTCAATTCTTCGAACCATCATATTTCAATATAAGAAAATTGTTTGTTTGATAAAGCAATTTTAAAGTTCTTAGAGTTTTTTTTTCCTAAAATGTTTCAAAGAAAATTACATAAAAAGAAATTAAATATTTAATGTTTAATTTGAAACAAATGATGGAAAATATAATCGTCTTAAGGTACTGCACCCTCTAGAAAAATATTTTATCCCCTCGAATTTTCTCTTACAGTGGAAACAATAATAAGAAGTGATCAGAACGCCTACCGAGGGTTTCGTATAACATTAATAATTAACTAGTTTAACTAAAATACACCTCCTAGACACCTGCCAAGCAACTAAAGCTTGCATTGTCAACAACTGTATATTAATATTTAAAAAAAAAATCAACTTCAATACTGTATCTACGATGATATTACATTTTTTGTTATGTATCTATCATGAAAATTTAAAGCAAACAGAGTTATAATATTTTTCTAGGTATATTCCTTTTTTAATTTATTTATAAGATATTTTGATCAATATTTCCAAGAGAATTGTTACTTTGTCAGAGCGGTAGTGAAGAATGAGGAGAGGGGGGACGTGGGGGGCGCAATCTCGCTGACAATATCGTCTAGATATTTACTCTGTGGTACGAGCACACTGAGGGGGAGAAAGTACTCTTGCTTGTGGAGGCAGCATGTCCCGCGTGTTTGCTGCCAGGCGAAGAGCTTGGCGGCCGGTTGGTTGCGGCAACAGCTACGTAGCCACCATCGCAACCGCCAAGCTTTTCCTCATGTTGCTATAAAGGAAAAAGGACATCAGGCTTGGTGGTAACAGATGCCATAGACACATATTGCAACCATCCAATACCACGAGCACTATCTCTTTATATATGTGTGTGTGTAGTCTAGCTTTTACTCATATGTCCAATATATTATATATATACCTGGTGGTAAAAAAATATATAATATATCTTTACAGTTTATGAAAAACTTTTTTGATTTCTAATTTTTTTTTTTATCATTTTATATTAGTATAAAAACGAGTATTTCAAAATTACCATCGTAAAGAGGGAGAAATTTTACACAACATGATTTTAATTTTATTTTGTAGATCAAGGATGTATGAAAATATTTTATGTGATGTAAGTAATCAAGTTAAATTTTCTCTTTGACCTTTTTCTAAATTAATTGTAAATAAAATTAACATTAATGAAATGTAATTTTATTTGATATTACGATTAACAAATTACATCAAATGTGTAATATATATAGAGTTGTACATGACACGAACATCAATGCATGATGAAAGTCTACGTATTATATTGATATTTGCAGAGCGTTTGTCGGATCACTCTGCATTGTGTAGCAAGACCCTCTCTCTATATACCTGCCCCTCTTTTCTCTCGCTCCTGGGGCGTCATGTGTGATACGTAATCTCCACGGCGCACTATAGCAGCTCCCCGCTGAGTGAATATGAACACCGGCCCTTGTTTACACCGACGCTGCTGCAGCCAGACGCCATTATCAAAGTTAGCGCCTGAAAGTATAGGCAACTTTTCTTGCATCTAAGCTCTCCGGGTTGCATAAAAGCACAGGGGTTAAATATTTGTTTTATGAATGTACTTTTCATTATAATATATAGACGTGCAATTTTAAATATAAATAAATTATAATATGAAATAATTTACAAGGTTATAAATTAATAGTTACTAAGATTATAAAAAAAATGTAATGTAATTTTGAATTAATTGAAAATAGGTTTACTGTCAACTAAATTTGAAATGTGACATAAGAAGAGTCTGGCACATGGTTTGGAGCTCATCTTCAATTTTAGTGACATTTGAATAATTTCCATCTGAACGCTCTTATCTTTGTCAACGTGACTTGTAACTTGGATACTTCAGTCCTCTCAGGCTCGGTGGAATCCGTCGAGAATTCTATACGAATAAGAACCACTGACTGGAATAAATCTCTGCAGAGGCTTCAAGTCAGCTGATTTTACACTAAATCTAGTTATTAAAATTATGGCTGTTTAAAACAAAACAAGGTTTTAGAGAAAAATATGCTCTTGATTCAAAATCAGAAAATTGGGAGAGAAAATACATGTTTTCAAATTAACAGGTTTCATAATTTTTTGGGGAAAAACTAGCATTACCTCTTATAATGGAAATTTTGAACATTTGAAGCCACTATAGTTAAGATAATTCATAGTAACTTTATTGCTTTTTGATTTCACAACGTTCAGTGTAATATAAACACGTCAAATACATATTAATCACAGTCAAGTTAAAAAAAAAACATGTCTATATCACTATAACAATACACAAAACAATCAAGACAAAAAACAACAACATAAATTTCAACATTTGTCATCATATAAGAGATATAAGAGCGTTGCAGACTGAATTGAAATTAGAGAAAAGCTCTTAAAATTATAAATCACTGCAGGTATTTATTTCATTAAAAGTTTGGAAACAAAACGATAAACATGCTTGTGCTCCATTTTAATTTGTGGTGAGGTCACGCATTAATCAAGCTATGGCGCGTGCACGGGTCATCTGTGCTTGGCAGAAGTCTCGTGATTAATGAGATCTCGTTCATTCTCGTGGTCACGCCGTAGCGTCACCGTAGAGAGGAAAAGTTGGGCAAACAGCTAAAGCTTTTGTAGCATCAAAGAAGCTTTTGTTGACGCCTAACTATGTAACATCGTATTCACATCAATCATTTCTAGTAAAAATTGACGTGTGTTAAGTCAATGATGTATAGACACAAAACATGCTACGGTTTATATAGTTGATTCATTACTACACGTTATAATCAAATGACGTATTATAGTAGTTTTTTTTTCTTGGGATTTCTTTTAATTTTTTTAAAATAAAATAATATTAGCCTTTTTTAAAAAAAAAATATTCAAATTTCATCGAATTTCATTCTAAAAATTAATAGCTTTAAAGTAATGCAACATTGATATATGTTTTAAATGGACAGCTGGTACTTGTGATTTCTGCTCAAAATAGGTAGTATAAAATATGTTGTATGTAATTTATTACATACTCTCTAAGTTTCAAAAGTCATAAAAAATAAAACCTTGGACTATGGTCAAAATATAATGTTTAAAAAAATTATTTATGTAAAAACTTTAATCCTCTTTTCCTGTGAGCAAAGTTTTGTATGTAAGCGTATTCTTAGAAAATCTTTTCTTACTTCCCCTACTTCTTCGCACCTTTATTAGACTTTATGGCGCTCTCCTTCTTAATTAGCGTCTGGGGGTAATTACAAGCGAGGGGAGGGGCAGACTGCGGAGAGGGGAGGGGGTACCCCACAGCGCTCCGAGCTCAATCATTGCGAGGATCAGGAACGGGCCTCTTCAGTGATCAGCTGGAGTTCAGCTGTCTTTGATTCTTTCAAGCATTTGTCGTGTTGAAATTAATTAAAATTTTACTGTTTGAAAATTCAAATTTTTACCTTCTTATGGCGCTTTAACTGCATTTTTAATTCACTTAATTAGTGTTAACTCAAGCAGCAGCGTTTTTAACCTTGAGGGTATATGCATTGAGGTCAAAAAATTTTGTGTAATATAAAATGATAATGATATAAAAACATATAACTGCATTCATAAATGGTTACATACCAATAGAGTAACAAAAGGCTGCACACATTATGATTACATATTTGAATGTACGTTGAATTTGCACCAACAATTCAATGAAAATAATTTACACATTACTTTAAAAACTCTGCTGGATCAGCAAGTAATTAAATTTTAATTTAAAAACAATGTCTGGTCTTGTTTGACTGCTTTGGGAATTGAATACATTTTGAAAATAGCAAACTAATGTAATGAAATGTGTTAAATACTGTGCTTCTAAATTTATAAAAAATCTGAAATTAATTTTTAAATTTTTTTCAAAGAATTTTTTATTTAAGAAAACACTATCTTATCTTTTCATATTTAATATTTTCATTACAAATTGATTATAAATAAATAAAAAGTAAATACATTATAATATATATAAACAAAAATAATACAGTGTGTTATTACTTTTTATTTTATAATATATAATCTTTTAATGTAAAAACTTCTTGTTATAAATTTTAAGTATGTTTTTTTTTACATAAAATTTTTATGTAAACATTAAAAGCTTAACGAAAAGAAAATGAGGAGGTGGAAGGAGGATTGAAAAAAAAAAAAAAAAAATACCCTGATTTTGGGCTAAAGTTTTATATTAACACGATGTGAGGGATTACACGAGACACATTAAAGCCAAGTTATGAGCTGTCTGCCAACACCGCAGTCAGGGGTAGTGACGCAATGGGGGAGGGGTACAGAGAGTGTTACATGACTTTTGCTCTCATGGGGATTCAAACCCAAGCCTCTGAGTTAAGAAGACTAAAAAACTACTCAAGTGAGAGTGACCGGAAGCTCGTCAACGTAGCTTCCGGTTCGCTGATCCTCTCTCTCCTCCCTGTGACAGTGTCATAGGGGGTAGGAGGGGGGAGTAGCTTGAATTGCTCCGTGGAGAAGCTCAGGATAATCATTGTTCGAGTTTCCAAGCAAACGGAACTTTAGTTAAGAAATCAAGAAAACTTACAGTATTATATAGACTTGCCATTAGATTCAAGTGGAAAAATATATATATTTTTTATATTCTAAAGCTCTTTTCAGTTTCCTTTCAGTAAGTTTGAACTTTAAGACGATTTTAAGTTTGTAATCCTTAATTTTAGTTATACTATATATAATAACGCATCGTATACAAAAGCAGCTAGCAGCGGCAGCAAAGGTACTTTTACTTACAGTACTTTGAGATACGCTATTATAAACTAAATAGTATTAACCTTAACAAAGTGTATAAACTTATATGTTTATAGAAAGGTTACAAAGTTTCTAAAATAAGTTAGGCTAAGTTTCTGTCAAAACACGTTATTTACTCAATCTTGACGTTTATTGACAAAAGCATGCAGCAACCAACATGTTTTAGTCTTCAAAGAAGATATTCAGAGATTCTACCAAAAGAAAAGGGTGTTTGGTTTTCTCTAAGCTGTCCTTTTTCTTTGGGGATTATCTTATTGCTTCAGTTTCAATAATGTTGTTGTAATTTTCTTATTCAATTTGGCATTATGTTTTTCACAATTTAAATAATTATAAATTAAACTGAGCTGTCATTTTAATTTTTAGAAAAATAAAATTTAAGAACATGACTATTTTTTAAGTTATGATTTTACAATAATTTTTTTTATATGAATGTGAGGTGTTTTAACACGCTATATTATTATACTTAAAATAAATTTTTAAATTTAATATTTAATATAAATTTATATAATATATTGAATAATTATTTTCTTTCCACAGCATTAATTGAAGAACAAAAATGAAGCATAATTATATTGCACATAAGGATTATGGAAACTGTTCAAATCAAAATCTAATATGATAGCAAAAACAATTAAAAAATCTCATGGTAGAACAATTCCCAATTAAAAAAAAAAATTGAATCAAAATAGAACGAAATACTTCCCCCCCCCCCATAGAATCCTTATACTGTATATACAAGATATATAAATTTTTAGGACATGTAACCCTTTCTTGGTGTATATTTACGGCACTAGAGAGTGTAGGTGAATATAGTTAGTATAGTGTCAGTGCGGGCTAGAAGGACCAAGGTTGAGTAAGCCTTCCCCTGTGCCTCCACCGCGCCATAAAACAAGCTCTCAGCCCGGCGACACACTCTTGCACTTTGTCTAAGCCCGCCAGAACAGCACAACTGCATCTCAGGAGGGGCCTGAGACGCGCGGGGGCGGACCAAGTAATTGTTATCGTCGTGGAGCCATAACTAATCCTCCTAACAGAGACGCACTTACTAAAACGGAATAATTAACGTGTTAATTTGATATAACAATTATATTATGTAATACGGAGGAACTGCTCATTTCTCAAAATGGATTAAAATAATTAGAGGAAAAGACACTGAGTATGAGTAATATATAAGACTTAATGATAAAGTTTTTTTTTTTTTTTCTTCCCCTTTGTCTTTTTAACAAATGTGAAATTATAAATTAAATAGCATCCAACTTTCATGAAAATAAATCTGTTTGGATAATTTACTTAATTTTATCTCAATAAAAAAAAAAACTTGATATTACACGTTTAATGTAAATAATGTCAAACATAATTATACAGTTCACGTATATATAATAATGAGGTCGAGCGTCGCGCAGTGCATTGACAGGTTCTCATTAGATCACCGAAGTCAAGCAACGTCAAGCGTGGTTAGTACTTAAATAGGTGGGTAAAAATCAAAATGCCGCTCCCTCCTCCCTTCGAGGGGTAAATTCATCTCGCTTTCCACTCAGTGCAGTGATGCACTTGTGTGTGGTTCCCCAGGTTTTGTCATCGCTTTGGTCCATTGATAAAAGTAGAGTCCGTCCTGACTGAAGTTTTCCACGGTTCCCTCAATATCACCTCAGCGAATGCTGGGACGCGTAACAGGCCGTGGCCATGACCATCCTTTCCCTACTTTATCCCTACATCCCTATCCATTACCCCGCCGCGAGTCATTCCATCGAGCGACACAACAAATTTTGGCGCATTAAATTATAATACCTCCCTCAATGCGGTTTTCATAAGTAATAACAATATTGATGTGTTTTATTTTGATATGATTTGATAGAGGAGGACAAAAATTCTCTATTTTTTTCAACTTTGAGATTAAAATCAGCAATAGACTTATATCATATGCACTGAGCTTATTTATTAGCAATATCAAATGTATACCTAAAAGAGCAAAAGACGTACTCCTTGCATTATTTTCAATTTAATAAATGGCGCAAAGATCCAGCATGCTTCGTGACTTTATCATTAATAAGCTAGGTGCTTCAAGTTATCTGTATGCATACCTTTTTCTGTCCAGGCTCCATCACCAACGTAGAAAAGTCAAGGGAAACAGAAAAGTTTGTTTCTCTCACTTTCACTCGATCATGCCGCCACAAATCCACTTAATTAATATACCTATGCCTACTGTATGCATACACAGTATCAATAAAACAAAGTTAATCACTAAAAGTTTACTGACTGAATTAGTATTATATCAATTATATGATATTCTATGCATAATATGTTCCACTTTGTTTTTACTTCACTTCACGCACGTGTAAATTAATATTCAGCTGATTATAACTTATATCTGGCAGCCAACATGACAAAAAAAATAGTAAAAATGTTGTTTGTTGAATGTTGATTTGTTAATAAATATAGCATTATTAAAAAAATTAATAGTAAGTAAATATACTTTTGGTTTGTATTTAATTGTAATTAACATTTTGTCATAATATTTAAACACGTATTCATGAATTTAAAAACTGAAAGAGCAAGGGGAGAGCTGCCTGGTTGACCGGCAGTTCAACAAGTCAGGCGATGCAAAAAAAAATACACGGCTTCGCTGTGTGAGTGGTGGGGGAAGTTAGAAGATTGTGCGGAAATCTCGGTCGGCAGAATTCACGCGCTGCCCAGGCAGGAACGAAATACTGTACTGTACTGCTGCATGTAAAATTGACATGTGTTGAAATATTGAACTATCAAGTGCAACGAAATGACACAACATTTAAAAAATACAGGATGTCCCAAAGATCTTTAGATTTTTCAAACCCAAATAGCAACCGTTTAGTATTTTTTAATGTTCACTTTATATACTTATATACATCAAATTAAAGCTCTGAATTTAACATTTTCAAAAATGTGAACAGATTTTTTTGTTTTAAATGTGATTTTTCTTTTCTAACCGTTAGAAAGCAAAATGGTCACTTTTTTTCGGAATCACTACTGCTCCTTGCACCTAAAAATTGAGTGCGTCAATTCATATGCTTGTTGATTTTTTTTTTAATGCAAATGCAACAAGGTCTCTCTAAATGGGCTCCGTTGGTGGTTCAGCAAACATCCAGTCCCTCCTCGAACTCACGCCACACATTGCGCAGCATGACAGGCATGGTGGACTGAATCGTGGTGGTGATGCTTTAGCTCCAACGAGTCTCACACTGGAATTTTGAATACGTTTTCCTTCACATAGACCCGTAGGAAAAATTCTGAGGGAATGAAGTCAGGGAACCTGGCCAACCTGGGGAGCCATGTTGTGGAACCCCAGGTCGATCCATATGCCTGGGAACACCTCGTCCAAAAAACGATGCACGAAATAGTGCAAAAAGCTCCCATTTTGCCTTGTAACGGGTAAAAAAGAAACATCACCTTTCAGATTTTTTTTTCTGTTCACATTTTTGAAAATATTAAATTCAGAGCTTTAATTTGATGTATATAAAGTGAAAATTAAAAAATACCGAACGGTTGCTATTAGGGTTTGAAACATCTAAAGATCTTTGGGACACCCTGTATTATAATTAAAAAAAAAATCTAACTTTGGGATTTTTATTTAATTACTGGATTTTTTTGGGAGGGCTGCAGCCCCATAGCACGAGCTGCCCCTGAATTATATATATATAATATATACTATTATATACATATATGCATTAATAATTTAATTAAATTTCTATTAATTAAAGAGAGAAAAAAGACCGGTCCATCCGTCCGTCTGTGCGTCGATCCGGCGCAAACTATGTATAAATTATAGATAGTTTGAATTTATGAATTAGTTTCATAGCGTCACTTATATCTTATATATTATTATAGTTGCGTCGGGAGAAAATTCAAAACACAAATTTGCCAAAATAACTCCGTCCAAAAAGGGTTTGCGAAATTACTTTGATGACAATATATTAAATTAAGAAATTGATATAATAATATATGACTTTCCTAAAAAAAAAAACATGAAATAACCAAAGAAGAACACCCTGATGTGAATGTTTCAATCGAATAAGCGAATATCAGTGCTTTGATATTCGAGGTAGAATTATTTTTTCTCTAGTAATACATTCTTCATGGAGAAGCTTTAACATTGACGACACAATTCTCTCAGCCAATGAAACTCCAGCGCGCGAACTGCGCGCGACGACATGTTCTATCAAGCTCAAGCTTCCTATCCTTTAACCCAGCGGTACCGGGTTTTTAATTTTTTCCAACGGTTCTTATGAAGGGCAAGATTAATAATTCATATGAGCCACGGGAAAGATCACTTTACACGACATAAAAAATATTCGAGATTTTGTGCAGCATAGAATTTGAATGAAAAAATAAATAAGATTTTTCTCCTAACAACCCTTACGGAGCGATGTCAGAATGCGGCGCTGCGGCATTTTTACGTTGAAGCTTTTGTCATTCTTTGATACTAAAATGTAAATTTAGTTATATTAATTTATTGGTTTTGCAATTACCTTGCAGCTAGTTTATATCTAAATTTAGTTAACGAAAATATAAAAAGGGTATCAACTTTCGATCTCTTCAATATAAAATCTAATCATTATAGCTTAATTTTCGTTTCAAAGAAAATTACATGTATTACATGTACAGTCGTTGCCTCGGAAAATTTTTCTTTGAAATCATCATGCATGCATTGCATGCCCCAAAAGAATAACACAGAGAATGGTGATTAACAAGGCTGGAAGTGAGAAATTGTTCAAGGCGATGAGTGTACCTCAACCAAGAAAAAGTGTTCACGTATAAAAGCTACGTCACTTCCCCTTGAAGCTATAAGGCATCAGCAGCAATATTGAGATGGTTCAGCCATATATATTATATGGTTCAGCTTAAAAGTAAAAAATATTGTGTCGATCCAAGTTAGTTAATTCAATTCAAAAGAGCTTTTATTAGAAAAATCATGTTACAAAAACGTAAGTTTACATGATGCAATGTTCTGTGTGTAACCCGCTCTGTGTTGGTGCTGAGCACGTTGTCTAACCTCAGGGGTAAAATGATACAGCTAGGTGGTCTCGGCTTAAGTGTCCTTGTATTAATTACACTTGGCACGTTTCAAGTGTGTATAAAAATGTACACTATTCATCCTAATTTTTTGTTAATGAAGAATTTTTTTTTTTTTTATATATCAAAATATACGGTTTCTAGAGCTTTGCAATATAAAATTTGATACACCAATATGGAGATTATTACACAACGCGGCACATAATTCAATTCATGTTGTGCTTGCATATAAAATATGCAATCATTAGAGCATTATACTAAAGCATGAGTTGCATAATTTACTTGACGACATTGGACATTTGGAGGATGACGTCACATGACTTCATCCCCTCACTCCAGCACGTGGGCAGTCCGGCAGTAACAGCAAGATTGTAAGTGATGGTGACATCAGGACATGATACACGTCCTGGAGGAGGACGGAAGGATTAGGACGAGAGTAGCAAATCTCAGCAGTGGGTCGATGTAACGTTAGAGCCCGCTAGAGAGAGTAGAAGCTATAGGGTGAATGCTGCGTACTCAACTAGATCCAACAGCAACGTCAGTGGTGGTGCTGCTGTCAACATCCATTAGGGCTCCTCCAGATATTGACCCAACGTGACAGGCGGACGCCCCCGCAAGCAAGCAAGCACACGCAGGCTGAAACCACAACCTTCCCCCTCCCTTCAGTCTTCATGTTCGGACACTTACACATCACTCTGTAACTGCACATTATATTTGACATTACCATATTACCTTGGGAATCGCAATGCATTAGATAAATTCAATTTAAAAGGAGAAAAAAACATCATAAATATTGATAATTTAGTAAATAAATAACAGTTAATATTATTAATTTTGACAAATTTTACATATAAATTTAAAATAATTGAAAAATAAATCATTGTTATGACGATATATTTACGCTATAAACAAAGTGAAGAGGAGTTCACAAAATCCTGTTGTTTTAATACCATTAAGATTTATGTGAATGATATATGACATTGAAACAAAATTACATTATTAATAATAACATTATGACCATTAGGTATTATAAAATTTCTGTACACCCTTTTCATTGCATATATAATCCTCTCAATTTGCCAGCAATTTATCCTATAATATAATAGTTGGGATGAAATGTCGTAATAAAGAATTTGATCACGTTGGTAGCAGCAGTGAAAGATAATAATACGAGTACATAATGGCCCGGATGTAAAGAGGAGGGGTAGACAGACAGGCAGGGCATTATGGGATATCAAAGTGCTATAGTAGCACGGGGTGTATGGTAATACGTAGCATTAGGATGCAGCAGTCAGTAGGCGGGGGCGTTCTAGCCCGTGCAACTGGGATGATGATGAGCGAATAATGGCAACTTTCTCTCGTCACACACACGACGTGAAAGTTTAAAAATATAAAAGCATCGATGTATAATATTCTCTGTCAATAGGTTATATGAGACAAAATGTATATTTCTCTGTCTAAGTTAAGTTAGCAATAACCACCAAAACCCATACAAAACCTGATGCGATTCTTTCTCTCTTTCTCTTTCATCCCCCCACTTTTAAAAAAAGAAAAAAAACAGATATTTTTTTTATCCTGGTGCTTTTCAGCGTTGGTGGCTTCCTTCTTTTGCATTTCAATATCACATACACACACGCGTGCTAGCGTTGGTCTTGCTTTTACTCTTTCAGGATGCTTGGCATAGTTCTCTACAAAATATATGTAAACCCTGTAAGTAAACTCCTCCTTCTTCCTTTTTCTCCCTGTTCCCATCTGCCTACCTTGCCACGCTTATAAGATTTTTTATATTATATATAAGGTTTTATATTAGTATCCGGCAAACACGCAGACTCTACATTGGAGGAAAAATGTGATGCCTTTGCGCGCACGTCGCACAGTATTGTTCCAGTTATAACTTACTTTTTGAACAAAAAAATAAATAAAGCTATAAAGTTTTTTTAGGTAAACGGAGAAAATACCCTTTGATAAAATACCCTCAGATATAATACCCAGACAAAATACCCTAGGACAAAATACCCTCAGACAATTTACCCTAGGACAAAATACCCTTGGATAATTTACCCTAGGACAAAATACCCTAGGACAATTAACCCTAGGACAAAATACCCTTGGACAAAATACCCTGGGATAAAATACCCTTGGACAAAATACCCTAGGACAAAATACCCTTGGATAATTTACCCTAGGACAAAATACCCTTGGACAAAATACCCTAGGACAAAATACCCTTGGACAAAATACCCTCAGACAAAATACCCATGGACAAAATACCCTCGGACAAAATACCCTTAGACGAAACACTCTTGGACAGAATACCCTCAGACAATTTACCATATATTATAATATATAATGGCATCTTAGGTATTTCGTAGAATGATAAAAATTATACCTACATCATGCAAACATTTTGCACACATGTATTGTGTATACACTGTACAGTACAGTATTAATATTATTATTATTAAAGGGACAGGGTACAATAATTATCATGTTGCATAAAAAGTTTCCTATTGATATAATAAAATTAAAAATATAATGTGTCAATTGCCCCAAAATACCAACCAACCAACCAAAATTAAAAATATATGATATTTCGGATTTCAACAGTACCAATAATTATAATCATAAATTTATGATTATAATTTCTATAATTTATAATATGTTATTGCGAATTGCCCATGAAAAAGGTAAAATAAATTTCACTGAATCCTGCGCATGATACTTTCACAGCATATAATTTATTTTTTATACGTTTAGTTGTAGAGTATAATAATTAAATATTTAGCACCTTTTAATTATTTTATTATTTATCATGTTATTTTTTTAAGGGTAAGATAACACGAAGAATCGATTGTTGTAGTCCCATTTGATTAACATGTAAATCTTAGCAACCTCATAATAATTCTGAATTTTTTTTGAGACAGTTTTTGGCACCAAAAAAATATGGAAAAAATTTCAAAACAATCGGACGATCCAATTTTTTTAAACGAATTTTTTAAATTTTTAGTATAGGGCTTTCCCATGGAGACCTAAACTAAGAAAATAATTTAAAAAAATTGAATCGTCCGATTGTTTTGAAATATTTTCCATATTTTTTTGGTGCCAAGAACTGTCTCTCAAAAAACATTCAGAATCATTATGAGGTTGCTAAGGTTTACATGTTAATCAAATGGGACTACAACAATCGATTGTTCGTGTTATCTTACCCTTAATGTAGGTTAATTTGGGTGCAATAAATTTGAGCCAACCCAGGCAAAAAGGACTTTGGGGGGGGGGGGGAATAAGTAAATGTAAATGAACAGGGGATACTAAATAAAACATCGCATAATAATTATGGTATAATTATTTTACAATGAATGTATGAATGCATTTTTTTCATTATTTTTTAATAAAGAGCAAAAACAAAACAAAAAGTAAGAATAAAAAATCGTCACCTCATGAATAGAAGAAAACATTGCTTCCTCATCCAATTTTTTTCGTATTAACATAATGTTACATTATAAGGTCGACAAGAGATACATTGCTTTTTGCAGTAGAATGTTCTATAAACTTACTCATGGAAACCAGCTATAAAATTAAATGTTCATAATGGTTTTAAAATTTATGTTGTCACGGGTAACAACCAGCACAAAGCATGATAGTAAAATACGTATTGCTATTTCAGTTATATTTATTTGTTATTTTATTGTACAGAATCATTATTTACCAGAAAAAATTATATTTAATTCACATTTTTAATGATGAGAAGAAATTTTATATTTTTGAAGATATAGAATTACATGTACACATGGTACATAATAAGATTATCTTAAAAAGTATTTAGTTGTGTTAAAAAGCCTTTATAACTTCTTAATGCATATTAGTGACTTAAAAATATTGAGACACCGGGGAAAAAAATCATATACTACTTCTTTCTTACCGAACTTTTAGTTATATAATTTTGACAAAAAGACCAGACTATGGAGCCGGCCCCGTTAGGAAAAAACGAGCATTGATGTGTATAGTATATTAAAAGATATTTGAGTGAGACGGCTATATATGAACGAACTGAACACGAGTGGGGACATGCATTTTTACCCAAGCGTTTTGGAATTGAGATTCATATATCTATTATATATTATTCAAAACGATGATTATTCTTTGAATGAGCTAGTTTATGAATGTATTGCAAATGAAATATTCCAGTATTTTCAAAAATGTGAATTTCTCGCCCTGAATTGAAACTGAAATTTTTCCCAACCTCAAAGTGATGGGTATTTTATCCGAGGGTATTTTGTCCAAGGGTATTTTGTCCAAGGGTATTTTGTCCAAGGGTATTTTGTCCAAGGGTATTTTGTCTGAGGGTATTTTGTCCAAGGGTATTTTGTCTAAGGGTATTTTGTCCAAGGGTATTTTATCTGTAGGTAAATTGTCCAAGGGTATTTTGTCCAAGGGTATTTTGTCCAAGGGTATTTTATCCCAGGGTATTTTGTCCAAGGGTTAATTGTCTAAGGGTATTTTGTCCAAGGGTTAATTGTCTAAGGGTATTTTGTCCAAGGGTTAATTGTCCGAGGGTATTTTGTCCAAGGGTATTTTGTCTGGGTATTATATCCGAGGGTATTTTATCAAAGGGTATTTTATCCGTGATTCTTTTTTTAAAAGATTCAAACTCCATTTTTTTTTTAATATTTTTACTTAATAATTCCATTTGTATATTATATTTTCATTTAATTAAAATATATCAAGTACATGATCATCATCAGTTTCTTGATTTGGTTCATTTAATTTCACATTTAAAATACATAACATATATATTTTATTGTTAATTTATTAAAAAATATTAATTATTAAAAAAATATATTATTACAATTCAATATAATAAATACATGCATATTATATTACCTTTACAATTTACTAATTAATTATTTGAATAATTTATTTTTCATTCAAATAATTAACACTGATATATATTACGTGTATTGACAGTTGTAATTTTAACAAAATGTTTTAAAAATAACCTTTGTGTCAATGCATCATCATCATACAGTGTTGCTTACACTCGATTGCTCGCTTGCAAATGTAATCGATAGAGTGGAAATGCGGGTGGATGGCAGCCGCGAGCAGCTCGTGACCCCAGCAGTATTTCGCTTTGTTTGTATGTGTCAGAGACACCACTACTATAAGAGAACGGTGGCGATGACTGCTCTACTGATAAACACAAAACAAAAACAAAAAGCACGTCTGTGATTTATTACAACACAAAGATAGACTTGCGAGTGTGACAGCGAGAAATGTTTATTGTTATTGAAGTTATTCAACGAGATTTCACTCCAACACATATTTCTCTCTCTCTCTCTCATATATATATGAAAGTTTAGAGTTAGAGATATCTGATACCACACTCATACTGTATGAGAATTTTTAGTTATGCATTGTACTTTATGGTTAGTCCATATACAATATCAACAACGTATGTTATCATATTTATTAAGTATCATTCATAAACACATGAAAGCATTATGTATAGTAATAAGATAACGAATAACAAAGTCAAGAGCAATTCTCGGGCAACTAATGCGACCATGAATTATACAATCAACATTCATTGTTGTTTCCGTCTGTTTTGTTGCTCACATGGAATCACATTCCTCAATACATAAAAATTAGAAGAATAAAAAACATTGAAGCCAACTCTTCAAAAAAAAAATAAATAAATAAAAAATATTTGATTTCCTAAGTTAATAAAAGTACTAGAATAAAAGTACTAGACGTTATAAGTTTTAGTTAAAAAAAATATAGAAGAATTTACGATCATAAAGCTTTGTTTGAAAGAAATAATATATTATTACATAAAAAAGGGAACTTCTGGAACACATAAAGAATACTTGAAAACAGTAGCAGTAACAAAAGAGCAGACAAATCAAAAATGTATATATTTTTTTATCGAGATTGTTTTCTTTTCAGCAGACTTGGAGGTTGGACAACACGGGGTTGTGTCTCACGAGGCCGTCCTTCTGGGCAGCTGCAAGGAAGCATGGGCCTCGCGGGACAGCCAGCAAAGAACAGCCGGCAGCGAGTGGACAGTCTGTACAATCACGTGCAAAATTAACAGTCACGTGATCTACATACTTGATGGGTAATCATAAGAAATAAGCGTACATTAAAATTTGGTTTTGCAATAATGCATCCAATACGTGAAGTTGGCTCCAACAAGAGTTAGTGTATGATCTTGGCGGCAGATAAAGTGGAATCTTCACTGCAAACGTTCAGACGTGACTTCTTTTTAAAACAAACCATTCATTTAAGTGTCGCAATCTAAAGCGAAATTGGTAGTGACCAAACTTTATCGTCTCAGACCAAAATAATTCTAAAGTACTAATGGAAATAATGTACATTCACTTGCACAAGAATGGGAACAGCTAACAAAGTACATTCCTATGTTAATTAATAAAGCATCGAAACAGTATGGATTACTTTTAATTTCATTTTTGTTTTGCGCGAACTATTTATGGATACAGAATTTATATCCAAGCCTGCGTTTAATAAATTTAATAATAAAAATACAATGCTTTTGTAAAATTGTAGCTCTAAAATTGTTAAGGAAAAATTTAATCTTGAACCAAATTGTTTAATTTTTAATTTTGGTATTCATTGTTGTAATTATTTTAAAAATTTGTCTTTCTGTATTAATTTTTTAATGATAAATAGATTAATCAACTATATGATTAATTTTTAAAACTCATGCTAAAAAGTAAGTATAATTGTATTGATTCTATATTAAAAATTTATCTGTAATTATGAACAATATAAATTCGTTTTATTTCATTATTTTTATAGACAAAACCATTAAGAATAAAAAACATTGAAGCCAACTCTTCAAAAAAAAAAATAAATAAATAAAAAATATTTGATTTCCTAAGTTAATAAAAGTACTAGAATACTTTTAAAATATTAAAATGTTAATGTTAAAATATTGGGAAAATCATTTACTAGGATGTATAACGATGTGTTAATTAATGGCTTTTCTGGTGAAGAACAATGTACAGGAATTGTAAATTTGTTACAAAAAATAACAAATCCTAAATATGTTAAGGACTTTAGAGCAGTAACTTTGCTAAATACTGACTATAAAATATTTTCTGGATGCATAGCGAACAGACTAAAAACAGTTATGGATAAGATTATTGATCCGGTACAAACTTGTTCAGTACCTGGAAAAAAAATTAGTGATACACTGAATGATGTTATTACAGCTGCTCATTATATATTCAATAAAGAAAAAAAAGGTGCAATTATAACGATTGATTTTAAGGCTGCTTTTGATAGAGTTTATCATAAATATATGTGGTTGGTGTTGAAAGAATACAAAATAGATGAGAGGTTAATAAAAGCATTGCAATTTCTATATAGAGATGCCACATCACAAATTAAAGTAAATGGTAGGCTGTCAAAAAAATTTAAAATAAAAAGATCTGTGAGACAAGGTTGTCCATGTTCAATGGCTTTATTTTGTATCACTATTCAACCCTTTATAAGTTTATTAATGAAAAAATTAAAGGGTGTTAAAATATTTGATTCATTGTTTAAATTAGCATCCTTTGCGGACGATTTAACGGTTGCAATAACAAGTAAAGAGGAACTTAAACTTGTAAAAGATTGTATTAATATATACTGTCATATATCAGGTGCACAAATAAATAATAAAAAGTGTGAATTAATCAGAGCAAATCATAATAAAGAAAAATATGATGCTGATTGGTTAACGGAAAAAGAATATGTTAAAATTTTGGGAATTATAATAGGGAAAACTTTTGCTCAAACACAAACAAAAACATGGGATCAAATAAATCTTAAAATAATGAATATATTGTATGAAAATAAGTGGAGAAATATCTCATTACTAGAAAAAGTAGATTTTGTTCAAACTTTTGCATTGTCAAAAATGTGGTACGCAGCCAGTGTTTTACCAATTAAACCATGCATTGAAAAAAAAATAATGAAACATATAAATTTTTTCCTATGGTCTGGTGATATTTTTAGAATAGCAAAAGAAAAAAGTTATTTGCCACCAGAAAAGGGTGGTTTAGGGTTAATAAATATAAAAGCAAAATGTGATGCTTTGTTATTTATATCGGCAGAAAGAGCAATGGAAGGCAAAGGTTCTAAATCAATGGAATCAGTGTTAAAATATTACAAAAATATCCATGGTGACTCTTTGCCATATTGGCCAAATGTTGTTAAGCTTAATAATGGTATATCTTATATCTTAGGTCTATTATTATATGGAGAATCAAAAAATGAGGATCCTTGGTCATGTAAAAATATTTATAAAAAAAATATGGAAGCTCTGGGGTACGGAGAAAATATTGTGGCATCTGCGCCTGGCTCAGTTGATGTTGAACATGCAAGGAATGTATGTTGGGAAAATGTATATAAATGTATAAATTTTAAGTTTGTAGATAAATCAATAAGATCAACTTGGATTAAAATTGCACATAATATATATGCAACTAAAGTGAGGAGAAAAGCTATTGGGTTGATAAATGATGATAAATGCGAGATATGTGGTGAATATGATAATTTATTTCATAGATTAACTACTTGTGGTATTGCAAAAGACACTGTGAAATGGGTATTTGATATCATTGAAAAAATAACCAATACGCGAAATGCTGTAACACTAGGTCATTTGTTATATGGTGATCTCAGTGAAATACGACCTCCAGAAATAATGAACTCAGTGTTGTGGCTAATGAGCTACTTGGTGGATAGTCTTATTGGTCGATATAAAGTACATAGTTTAAATTGTTTTAAGATATATATAAAAAATAGATGGATATGTTGTAAGAATAAAAATAATATTAAAAAGAAATTAGGAAACGCACTTGACGTGTTATTGCATTAAAAAATATTATTATCTTAGTTTTATATATTGCAGACATTCTATTTTTTATATATAAAATCAATATTCATGAAGTAAAAATTTTATAAAAAAATTTAATAGTTATAAAAATAATAATAAAAAAAAAAAAATGGTGTGTAAAGTTAGTTTACTGTAAATTATAC
This sequence comes from Siphlonurus alternatus, assembly GCA_949825025.1. Classification (NCBI taxonomy): domain Eukaryota; kingdom Metazoa; phylum Arthropoda; class Insecta; order Ephemeroptera; family Siphlonuridae; genus Siphlonurus; species Siphlonurus alternatus. The sequence goes on along the minus strand of OX463778.1, from coordinate 39,704,051 downwards.
TACGTATTTGGTATAATACAGATTTGGTACCGATGATTTACATGTGAAATTCTATTGTACAAAGTAGTGATGAAGTATAATGGTACAGGAAAATATTTATATTTCGTATGATAAAGTAAATGCAATGTTATCTTTCTGTTTTCAGTTTCTTTTGTTTCAGCTGTCTTTGTTTCAGTTATTAAAGGAGCATCCTTATGTTTCAGGAAACTTTTGTTTTTTAAAATTGATTAATGTAAACCTTAATTGATAAAAAAAATAATTATTAAAATAGTGTATTTTGCAAAATTGAGAAGTAATCCAATCTAACTCTTTGGTTTTCAATAAAAATAAAGTATTTTTGTATTTCTTTAATATAGAGTAAATTATTATTATTATCTTTTGTATTTGCAATATAAGATATATATGGAAATATATTTCTGGTTAATTATAAATTTCATATAGAAGTTAATAGATCTGATAAATATTTATGTTTTTGTGGTGCATAAAACATATATACTAAAGTCCTTTTGTTTCAGATGGACCTAGAAGGGCTGTGGCTCTTTGTCTGTGTAAACTTATTGTATTATAGAGCAGCTGTATATGAGTCAAACATTGTTTGTTTGTTTTTTATTTAGAACTTAAGGATCAAACAATTCTGTATAAGGAAAAAAAAAAAAAAAAAAAAAAAAATTTTTTTGAGAATATGTTATATTTTTTTTGAAATTGTAGGTGTAAATTTATGTAAAGTGTACATAATCTTGTCTTTTATGAATAAAAATTATAAAAAAAAATTAAAAAAATTTAATATCTTGACTTTATTATATAATAACGAAATACATTATCATTCCATTTATTCTCTATAATAATGTTCACAGCATGTTTGCCTTGATTCCTTGGGCTGCAGTAAAGGTTAATAGTCCAACTATAGCTCCTACAGTTTACGATGCAAATGGGTGTATCATGTAACACCCATAGTAATGATGATCATGATTATTCCCGTACAAGAGCTGCTTGATGTTAACATGAGGGGTTCTATCCAGTCACCCTCGGGGGTGGTTCTCAATGACCCCGGGTCACTGTAAATCACGTGTCATGACGTCACATGGTGTCATTGGGGCGCTGATTTAGATACTCAAATTACTGCTGCATGACAGTACGTATTTTAATTTCACAGTAAAATAATTTGAAAGTATATATTATAAATTGTGTATTTTTAATCAAGTATATCTAAAAAATAAATAAATTTATGAGTATTAACCTTTTTTGCGAAAGAAAAATAAATAAAGTTTCCTTACAAAAAATAATAAATTAAAGAATTCTGCTGAAAGGAAAACGTCTCCTTTGAATATATATAAAAAAAAATGTTGTGGTTTAAATTTAATCTGATTTTGTATTGAATACTGCAAAAAATTACATCTTTATAGTAGAACGACAGCATGTGCTACTTGCAGTACCAATCACTCCGTCTCATTCATGACTTAAGCTGGCTTTTTACGATACAATTTTCTATTGATTGCATACAATTTTTCAGTGCAAGAACATACTTGTCTTGTACAACATACAAGGTTTTTGTTCACCATTTATTGAAAACCAGGTCAGAGTTCAAGTAAAAAACAAATTTCTTGGACACAAGTCCAGAAGGGAGAGATAAAAATGTTATTGTAATGTTTAAGTGAGCAAAAATTGTATAACATTTAAAAACCGATTAATTTTTTTTTTTTTTTTTTTTTTTATTGGTCATTTAACTTGTACATCAATCAAGATTATATATTATAATCTTATCGATTGAAAATTTACATATGTAACATTCTTCAAGACCTAACTTCAAAAATATTATACCTTTCAAAACATTTTGTAACAGTATTATTATTATTATTATTATTATTATATAATCATATAATTATTTAATTATTATTAATTTTAAAATTTCTTCATAAACAAATTTATTTTATATATTTATAATTCAAAACAATATATGTCATTACCTTATTGCATTTAAATAAGGAAACACATGCAACCAAAAACTTTTTTTTTTTTTTTTTTTTTACAATTTCAATTTCCCTAAGGCTCTAGAACAATGAAACACATCCTATCTTCATTTTCAACTCTTCCTACTAAAACACAAACAATTGCCCATCTTCAATGATGTCCATTACCTGAAACAAAATGACTTTAGTACAATTGCAACAACAAATATCAATTACATGCACTAGTTTTGAAATAAATCTTTGAATACTTTTTATTTAATAATCAAAACAGCTTTTTTAGCATAAAAAAGAAAAAGAATATCAAATGGCTCAAAATTATAGTTTTTTAATAATGATAAGATTTTATTATCATTGTTTTTATGCTTATTTATTGAATTTAATAATTCTTAACTATATTTATAAAAATTTTCTGATATTTTGAAAACTTAACTCAATTCAATGCAATATATTAATTAAATTTTATTATTTTTCAAAGTTAATAATCAAGATTCTAGCAAAAATTTTTTTTATAGTTCTTTTACTCTAACAAAACAAACTCAAGTTTTTACTATTTTTTACTTATAATGCATGATTTTTTTTTTTTTTTTTACTCTCATGCACCCAAACTTAAAATTATTATTAATATATGCCGTCAATTGCAGATAATCCATTCTGAAACATAAGAAAACCAACATATACACATATTCACACATGTTTATAGTGTTGAGAGTAACCATTTTTTTATTTTGAATTTTACTTTAGATTTTGTATCTAATGATTTCAGATTTCTTGGTAACATATTCCATAACCTTGGTAAAAGGAACTCAAGCGTTCTTTCTGAGAATCTATTTACACGTCTGGGAGTGAACAAAGGGTTTAGCAAATTTTGACGTGTCCCATGCTCATGTTCTCTCAACATTCCATGCGATTCTAAGAAATATTTTTCTATTGCTAATGTATGTTTAGCTTGAAGTTTCACTGGTAAAATTTTCCAATATTTATAAATATTATCAGATTCATTAAATTTTTGTCCAAATTTCATACATTTTAATAATTTTTTTTGAATGTTATTTAATTTAGTCATAGCACCAGAATCAGTGAAACCCCAAGCTGTAATTCCATATATAATAAATGGATGCGCCAGGGCAAAATATACGTTCCTGATTGTTTTTTCATTTACAGTACATTTTAGTTTATAAATTTGTGACATAACAGATCTTAATTTTTTTACTATTTTATTTACATGCTCATTCCATTCAAAGTTTTCATCAATAATAACACCCAGATAAGTATGTTCTTTTACATGCTCTATCATATCACATTTACAATTTTGTCTAAATTTGTGCAAACAACCATTAGTATGTATTGTTATTTTTATTTCTTCATTTTTTCTTAAATATTTATTGTATAAATGCATTACTTTAGTTTTTTTAATATTTATTAATAATCCATAATCATGTGCCCAGTTTGCTAGTTGATTAGCATTAACTTGTAACATTTTATGAGCTTCTTGAAAATCTTTACTTGAATTCAAAATCAACAAATCATCCGCGAACATAAAAAATTTACAATTTTTTAGTACAGAAAAAACACTATTCACATAAATATTGAATAATATCGGAGATATTGTACCCCCTTGTTGAGTCCCAAAAGTTAATGCCCATTCATCCCCTTTAACATTATTTATTTGAACTACCATTTTTCTATCATATAAGTAATGTTTTATTAATTGCAATGTTGGTCCTCTTATTCCAACTTTTTCCAGTTCATTAAACAAAGTATCATGATTTAAAGTATCATAGGCCTTTGAGAAATCAACAAAAAGAGCTAGTACATGATTATTATTCGATAATTCAATATTAATATAATTTGACATATCACCTAACAGTTGATTAGTAGACCTTCCCTTTTGATATGCATATTGTTGATTATTTATGATATTAAATTTTTCAAGGTAATCTGTTAGATCTATTGTTAAATTTTTTTGTAATACTTTATCAACAGTAGGAGACAAAACAATAGGTCTGTAATTATTGTAATCATTATGTTTTCCTTTTTTATAAATTGGTCTGCATATCGCTATTTTTAAGGCTTCTGGAAATTGTTTATTTTGTATACATAGATTGGTTAAATTTGTTAACACTTTTATTAAATCTTTACCAGCCATTTTAATATGTCTAGCCGTAATTTTATCGTAACCTGGTGCTTTATTATTATCAAAAGAATTAATTATTTTTTTAATTTTATCTTCATTGTTTTTTTTTAAATTAAATGATTGATTTTCATATCTTTCTTCTGTAACACAATACTTTATATTACATTTATGCACAATATTTTTTACACCATCAGCAAAGGTCTGTCCAAAATTATTTGTTAAATCTTTTAAATTTAGCTCTCCCATATATCTCATTATTATATCATCATTATTTACTATTGTTTTTCCTATAATTGTATTTATATAAGCCCATGCTTTCCTAACATTCCCATTAAAGTTTTTAAATTCTAATTTATCAAATTGTGTTTTAGCCTTTTTTATCATATTATTAACCTTATTTCGTAATTTGTTATATTCCATTCTGTAATGTAAATTTTTAGGATTGCTTTTATGTTTCTGAAATAATTTATCCCTTTCTTTCATGCAATTTTTTATAGACAAGTTCATCCAAGGCTTAACTAAGTTATGTGTATTAAAATTTTTATATGGAATAGAACAAATTTTAAATAAATGATCATAAATTTCTTTTATTCTTTCATAAATTATCGATGGATCTTTTAATCCATTCAGATACCCCCATCTTACTTTACTCAATTCGTTTTTTAATTTATTGTAATTTAAAAACTTTTTACAGTTCATTGTTTCATCAGAAAGTTGATTAGATATTATCGCTCCAATTATATAATGATCCGATATTTTATTTTCAATTACACATGATTCAACATTAGATTTCTGATTTCGACAATAAATATGATCAATACAGGTAGATGATACAACTTGTTTAGTAACCTCAACTCTTGTTGGAAGATTTATTACATTAGTTAAACCAGCTTTAGCCATTTTATTTTTATATTTATCAACTATATTATTATTTAAATCAAGTGTATTGATATTCATATCACCAATTATAACAATTTTTTCATTTTTATCAATCAAAATATTATTTTTCAGATCAATTAAAAATAAGTTTTTATTCGTATCTGGAGGTTTATAAATAGCATAGAGACTTAAGTCATTAATTTTAACAGAAATACTTTCATAATATTCTGATTCTTGAGAAAAAATTATTCTTATTTTATTTGTATTTCTAATGAATATCATTATTCCACCTCCTTTTTTTTTATGTTTGCATTTACGCGCTTTAGCAATTTGAACAAATTCAGGTATTAAATAAAAAGCTTCTTCATTTTCTGTAATATTTGTTTCACTCAATATAATACAATCGATATATTTAATGTGATCACCAATTTGCAATAAAAATTGATCCCAATATTTTCTTAACGATCTGATGTTCAAATGAATAGTAATAAAACTTGATTTTAATTGTTTTTCAGTATAGTAATTAAACCAATCAGAAATATTTTTTTCTTTTAAACATAAAAATTCGTCAAAATTTTGATTTAAATTCTCCATAATAAATCAAATAAAAACTAAAATAAATGTACTTACAGTAGTCTCACAGAATTTTTTTCTCAACGTCGAGTTCACTCTGTATGCGGACTATAGGCAGATTTTCATTTTTACGAGCAAATATCATTCCTGTTTTACTCCACACAAACTTGTAATTTTTCTCCTTGGCCCGCTGCCTGGCGAGCCACAGCAGCTTGCGGTTGTACGATGTGAGTTGCTCGTTGACGTAGATTTTGACCTGCGAGCCATCTTTCAATGCAGCTCCCGACGTAAGCCGCTTGCTCTTGGCCATGTTAAGGAAGTCGTTGCGAGCTCGCAGCAAGTTGAAGCGAACTATTATAAATGGAGGTCTCTCACTCTCACTCATTCCACGACTACGTGTGTTTACACGACGAATTTCCACAATATTTTTCACAGTTTCAACTTTTCCTATATTCTCTGCTATGTTTGTTACTATATTCAACATGTTTTCACCAGGCAATTGCACAACATTACTTATCTCAATATTGTAGTTAAGACCTTCCTGCTGAATTTCACCAATTCTATTATGAAGCTCGCCAATTGTTTTGGCCATGCCAATTTTATCCTGAGTAAGTTGTTCTATTTGTTTGCTCATTTCACCCATATTTTTATCTTGTGTGTCTTGCTTTTTGATAAATAGATCATAAGAAGAAGATAGAAATTCCACTGACTTTTTAATTTCTATCACCTCATCACTTTTTTTTGCAATATCATCTATTTTTTTTTCTAAACGAGCCAAATATGCCAAAATGTTTTTATCTCTCTCCTCATCTCCTGTGTCACTTCCAAGATCACTTGCCGTTTCTTGGGAATCCTGAGTCAGTTCGCGACAGTTCACACATAACCACGTCTGCTTGTTGGGGTTCTTGGCAGGACGACCGCGCGATGGATTTTTTTTTGCACATTCTAGATGCACCGGAGCCTTACACACTTTACACGTGATGCTATCACCATCATTGTCTACCACCTCTTCACACACCACACACTCCATTGTTATTGTAATTGATACACTACACGAGATTATTTCAACCACCAATTGACTTGAAGAAATAAATTTGGAAAGAGCAAGAAATATAAGATTAAACCGTAGCTACACAGACGAGCGCTCAATGCGTGTTGCTTGCTCGGCAGCCGCAGCAAGCAACACTGCAATGATTAAGATGGTATTGCATTATGCAATTTTTCTATCCCAACAAGAAAATTTCATCCCTACACAAATAAGTAGCACTGAAATTTTCTTGTTTAAGGAAAAATTGTATCGTTCAATAACTGTGTCCAAATAATACTATGTATATATAACTCATCGTGTACAGTATCAATCTTATCAATGATAACAATTTTCTTGTGATTTTTATTTTCTTACATTTTACTGTTTAATTCGAAGAAACACATACACACAAAATGAAGCATACGAGTTTATTATAAATATGAGTTTAAAGTTTTTGACAACATGACAGGTATTGTTTAATAGTGTTTTCATTGTAATGCTAAATTTATTTGCTGCAACGGTGATCCTGATCACTCTATTAAACGTCTACATCATCAATTATTTCGATACATTAAATTTCCTGAGGGTATTATGGATATAATGGTTTATAGAGATTAAAAGATTATAAATCGTCAAACAATAGTTTTCGAGGATTGATAAATTTGTATCACATTGAAAATTAAAAAAGCGCCAGTGAATTTGTATACATTTTTTTTCCGAATACATTATTCTTATTAAGATTCTTTCATCATGTAATTCTAAAAATGAAAAAAAGTAAGGGGGAAAAAGTTTGTTCATTTAATTTCAGTACGAGTTTTGTATGCTCTTTACGAATATAAGATTTAAAAAAAAAAAGAATAGGGTAAGAAAAAGTTTTGAATGTTGTGAGCAGTCTTGGGAGTGTATTCTCTTGTGTAATAAACACCTTCTGTATATCCTCAGCAAACATTTGTTGCGATAACAATACGAGAAACTTGTCAACAATGAGCTGCGTGGTACTGTACACGTTAGGCCACAATAATTCGCCGTGTCGACTGAAAGTATACGCATCTCGCAAGGGGCCGCCGAGACTTTCAGGTCCCAGGAGTACAGAAAGTCTATCTGTCTGCATTGCTTACTTGTGTTCAACAGTGTGTGGCTTTTTTCATTATGAAATTCTTTTACTTTTATAGAAAAATACTTTTCCCCCCTCGTTTTTTTCAGTTTATTTTTATATATTATTTTTTTTTCGACCACCAAGTATATATATAGCTTCTCTCTCTCTCTCTCTCTCTCTCTCTCTCTCTCTCTCTCTCTCTCTCTCTCTCTCTCTTTTTTTATTTTCCTCCATTTTGGTTGATTGTTTTGCGAGATGTTGCTAAAGAAACATCAAAGCCACTTCCAGAGCCCCTCCCCCCAGCTTTTCCCCCGTTATTCCCAGTTTACACCAATTTAATTCAAGCCTGCTTTTACTTATTTAAAAAGCAAAACAATAACTTCTAAAAATATAATAACGTAACTTAAAATTTTTGTTAAATCTTAAAGCAATTTTTGCCATGTATATGAACTTTTGTTATATATATATATATATATATATATATATATATATATATATATATATATATATATATATATATATTCTAAGATATAAAGCTAAGTAATTAGATTTTTATAATATAACCAGAAAATATATGTTTAAAAATTTGTTATTATGTAAAGAAAACACGGTATCAGATGTAATAAGATGCTTGCAAGGAGAAGGAAAAGGAAAAAAATCTCATTAAATTTAGAAAGAAGATTGTATTAAAAAGAAACTTGAGGAGAAGCTGCTGCATGGCGACGCGAGATTTAAAATAGTGGAATAGATTCTGCTCGGAAGCGGAAGATTTGCGGGTGTCGGATTCTCGAGGTGAATAACACGTCTATACGTTATGTTTAAGTACGCGCTTAAGTATTGATTTTTAATATCACAGGGCATGGTGATTAACAAGACTGGCAAATGGAAATTTTCCAAGGTAACAAGTTTACTATATACTTAAAAGCCCTCAAAGTAATGTTTAACAATCGTATTTCATCAAAGTTTGAAGTTGATTATTTAAAAGAAGTCTCTATTTAAGTACCATGTTTAAGTTTAAAATACGGACATAACAAAACTGAGAGAAGAAACTGGAGTCGAGAAAATTCCCAATCGGCATCCTCTCTACAGCAGAAGTAAAATTTTCAATTTCTTGTATACAATAAGATACTCATATTGTGTTTCATTGTCAGATTTAGAAATCCAATCGGTTTAAGCAAGAAGTATTATCTATAATATTAATTAAAAACTGTTCCTTTCAATTCAAATAATAATAAAAAAAAACATAAAGAAGTATTGTATGGATTAAAATTGCATATATCTAGTTTTTCATTAAAATTTAAAAAATACTTTTTAAAGAGAAGCAATCTCCTTTCTCATTTTTTATACAATAAAAAAGTAAAAACAATGAAAATTAAATTGTGTAATTTTGCACTATAGAAAATATACCTTTGAGATTTTATTTTTATTGTTGTTACGATATAAAAAAAAATGTATCATTTGGATGGCATATATACATGATTGGGTATAAACGTATTCTTATAGAAAACAGTAAAGGTACATAGACGCTCTCTATGTTTTACCAATGAAGTGTGTTGCGATGCATTATTCAGTCTTGTGAGGTCCCGGGGGGAGTTGCGAGCCATCTTGTCGGCAATCCCCTACGCCTTGGCCGGCATCAGGTCCCGTATCGACCCCGTGCTTGGACCGATATCTGCTGGCCTGATTACCACCCTCCTCGCACCCGTTGTCTCGTCAAACAGGGGATTAAGGCCCCCTCAATTGTTCAACATAACATAGCAACATAAAAAAAGCTCATTTATTTCGTTTATCAATATTCTTATGGATATAATAAAAATCTTAAGTTCTCATATCGAACATCATATAAAAACACATTTATATGAGAAAATATATATATTCTGAGATATCATGAAAAGGATTAAATGCATTCAAGTTTGTGTATTTTTTAACTCTTCAGTCGTATCTTAAAATATATCGATTTTCTTTCCAAGTATATAATAATACAAGTAACGAAGTAACTGAATTTTTAAAATTTCACATAATGTATTTAGTTTTATGTTTTACTAATCAAAAATTATGATCTACTAAAGAATTTAATTTTCAAACAAATTCTTTATTTTTTTATTTATTTATTTATTATTTTTTTTTTTTTTTTTTTTTCATTTTATGCAACTTTACATTATATTAATTAATATAAAAACTAAAAATATGTAAAGCCTGTATATTAACGAATGTTTTTAAGTGCATAATATTACACGCTAAAATTATATTTCAATCATTGCAGTGGAAAATTCTCATAACTATAATTTGATTTGTCGTAGCGGAAACGAAGTTTATAATCAAAATTTGCAGTGTATAGCAGCACTTGAGAATTTCACTTGAGTGGCTTGATAGACGTCTGAGAAATGCACGTGGCGTCAATCCACGTAAATCATAACTAAGACTGTTTGCATGACGACTTACGGGTGGAATGTAGGCCACGTAAGCAAGAATGTATAACGTAGCAGCAATATCTGCACGTAATGATGAATTATTCGTGCATCCCTCATTAAGAAGATTGCACTTGGTAGATCAAAGGACATTCCCCCGCAACTGCATAACAATGAATTGAGAACATTGCAAATAAACTGCACTAACACAGTCTCGGATATTATTAAATTGTTTTTGCAGCTCAAACTAGAGTATATAACATCAAGCGCTTTATAATATTAAATATTCTATGTACAATATAGTTTATTATAATTTAAATTACATGTTAAATTATAGATTCATATGTAATGTCTCTTAAATGAAGAAAACTCATTAAAAAATAATTATGATTTCATATTAAAATAAAGATTTATACATGGAAAATATAATAATCAAGAAATGTTACGTTTTTTTTCTTATAAGTTTGCGTATAACATTTTAGCTCCAATAATAGTATATAATTATCTAACAAATGATTATTTTCCTTTCAACTGTTTCATTTTTTTATAACACAATACACTGAATAACATTTGTTGCGAAAAAAGATGAAAAGATATTAAATAATAAAATTACTGTATTAAAAATGAAAAGACATAATAAAAACTCTTTAAATGGAAAAGGTATAATAAATACGCTCCTTATGCTGTACATACTGTTCTAATGAAGAATTATTAACATAGACTTAAGAGGCATTTTTTTGCATTCAGGATAATTTGTTCTTTGGTGCTTAAATTTGTAACGTTTTATCCTAAAATACGGTATATAAAATAGCATAATAATACAAATTCAAGTGAGTTAAAAATGAAGAGTAGATTTCTTCTTCCATAATATACATATATATAAATATAAGTATAGTAATATTATAATTAACCATCATATTTAACTTGGTTTTAGTCGGAACCACTCGGGAATCATTCTTGTCGGCCAATAGTGTCCTTCGTTACAAACCAGCTACCAATGACTGAGAGCGTTACAAACACGACGAATTAAAACCAAGTTTTGGGTTGGATGGAAGAGTGGGCCTAATGGCCTAAATCCCGCCCTCAATACAGACGATTTTATTTATTTATTTATTTATTTATTTATTTATTTATTTATTTATTTATTTATTTATTTATTTATTTATTTATTTATTTATTTATTTATTTATTTATTTATTTATTTATTTAAATGTGACGGCTAGTGTAGTTGATACACTGTAGTAGACTTGAAAATTATTTTTGTGTGATTACCTAGTTAAATCCTAACAATAAAAAAGTAAAAAAATAAATTCATTACTATAATGGAGAGAATGAGTGATATCAATCTCATTAACTGAATGAACTCCCAGTTCAGTCATATAATTACGATGAAAAAAATGAGTAATTTAGCAAGTTGATGCTGCATTTTAATTTGAGTAGCTGTCATGGCAGCAATCTAGCAGCCAGTTTTCTCGCCTGGCTTCCAATCTGCAAACTCTGCAACACCATGTATGCACCTCATCTTATACTCTCATATTATCCCGTCGCTCTACTTCCTGCAATTTACTGCAAAACACAATTTGCTACAACTTTTTAAAATTGAAATATAAAATATTAATATATAAAATTTTGTTATAAATATTAAAAAAAAAAATGATATTAAATATTTATGACGATAGAATTTGTACCACTTACAGATATTGCAAAGAGCAAATCTGAAAAAAATGTTTATTTTTTAAGCTTATAGAAGCTATTTTGATATAAATTGAGCTTGATATGATGTATATTTCTGTACATAATATGACAGTTTGTTTATAAATAATAAAAAAAAAATAATAAGCAAACATCTCCCGTTTTGCTAGATAGTATTTTTATTTTGTCTGGACGTCATTTCTTTGTCATTTGCAGATATATCAAGTTGACAGGATGTCATGTTAGGAAACTGGCTTTTGTCTAGCTCTGCAATATATTCCACCAGTCTAGCTAGGATGGCATTGCATGCAGTCTCCAAACAGGTCATATCACATTTTTCTACTTCAACACTTGTACATAAATCTTTGTTATCTGAGATTTTTCTCTTTTCCCCTGAAGACTTCTTCATGTTTATGCATTCGTCACATAAAAATATCTCGAGTATTTTTACTATACTACTATTATGATGAGAATGTATTTATTCATGGCCTTTTTATCACAATTATTCATCTTCTATGTTCTTATTTCTTTTTACTATGTAAATGTGCTCTTTTCTATTATTTGTTCGTTCAGAATATCGTATTATATATTAGAAAAGTGGCACCAGCATACTCTATTATGTTAGCACCACATTCTATTTCATTCATCTCGATTTACTTCACTACATATTTACTGAAGAGCCATAAACTACTTAGTTATAATTATGAGGGCGATTTAAGGAATAGTTATTCAGAAAGTTATCCATGTTTCTCACTAACCGCGTTTAGCACCAGCATAATTCAATGATACTAAACGTGGTTAGTGAGAAACCTGGATAACTTCCTTCGTAAATCCTCCGATTAAGGCGCGGGCAGGGAATGAAAATAATTTTTTTATCATCAAAAGAGGCCAATATAAAAATATTTTGATTAAATGGAAATTAATGATTTTATTCAGTTGATCTGTCCCGAGATTCCCCTTGTATAGCGTCGTTCACCACAACCATGCATGGCTGCGCGGATAAAGCGGAGCAATATTTAAAGTATTTTAAAGCTTCTCAAGCCGACACACTGGCCATATGTTCCGTATCAGCAGGACATCAGAGTGCATGCAAGCGCCATCACTCGGAAAGCACGAGCAAACCACACGAAGTGCATTTACCTTGCAAGAACCACCTGAGAGCGACCTCGAGCCTCTCAAGCGTCAGCCAAGCTCGCATCAACGGCGCCACCTACCTCGAATTCACGTTACCCTTACAGGGTTCAAACGTTCAAACTCATTCTCCAGGTATTAAATGCAGCGTGTTATCATCATGTATATATAGAACACAGGTCTCGTCGTAAACAATGTAAATACATAATCAGATGATAATGGATTTTTTTATTATCCTTATGTTACCTGTAGACGTGGTTCATCTGATTATTGATTCATGAATCGATTATACATATACAAACAACTGATTACAAACACACCTATTAATAAAAATACAAATTTTGATTGTTTGAAAAAAAAAGTTTTTCTGCTCATGAGAAAACCTGACCAAGACAAATATATCACCCCAGAGAAGGGAGAAAAATAAGAGAAGATTATGTTGATGAAAACTTTTAACAGAACATTATACCGGGGCATCAGCTCCTCGTTTATTTTACAATCTGTGGCGAGAGAGCAGAGCCGCAGTGTTAATGGTAAAAAATTAATGTGTTTTTACTCCCGTAACAAGTAACTTTTTATATTAGGGGAAGTTCTTTTTTTTCTCCTTCAAAAAAAAAAAAGCTTTAGTGTTTACTGTAACCAAAACAAAAGAAAGAGTGAAGAAAGAAGGGGGCAAAAATCCCATTAAAATATTTTCATTATAATTGAACTTGGATGACTTTAACGTAAATTTTAACATGTATTATAATAATTTTCGTCAGAATAATGTGGGTGTATTCATACTTATGATGATTAAAATACATATTTTTTTACTAAAATAAATGTATTTTTACTTGCATGTAATTTATTGAATTGTTAATAGTATTTTTGAAGTAATAAGAAATAAACAGCACTTATAATTAAATTTAAGAAACATAATACAAAATTCTGGACTTATGTTTTTTTTTTTTTTTTTTTTTTGTTTATAAATCATAACACTTAATTAATAATGTTGTAATTTTTCAAATAGATTTATGTTCCAGTCATACTTATTAAGTGAATTTTACTCGTTGAAAACACTTCTAAAAATTAAATTCCTTTTTGTAGTAACAATGTAAAAGGCATCTTTATTTGTAAAGAATATGATATTATTTTTTTACAGTATTTTGTTGTTTTTTCATGTGAATTTAACTTTTTTTCCGTTTGTTAATTCGTTTCAAGAATTATGAGTAGAACCAATGTTTGTCCTGTACAACCTAAAAGTTTTAATTGAATAAATAAAAAATAATACATCCGCCCTTTAAATTCTTCACCCACGATGAAATGTAAGAGAGTTACGTTCAACTTCATCACAATGAAACGAGGTCAGACATTTCAATCAAGAGGGGTAAATATTTAAAGTATTATTCAATGTCTAGCAAACTTGTCATAATTAACATGCTAACGTCATAATCCTTGTATTTTTTTTATATCTTTAAGGTAGAGATAGTATCGATCAGCTGTTTTTTTTAGCTCCATTTGATTAACATGTAAACCTTAGCAAATTCACAAAAATTCTGACTTTTTTTGAGAGGCAGATATTAGTGCCTAAAAGACAGAAAAAATTTCAAAACAATTTAACGAGCCGATTTTTTTTTAATTAATTTAATTAATTTTCAGCATAGAGCATGGAGCATGAAGAGACAGACTAAAATATAAATTAAAAAAAATCGGCTAGTTAAATTGTTTTGATACTTTTTATATAGCTTTTAGGCACTAATATTTGCCTCTAAAAAAATTCAGAATTTCAGTGAAATTGCTAAGGTTTATACATGTTTATCAAATAGAGCTAAAAAACAGCTGATCGACATTATCTCTACCACTTATGATAGCAACTTTAAGTTCTGTTATCCGGTTCTAAAAAAAAAAATGGTGGTTCTTTCAACTTCATAACAATATATTACATTACAACCTTGATAATATCTGCATGAGATAGTCTATGTTCTATTACATTAGATGATAATAAAACTCACACAAAATAAAAATAATAAAAATAGAAACATGCAATCTGCAATATGTATCAGTTACTTTTTTATTTCTAAAGCTCACTGAAAGGAAAACTTTTTTTATTTTTTATAATCATTGTTTCAGTCTGAGGAAGAAATTTTATCTTATTTCATTGTTTATTATATTTGTGCACTCAAGTATACTTTAAAAATCTTTTTATAACTGCAACTCATGCAACAGACAATACTCAATATAAAAAAATAACAAAAAAAATCATTTTTATAAAAGTTCTACGTTACATTTTTATTCTAAACATGAGTAATTGAAAAACTGACAATTTCTCACTAGCTCAGCAGCGCCAATTTTTTTCTTTGCTACATGAAACGATGAGAGAGGAGTGAGTTTGTTCTCTCTTCGTCCCTAGCGAGTAACGAGTTAGGTGAGTCGGGCGGGCGTTGTATGGAAATGTATGCACGTGTGAGTTTGTAGGGATGAGAGAGAGAGAGAGAGAGAGGATTAAGTAAATATCTTCCCTTCAACTTCTATATACTATTCCTCAACTACCCACAGGCAGGCAGCAGCAGGCACACTCCCTTATATACCTCTCACAGTATTATATAGAGAGAGAGAGAGAGAGAGAGAGAGAGAGAGAGAGAGAGAGAGAGAGAGAGAGAGAGAGAGAGAGAGAGAGAGAGAGAGAGAGAGAGAGAGAGAGAGAGAGAGAGAGAGAAGCACATGAGAGAAAACTCATTTTTCTTCACTGCGAAAGAAAACAAACTCCATTTCGCATACAGCAGCTCTGCAGCAGCGTACAGAGCTTATAAACATATTGTTAATGGAGTTTCAAGCAGGATAAAACCAAGCTAAAGGTATATAATTTAAAACCATTAACATAAATTATGATATATTAAAATGTAATGCAGCATTTTATATTTTATTATATATAGAAGAGGGAAAAATGGAAAAGAAAATATATTTTAATTCTATGGACTCAATTAAATTATAATGAGGTAAATTTATATGCATTTCAGTTGTAATTTGTTATACAAAAAATTAAATAAACAAATTTAAAAATTAATGTACATATTTCATCATCATTGTGCTGGAGTTTTATAAATAAATATAAATATGATTAACTAAAATAAGTACACAATTTCTCAGTAACGACCTGAATATCAAACGAGCTTTCTCCATTTTAAGTTAAGTTATTATTCTTACTTTGTTTTCATATAGTTACCCAACCTGAATGTCGATATTTGCCAGAACTTTGCCTATCATTAAAATAAATATCAAGGTTTATTTTCCTGTATCACAAAGGATTATCCATTTACAAAACATAATTTAAACTGTATGTGAATCCATAAAAAAACTAATAAGCCTGTAAATAATTTTTACTTTTTGCCAGCAGCTTTGACTCCATTTTTAAATCTAGTCTGCATAATTTTTTAAAATATTTTTATTCAGTTTGACAGTTGTTGAAAAGGTTAAGAATATATAATGCGTGTGTAATATATATGTCCAATTAATTTTTTTTTAAATATTAGGAATTTGATAAATACACATTTATAATTATTGTATAGTATATAGGTACAGTATAATACTCCATATCGCCTCTCAGAAATCTTACTATAATACATATAGTCAGGATTTAAATCCTGACTATATGTAGGATAATTACATAACAGTCTCTCTTATTAGTGTACAAGAATACCCTAACATCATTTACATGTATGTTTAAAACAGGCAGACCCTTGTGTTCAACTATTAACGATTTAATTTTCACACTTAGTTAGCCAGTTTTTGGTATTCCAAAGCTGCTAATGTTATATATTTAGCATTAGTTTTAGAGTTTAAGGTACCCAACAGCAAACAGCTTTCTCTCCTGTTAGAAGGTCCTAGTAGACAGGAAGCTCGTGACGCTTCCCTCCTTAGCTGTAACGACTTCCTTCGCTTTCAATCACCGCAAGCTCCGACGACTCTATATATATGAAGTTTGTCTCTCGTGCTACGCACAAATTTCCTCTTCATCTGCTGCTTAGCGCCTGTCGGGTATGCAACTCTTTCTGCCTCGGAGTTCTGCAGGTTGACGCGTACCAAAATCTAAACACGAGTGGGATGGGGCTTAAGTATATCTCTCTCTCTCTTCCCTCAAATTGTTGTTTGTAACGCCTGCAAGCTATAATAAATATTAATAAGTTATTGTTGTAAAAGGTTTTTAGTTTGTTTAATTTTATTACATATATTATTATGATGATGTTACATTGAAGTTCTGAATAGTTTTTTAAAGAATTTAGAACACTATAAATTCTGGAATGTAAAATATTTGTAATTTTGGATCTTTTAAAACTTCGGGATTCTTAAAAGATATAAATGGAAACTTTTGTGTTATTTTTAAAGTTTTTTCAACACAAAATTACAAAAATAACGAATTCAACACTTTTGCAAGTACATGTAAATAATAATAATAAAAAAAATGTTATATCATTTACTCACAGTTAAAAAGTATTATTATTTTTTATTTTTTTTTTTTTTTGCCACATTTAATTTTTGTGTAGTCGATGCTTTAAAAAGGATGAAAATTTATCATCAATGCATGACATTTCTCTTTTTACTTTGCATTATGTTTTTGTTTCAGTTTTTCAGTAATCTGTCGATAATATAATTAATTAATTTTTCTTTTGCTCCATAAAAATATTCAATAAAATGTTCTAAATATTTCATATTTATACATTCTTCAGACTAAGGTATAAAAATTACTGTATACTGTATATCATTATTTTCTCTTCCAACGTAATATAATGTTTATAATTATGAAAATGTCAGTGCAGAATTTAAATTATTGTAGCGATGGAATATTGCTGAGCGTTATCTCAAGAAAGGTCTTGTGTGTGCTGCTAAGGATGTGGGCGTGGTGATGTGGGCCGAGACTCAAAGGTCGTGACGTCATCGGAGAACGCATGAGGAGAGATGCTGGCTGGTGCTTCATCTCCCTTTTTACCAGAGCATGGAAATGAGGGTATGTGTCTCTTTCTCTATCTCGTTTCTATACTCTCTACGTGTATAATATGTATATAGCAACAGTTAATGCTTAAAATATACGTATATATATGTTTGAGGTTTTGTGAGTATAATGTTTTAGTTGTCTTTTCCACAGAAATGATCAAAGCTACTTAGACTTTGTAATATACTGTAGGGGTATATAATAATATATACATAATATATTATATAAAAGAAATATGATGCTTCATGTACTCATTAATTCTAATTCTACATTAATTTAATGGTATATTAATATATATTTACACCATAATATGTAGCAATTTGTTAATAAATAATAACAAAATATTCAAAATACTATATATTTATCAAAGGAATTTGAATTGCGTTATCAATTCTATTAAATATTTATATTGCAAACAGTTTATAAATAAATTCTAACGCATATACAATTTTCTTTAAATGAAACGACAAATCGTTTAAATAATCGTCAAATAATACATAGAAATAGAAAGAAGCTATAATATGAAGCATGTTAACTATCTATACTATCTATAGTATAACGTAATTATAGTTAAATAAATTTGATGAACTGCAATTTTCACGTCTATAAAAATGGAATTATTCAAATTTTGAGTAGTCGGAAATGAGCAAATAGTAACATGAATAATAAATTTTATCTAGAGTACTTCACAAATTATGTTGCTGTATTCAATTAGGTTTCCCTTCCAACAGACAACTTTTGCTATTAATTATATGTAAAATAAAGAGAATATTAAATTTGTGTAGAATTCTGGGTTCATTTGGAAGCTATTTACATACAACTGCTATAGTATAATGGTGGTTGACTACATGGAGCAGGTCGTACTAAATGTTGATATTATCATCAACATTATGTAGAAGTTTACATATAAGGCAGTCATTGTGTAGAAAAACTCTCATTCTTAAGCATTTATCTCTTAGCCTTAAGAAACATTTTTTTTTTTTTTTTTTTTTGTAAAGCTTTTGCTATGGGTTTCGAGAGAAAAAGCATAACGCGTCTGTGAGCTCAATTTGGTATCTTTGTGAGGGCTTATCTCTGGCTCGTTTTCACGCCGACTAGGTTTTTACATGAGGGAGGAGGGCTGCTGCCTACTTCTGCAGGCCGCACGTATTATCTGCTGTGTCCCCGCGGCCCGGTCCATAACGTCGCCATGCCGGACCGCCCAGCATGACTCGGAACAGCATGACCAAAAGATAGCGGCGGGCGAGAGCGAGAGGGCGGTTTCCGAACGAGATTGTATGCGTTCTCACACTAGCACTTTTTTACCCCTGCCAACCAGCCAGCTAGTCTTGCTTGCTTGCTTGCTTGCTGCAGTAGCAGCGATCTCCACGGACGTGAAAAAGAAGATTTCCTTTGGGAACTGAGAAAAGAGAGAGGAGAGGGGTGGTTTTTTGTGCTGCTACCACCACCGTGTGAATTGAGGTAGATTTAGGTAGAGGTAAGTAGAGAAAAAGATAGAGTATAGAAGCTTCATCCTTTTCAACGGAGGAACATCTCTCTCTCTCTCTCTCTCTCTCTCTCTCTCTCTCTCTCTCTCTCTCTCTCTCTCTCTCTCTCTCTCTCTCTCTCTCTCTCTCTTCTTTCCTACGTTTGGATATTTGCTGAGCACCTTTCAAACAAGATCACTCACTCTCATCCATTCTACTTCGCTCCCCGATGATTCAGTTCAGATTTATTGGAATTTCAATCTATTTCTGCCCTACTTCTGTAAAAGAATTTTTTTAAGTACGGATAGAGTGCTTTGTTGGAAAAAAAAGGAGGGATGATAAAAAAAGAAAAGAAAAAGAATTAAAATCAATTAATTTTAACTAAAGTTCTGTGAATAGATTAATTGGAATTACGCAAATTTAGTTAAAACATATTACATAATGTTGCCAAAATTACTTAATTACAATAACAGCAGCAAATGTAGCAGTAAATCTTTTCTATACACATTATTTATATTATGTATGCGTAATTATATTATATTTTTTTCAATTCATAACACTGAAAAAAAAATTTAAGTAGTAATATACTCATGAATACGAACTACACCAATTCTTATATATTTCATATAAATTAATGCGTTTAAAAATTTTAAGCAATAAATTAATTAATAATTTTAACTTCATGCCTTCAAAATCCTAGATAAGACATAATTCACAAAATACATTTATAATATATTTTATAATAATTATTGAGTTCGCATTATAGATTATAATTTAAATTATGTGCGTGCGATTAATAAGGCTTAATTAAATCACGCACGGATCAAACTAAAAAATTGTCTGCATGTTGTGGTTGAGATGATATTTGTAGCAAAAAATAAAAAAATATACCAATGTATATTATAATATATTTACACAATATTTATAATTATTATTTTTAAGTTACGTACTAGCGCAATACATTAATAACTTAATATATATATATATATATACATATATCATATATAGAGTTAATGCATACATCACATGACATACACTGTTATACAGTATTAATCTATTATATTATATATATATATATATATAGTTTGGTGTAAAATACTTGAGGCTGCATGCATTTTCTGAAAACTTCTTTCAGCTTGTAAAACTTTCTACATTTATGCTTCTCAAAAATATTTACATTATACATATATATTGGCATGTCTCCATAGTCCACTATAGTTCGACTGAAATGACTAAATTCACTGAATACATCATTTATAGATTAATATAAACTAGGAATTAAGGAAGGATATATATTATTTATTTTATTTCATTTTTAGTGGTACTTTGAATTATTGCACAAACTTGTATTTATACTCCATCTATCGAGATATTGTATAACTGTATAGCTTAACATTGATCGTCTTGCAAATATTCAAATATGTATTTATTATATCTTTTCTCATGAGAATGAAGACCATCTCATATATTATTATAGCTACGTAGAGAACCTCTTTTGTTTATAAATATTGCAAGCAATTGCAACTCTTCCTTAATAGCACATCAGTCTCACATCTTATAAAATTAATAAAAGCTGATTAATTTATCCTCTGGTGGTTATATTATATATTAGATAGAGTTTATTCTCAAAATTTAGATAACGGCTTATATATTTAAATGTCAAATTTTAACACGCATCGCTAAGAGTATTAAAATTAACAACATATTAAAACTGTCTTTGTTAAATGATTTTTTTATGTGTTGTGTGTTTGTTATGCAATTCGAGGATGCCGCGGCAAAAAGAACTAAAACAGCAAATGTAGCGAAATAACCTTGTTAGTCATTTTTGCATAGGAATTACTTCCAGAACCTGCACATTTCCTTGGTGCGTGCAATGTATTATATTATATATGTTATTAGAATGAATTATAATTGTAATATTATAATTATACACACACATAATCATATATATTATTCTCATTCAATAATCGATCACAACAAGTCAGATAGCTTCTGTATACAGTCTAATAATTATTATCTTTTAGGTTAAAAATATGTTTGTTATAATTAATTAATTAATTAATTAATTAATATAGGATAACTGCCACTTTTGTGATATAGTGTTTTTACGCTTTGTATGTTATCCTCACTCAATTTTGACCTTTTTAAATGTTATATATATATGTATTGAGTGAAATAAATAAATACACCTTATGTGCATGCAACCATGCAGTGCTATATGATTTACAAATTTTAATTATTAAAGTAATTTAATTTTTAACTAACTTAAACTCATATTAATTGTTTCAGTTACATAATAATATAATCCTATTAGAATTAATTACAGTATTTGAAAAAATCAAACAACTTAAACTCATATTGTTTCAGTTACATAATCCCATTAGAATTAATTACAGTATTTGAAAAAATCGAACTAACGGTATTTTTTTTTAATTTAATTTTTTTTTATTTTATTAAATAAATAATGTTATTAGAAGATAAGGAAAATATGTAAATTGTATAGTAGGTATTTTAAAATAAAAAGCATTTTTACGTAGGAAACATATTTACTTCTCATTCTAAGTACTCTCTGTACAGCATCTTTTCATTTTCCTAATGAATAACATACCTTCATTATTATTATTATTATTTTCTCTTTTTTTATTTCATAAGGCAAAATTGAAATCTTATCACGCTGCACACATTTGCTCCATCTTGCTTGCTCTATACAGTTGAGTTGAGGATAGTAGCGAGCTCAGTTGGCTGGCTAGCGGTTGGCTGGGCCAATAAAGAGACACGCACAAACACGTTACACACCGAAGTAGCGGTGGCGAGAATTAATTCCTAGACAAACGCTCAACACAACCTTGCTGCAAATTTTGGATACAAAACTTGACTACATTTAACAAAAGAAACAATATTCATAATTAAAATACAAGATGTGTCATTAAATTGCATTTTAGTCATAACAAGTTTCATCAAAATAAAAAAATGTTTTCATCAACTTAAATTTCAATTTGAACCTCTGCTCATATTATTTTGTGTATTAAATATAAAAAAATGCATTATTTACAGTACTTGATTGAAAAGAAACTTATAAATAAAAACTGTACATAAACTAAAATACTGTAATGTAAAATTTCTTGTAAATTAATTTATAAAAAAAAGTCAAGTTTTCAATCCAAAATAACTAACAAGCTTTTCAAATAATTAACCAATAAAACACAGCCTCAGCAAAAGTGAAATACAATGTACAACAACAATTGTAGTGGAAACGAATAAATAAGAATTACAAAGGAACAAGCTTAATTTCTTCTTCTCTAAAATTAATTATTTAACAGTCCTGATTATACTTGTTTTTTCCTGTCATAATCTTTTTTTTTTTTCCTAAAATATTATTATATTATATATTAAGCTTGACACGGCTTTTTCTTATTTAATTATCATTATTATTCATTTTTTTATTATTTTTTTTTTAACATTATTTTACTCTTTAATTTATTTCTAAAGGTCAAGTTGATATGCTTTGTCACTTTGTGTGAATAAGGATTAAAAAGTGTTGTTTTAGTTAGAGTGTAAGAATTAGTAGGGACAAGTGATTTATCAAGTGCAAACAGCGAAGGGGTGGTAAACTGTGATAACAAAACCCATGTTCAGCTCGCACTCTCCAAGGAATGACAATAACCCAGCTGATTTTTCTTCTCCTCCCTAACACCCCCAGAGGAGTAGCAGAAAGAAGAAAGTCACTCCCAAGATCAAAACTATCCAGACCAATAGCTCGTTATTGCAGTCTACCTACTTCTCTGGAGTGCCACATTCACTTCCATGGGAAGGTTTTTCTAAGCCAAAATGTGGTCAATGGAGGTTACAAGAGAGGAGAGATAGGTAAGGTGGTATTTTTTTTTTAGTGATTAGCAGTTCTACATGAGGTAGATACAATCCCAACATTGTCAATTATAATAAGATAATATTCTAAATAATAAAGCATAACTTTAACAATTTTTCTAGCTCTACTGCTAATCAATCCCACCCATAGCATCTAAGCCATGAATTAATTAATTTATCACTCCAGAACAGTGTAATCTTGGCAAATATAGAGAGAAAAGAGAAAAGAGAGAGATAGATAGTGATGCTTATTCAACATACGACTTAACAATCAGGCTTATTTGAGATCAAGGAAAGTTAATAAGAAATTTCGTGTCTTTATAATTTTTCATTATTTTCTTTAAAATTTGTTTGTTAAAAAAGAAATGTTATTATTATAAAATGAAACCACAATGATTTTTTCTGTCTGACAGTTAGAGAGATTATTTTTTGTTCTTTTTATGTGAATGTAGCAATGTAGTTTTTAAGTTTCTTGAATTTATATTAAAAAAATAATACATCTAGGTAAAATTTTGTTTGGTATAATTGTAAAATATAATTTTGGTGATATTTTGTACATGAAAAAATATTTAGAAAAATGATTTTTAATTCTAACAGTAGGGGTTTCACTTTATTTTTCACCAAAATTTAACGAAAAAGGCAATTTAAATTGAGCCAACTTTCTTTCAAAGAAATAATTTTTTTCCTTCAAAAAGTGAAGTGAAGTATGGTCGAAAATATATTTGAAAAAAGGGGATTCTCAAAACTGACATCCACAAATTTGATGCAGACAGAAAAATATCTTGTGCATTGATTTTTAGGAAAGCAAAGCTGTTGTTATTGATAACAAGTTATCAATGAAAAAAAAAAAAAAAAAAAAATTATTTGTGTTTCTATTAGTGGAATAATGTTTAAAACTAATTTTAATTAAGCTTTTCCTTTTTTTCTATTATATATTTTTGTTAATTCGATCTCTATTATCATTTTTATATTTTGTTCTCTCAAAATACCAATAAATTATTTACATCTAACAAGCACACAATTTTTCTCTTTTTTTATTCTTAAACAAAAAGAAAGAAATTTGTTTAGTAATAATATTCACAATCACACTGTTTTATTTATATTTTTAACATTTTATCATTATCATTATTTTTTCCTTCGGGGGGGGGGGGGGGGGAAGACACACATAGTGTGTTTTGTTATGTTAGTGTTTATTTTTCATTTTACATGTTTTTTTTTTTTTTTTTTAAAAAGAAAGGGAAGAAAGGATGGACTATAAGATTTCGACCAGTTTTATTCGAGAGAGACTGGCCTCAAGAATTATAATAATAATAATTATAATATTGTTATTATCACTGACCATTATCACATGCTCCTAACACTCCTCCCATTCACTCCTGCCCTCACTGATTCACAAATGTACGATCCTTTTTGCAAAGTGAAAATGTGATTTATAATATAATTTGCAAATTTTAATTAAGTACACTACACTTTTTTTTCATTATTATTATTATTTTTTTAAACATTAACAAGACAGTAACAATTTTTATTTATATATTTTTGTTTTTTTGAGGTTTGTGTAAGGCTGTTATTATTTTTTTTTTCCTTTCTGTGGTTCTCCATATCTCAAAGAATTTCTGATCATTTTTTTTTTTTTTTGCTAACATTAAAAAAACACAAATTGAATATAAACTAAAACAATTATACTTATCATAATAACAAAAATACTATAGACATTTTTTTTAATAACTATGACACAAAAACAATAAAAGAATGTTAAGAAGGAAAAAAAACAATTAACCTATCATGTAATGAAGCATAGACAAAAATATACAATAGTGAAATCATTTGAGATGGAGACTCAGCATACATAGAGAAGATGGGATCTTTCCACCTTCTATTTGTACTTTTCTTGCAGCCTTCACATGATTATGACTAGGTACCTCTTTGCACCTGTCCAAATGTGTACTTTAGCCATCATTTTCACAATTACACCAGTAGATTTTTTTTTATTGTGTCACTTTATTTTTTTTCTAAATATAGAAATTCTCTAGAAGAAAGTGCTTAGGTAATTTAATTTATATAGATATATTATATTATGTATTATTTTTTTGTTAACTGCAAGATTTACATTTTTATTATTATTAATATAATAATATTTAAATAACCACTCAATAACATTTTCTACATTATTTTTTTTTTTCAATATTATTTTACATATTTTTGTTTTTTTGTATTTTTTTATTATATATTTTTTTTTATTTTGCTTTGGGTGAGATACAACCTAGGCATCAGTCTATTTAGTTAGGGAAGGAAACATTTCAATCATATCTCAGAGGGGGGGATAGGGTGTAAACCAAAGTGTCTACTATGAGAAAGGTTATGTAGAGAGGTAGGAAAGAGAGAGAGAGAAAGAGAGAACAGGGAGAGATGGGAGAGGGAACACAACTAATGTTAATACAAAATTGACTTAGACTGCGCAACGCTGCATGTCTGTGTTTTACAACTGCTTACAATTACAGCGAGAAGTAGCAGTATATAGCAGCAGCATGACAGCGTAATAGCAACAGCAGCTTAATATTAATTACCAGCATTCACAACGATTCAGTTTATAACAAATGCAGCAAACAGCAACAACAAACAACAACAAAGACCCCAAATCCTCCTGCCCTCTCCTCTGCTTCAGTCTCGCTAAACAAGTTTTTTTTTTTTTTTTTTTTTAAATGAAATAGCGGCAGATCATGTGCTTGATTAATTTATCTTTTTTTTACATTTTATTATTTAGAGGATTGAAGAGACACTAAGTAAAACCAATTGTAAAATTGCAGAAAAGAAATATTTTGTAGGTTATTTAAATATGGCTTATAAACAATTAAACTATTGACACAATAATGAACTGTATTAAAAAAAATATATATTTGCAAACCATTGCATTAATAAAAACAAACCAAATATGGTGTAATGTAAAATCAATATATAATTTGAAATAAAATACTCTGATAAAGAAATTACAAATAAAATCATAAAAGAGTTTTAAAAACAAATTATTAACAGCTATCATTTTTTTTTTCTTTAAATAAATCACATCAAACCTCCAATAACTATCACATGTCTCCAGCTTTTTTTTTTCTTTAAATAATATTATATATATAAGGATCTTTGTAAAAGCCAAAGACTATTATCTTGTTTAACAATAATAGCCAATAACAACAACATTGGAGGGAGGGTAGCAGTAGGAAATTAACGATTGCACTAGCCACTTGCGACTGCACTTCCACCACCACCACCCTCTCCCTGGGGTTGTTGTGTAGAATGCTCCATTCTCGTGGGCGTACTAGAAACGTCCCGTGAAGAAGAATGGGAGGAGCTTGCAGTCTCTGGGTCTGATACACTTTTGCCAACACTTTCACCCTCTGCAGAGAGGAAGTTGTTGTTTTCTTTGGATGTACTGGTTGCTGTGGTGCCACTCGAGGAGCCGCCACTCACTGGATCTGCCTCCGCGTCTGCGTGGATACGCAGGGCCGCGGCAAGGTCCTGCAGGATCTCCGTCTCCTTGTCATCGATGAGGTGGAACCTCTCGTTGAACAAGATGAGGTGGACGAAGACGCTGTTGAGGTGGGCGTGCAGGTTCAGCAACACGATCTCCTTGAAGTGGCTGTGGTACATGTGTGCCACCACGTGGAACAGCAGCCGCACTATCTTCTTCACCAGAGACTCAAATGAGCTTGGGAACTCATTGGCTGTCGACAAAACAACAGTGTTAGTGACAACTCACACTTATATTTACATCGAATGTTGTACAATTAAGATGTGAAAACGTTGATATGGACTATGGGCATGTGTGATATTGTATGAGATGGATCATACAACCTCAAGCATAATTTAATATAATAGCAAAAATGATTGATAATCAAATGCAGTGAATTAGAAAAAGTATTTATAATTTTTAAATATTAAATAAAATTTTAACTTTTAACAGTATTGATATTAGAAGTAGCTAAAATGCCTAAAACAGCATATATGGTAAATAAAATACAATGAAATATTGATGCTTTAGTATAGACAGTGCCTAAAAAAAATTGTCATCATTAAGTGTTTTAAGTTCTTCAAGTACTAGTAAAAGATTTGAAAATGAGTTCAAAACAAGGCAGGCAAGGCATGTAGAAAATATCAATGCAAGAACTTCACACAAAAGTTGATGATCTTGTATGGTTTTGCCATCAAAAGAGAAAGTCTTGAAGTACAAGTAGTCTATTTGTTTCAGACAGCAATGTCATACCTCTTACCATGACACATCCCACAATGTTCACAATACATAGGTACAACAATTAGACATAACACACTAACTTGTACTGAAATATTTGCTCTGAAATATCATGCAAGGAGAAATATATGTCATTGTAGCAAATAGTTGCATATCCATGAAGAGTGGCAATTATTAGTAATAAAAAAAGAAAAGAACTTGCCGAATTTCATTTCTACCTATGCAACGTCCACTTAACACAAAAGTGTCATTATTGAACTCACCATATTTGGTGGGGAAAATGGACTCGTCATTGATGGTCTTCTGGGTGAAGGTCATGACATAGTCTATGTACTGGGGTGCTGCAACTTTGGTCTTCTTACCCTTCTCGTCAAACCAAAGGTACGTCCTGCGAAGTGGAAACATAACTTAGTCTATTTGTGACACTTCAACATGGTCATCGTAAGGACAACCAGAATTTAACAATCACTAAAGACTATTGTGTACTTTTTTAAAACAGGCTATTTCTACAGATAAAGTTCACTCAAAGCTCAGTAAAGTAAAAAACTACATATTTTTGTTCATGCCAGCAAATGAGCGTCAATAACTAGCAACCCAGCCAGAACTGGACATTTTATTTGTAAGAATGTAGCTATAATGAATACCAGCATAGAATAATTTGTGTGTTATATACAGTATTCCTAAATCTTTGATCATATTTATTTTCTTTTAAAAATTATTTTAGCAAAATATCAAAGTTACTAAAATTAGGGTATAATAGTAAAAACATTAAAGATTATAGCGATATTAAATTTGCAAACATACATTTTAAAAAGTTGTGGAGAAATGACAAAAAATCATTTATATTGTATTAAGATGGTATTACAATATTACATGATACAATTTTTCTAATTATTGCATACAATTTTCCCTTACAAGAAAACTTGAATGTAATTTGTTTGTATGGAGATGAAATTTTCTTGTTAGGAAAAATTGTATGCAAAACTGTATCGTGTAATACAGGTTTTCGGCATATTATGAGAAATGTGGGAATAGAAAAGAAGAATTTCTGTTCTATCGTAAAATTATATTTTTGCTAGTGTTTTTTTTTTTTTTTTTTTTTTTTTTTTTTTTTAACTATCTGTACAATTATCTTTTTAGCAAGTAATAAGGCTTATCTTCTAATTGAGGACTTAAGAATTACAACCTTTAGTAGGCTGCTTGTTTGAGTGCACAAGACTAACCTGAGACCAGGACCAGTCATGTCAGGACACCCCGACATGGTGCAGAACTCGGAGATGGTGCCGTAGATCAGGTTTATGTGGTCAAAAAACGCAATCGCTGCAACGAGAAAACAACGTCACATAAACAGGTTTCTTGATTGATAAGTAGCTGTTGCAGCCAAAGACAGCTATAATAATCACTGTTAATTATTATGTATTGTCTTATTGCAATGAGTAACATTCTTTATTCTAGCTAATAATTACATAAATTTGTGTAAAACTATTTAATGATTTTTGACGTATCAAAATGTATAGCTGTAATAATATAGGAAGATCATAAGGAGCGAAAAATGTGAGGTTCATGATAAAATTATATAATAAGCAGCATGATATTGAGGTTAAGATAATTTGAAAAATAAGCAAGTTTGCAATTTGTTGCAACTTTATTATTTTAAATTTGTTAATCGTTTTGCGACTCATTAACAAATTCCTGTCTAATTGATTATCAAAACAACATTTGCAAACCTTTTATCGAAATTACACACTAACCAAAAAAGAAAAATAGTTGAAGGAAACTATATAATTTAAAAGAAAGTTGTTAAAATTAAAACTCAACTCTTTTATAATTTAAAACGAACAAGGCAAAAATGTTTGGAGAAAAGCCAAAAACATGAGAAGCTAATCAAATTTCAAACTTATTAAGAAGTTTGTAAAAAGTTACTTTCATTAAATTAAATTTTATGTTATACTCAAGTTTCCAACAGTAATTTTCTAAGGCTTTTGACCAGTATAGATTTTATGATCATTCAAGAGTTTTCCAATACACAAAAACTTTGTTAAAGAACGGGTGCTCATCCTCTAATACTTCTCTGGATTAGTTTCGTAGATACTGAATGATTATCGAGAAAACTAATTAAATTATATACAAGTTATTGAAAAAATGTTATCAGAGTTTCAATAATAATTATGTATCTAATATTTTAGATTATGTACATGTTGTACACTATTTTTTTAAATATCTATCGCAAAATAATTCACTCATGCTAAGCTCAGTACAGATTCCGTATAAAAAGATGAAGTAAGATTAATTTTTGCAGGGATTTTAAAAATTTATTTTACTTGCAATGGAGTACAAAGATCTTTTCGTGTCTTAAGAAGAATTTAAAGACACAAAAACTGCAATTTGGACCTTCCTGTTTAATTTCATGTTGCATAATTTTAATGAACAATAGTCGGGAGACATGCAACTTTCAGTTTTCTTGTTTACAGAAATTCTCAGGCTTGAATCTTTACGGCCAGTTGTGGACTCACTGTGAGAGGCGAGCCACTCGTTGTAGTCGAGTCCTGCAGGTAACTCGACCAGCAGGCGCAGGTCGAGGTCGGAGTGCTTTCGCTCGAGCACCGTCTCCTCCAGGTACAACTTGGGGTCCTCCGCACCCGGCGCGCTGGACTCTTTGTCTTTCCGCCGCGCCTTCCTGTAACACAAAAAAAAAACATTTCATAAGACACAAGCTCGCAATCATAAATTCGTTAATTGAAGTTATAAGACATAAACATATTCAGCAGAAAAAGAAAAATCTACGTATGTCAATGTAAAGACACACCCATCAAAGTACATGCGCGTCTTTGTGTTGTTACATCCATTTTTTTGTATTTTTCTGTTTTTAATTTGCACCACTTTAATACAATTTTATCGATTTTAAGCACGTAGCAACAGGTGCTGTATAATAAAATATTATTTGCAATTTATTTTTACATCTCGTCAGCAAAAAATAAAAATTTTGCATGATAAAGTATATTATAATTATTTTGCATTTATATACATAAAGTCGTATCAGATTGCTATATACAGCATGATTTTCATACATTAGTATAATACTTGCTGACGGTTGCTGATTACTACTTTTTTTTTACGTAGGAAGTGTCGCGTGGACAAAAATAAGGGCATCCTCAGCAATTAAGAGTCCCGACTACCTTGACTGTCTGACTGTCCAAGGCTTCAAGGACAATTCGTATTAATGCAAATTCAGTGTTCGAGAGGAAGTGAGCAGCTCTCTGACTTTAATTAGACAAAAATAGATCGTCGATATCAAAATAATCAGAGAACAAAATTTCCTAACGATTAATTATGTGAGAATATTAATTACCATCAAAAACATTTGAATTATTGTCAAGTAAAAATATATAAGCATAAACCCTGAAATATTTAAAACTTAAAATTATATACAGCTATATTACAGCATATGGTCAAAATAATGATTTCGTTAATATATAAAAAAATATAATCCATCTCATCATATAAAGGTCATGCAGATCATGTGAACACTACCTAAATATATGTAATCTATATAGGTTCACTAGAAATACTCGTGATGTGATACATAAATTTACAGAAGCTAATAAATGTATATGTGAAACTGGTTTATTATAAGAGGTGGCTCACTATATATAATATTCATATACACGTTTTTTTTTTTTTTTTTTTTAGTGTCGTTTATGAGGTGTGGGAGCCGGCATGAATGCTGCGGGCCTTATATGACTAGTGCTGAATCAGGCCGGGCTAGGGAGGCCCCAGGTTTGCCACTCGTGATGATGCAGGTGCCGTTACTTGGCGCCTGCCAATCTCATCGGGGCCACTTGCATGCAAATCACTAACCCACAGGCACGCCCACGGCAATAGATCCAACTTATAGCCTAAATATTGCTTTGCCATGACAATTACCTTTAGGCAGCAGTAATAAGATTGCTACAAAGATAAATTTAATTATAAGGTAATAGATAAAAATTACTGGTTTGAAGATAATTATTTACCATAAACTTTTTGTAGTTCAAAAACATTATTCACGAAGGAGTTATATCCAGAAATATAACTAGGTTTCTCACTAAACGCGCCCAGTTTGAACCGTGGCTCGTGAAAAACTTGGTTATACCTTCCGTCGTGAATCCACATTTCTGCTGATAAATTAGTGACTTGATTGGAGTGTGATGGATGAGGCTGCACCGCTCGATATTAAGTCTGTCTCTAGGATAAGCCTCCCGAGTGCTTCTTCCCATTCCCCAGAGCACCATTAATTCCTAGCTTGAGATCGCTTCATTTAGCAAAGGACCTCTCTTTCTCTAATAACGATCTCTACACAGGAGGATAAAGTGCACCTACCAACCATCACGCGGAAACGTTCTAACACTAAAGCTTACAGAAGAGTGTCAGTGTAAGCCGATGAACACGTTCAGCACAGTCAAGCATGTTAAAAACTTTATATTAAACTTTAAGAAAGACTTATAACAAAGAAAAAAAATATATATAAAGTCATTGCATTTGATTTCTACATTTTTGTTGAAGCATATCAAAGTAAATTTTATATTTGTATCTCATTGCTACAATGCTGGTTCACCCGATTAGGCGGGCTGCCACGGTGGGCGTGGCTCTCACTGGAGGTTTACAGTTGTACGGAAACAGCGAGACGGAGAAGAAGAGAAGGCAGCACTGGGTCAAGAGCGCCCTACACGATCAGCTGATGGACAAGTTCCTTATGGCTGGCCTTATGACACACTAGTCAGTGTAAGCCCCAGTTTTTTCTTTCTGTCTTCTTTTTACTCTGCTATATATAAAATACTGTCACAGATGCCGCAATATATGCATGATAAACATTAAATCTTCTGCAATTTTTTTTTTACACATTTCAAAAAACACATAAAAATGACATGAAAGTATTTATGAAGAAAACTTCTCGGTGTCAAGATCCTATTTCCGTTACAGTAAGATTTACGATGTTTGTGTCGTGGTGGGTGTTTAGTCGGCACACTGACCTACAGATCACACACTGCAGCATCTTCGACAAAGCAAGTCAGTGTCGACATTGCCGTGGGCCGAGAGAGTGAAGTTTCAATGTAATATCATTATAATAGTAATAAAAAAAATTTCACTTTCTATGAGAATACAATGTATAAAACAAAAAGTTCTAGTACTGCATCAATTGTAACTTATTTAAATAGACAAACAATGAAACCTACATCAGAAGTATATAATAAATGACGTACAGCTTTCATTTAAAACAGAGCAGTTCCGTTTTTCCATGCAGTGTTGAATTTCGCGGACGTTGGAGAACAATGGTGCTTATTTACACGAGCTTGCTATATAGGCTGGTTATCAAGGTTGTGAGTGAGCTCACTTGCTGGCTGCTAGTGCTCGCGATGTATGTATGCAAATGAGAGCAATAACCGTCGACTCGCAGTCTGGATTTAAATATACATTATATAGAAGGCCTCACGCTTAGCTGCCCTAGGAAGTGACAACGAGTGCACACAAAGGTCACGGGTCATAAAACTACGTATAACTGAGAGGTCCTCCAAACAATCTTGACACGGAACAATGTATTTTAAATGCATCGTCAGTCTTAAACCACCGATTTGGGCCATCGCATTTATTATTATTATAATTTCAACTCATTTAAGATAAAGATAATCTAGATTTTGTTCCTTCTTCTTTAGTTCTAAATTATTCAAGGTGCCCTATTTGGAGCACACAAAATAAATGTAATCATTGTGTTGACAGTTGGGTGACACGCTATAGCGATATCAGCGTGCGCTCAGACTCCACATTGCCGCCTGTCTACCACCAGGACAATTTTATTACATTCATGCATGCAGCAATGCTGGAAATAAACCAAGCGTGATACCTGAATCAATTATAAGTGTGTTTGCAGGAATTTAATTATTTATATAATATACATCACACAATATTGAAATGAAATTGATATGCTGTCATTTACGATCTGACACTCTAAAATTAATTAATTAAATTAAAATTTTAAATAATATATTAGTACAATTTTGTGTTACCCGTTTTTATTTCTGTATCTCAACCTTTTCATATACTGAAATTATAATAATTATTATAATTATTATAATAATTATAATTATTAATTATAATTTAATAATACTTTTATTAGATTTACATATTTTCAAATTAAAATAAAATTATTTTCTTCCAGACATATAAATTAAATAATTTCCCAAGATACAATATAACTGACCTCCACGTCTTGGTCGTAATTCTGTAATATTTATGCATCTCACGGGAGAAGCGCGAACATTTGAACGTCAACTTGGCAATGATCACGTGATACATTACATGGTCACCTGCCAGATGTGACTTATTGCTATGCAGTCTGAGCACCTTCATAAGGGCGAGGTCAGCAACCCCTCACGCTGGCGGGAAATTTAAAACGGTCATGCACGAGTCGCATGGTGGAGACACACCTCACGACGCAACAATGCCTCATTATTGCATCTCAACCACGCCCGGGCCTGATGCATACTGCTCAGTCGAAACTAAAGAGAAGGGAAATGTTATGCACGAAGATTACAAACTAACGGAATTAAAGACATGCTTTAAAACAACAAAGATGTAATATTAAAAATTATATTCACGCATAAATTCATTCATTCCAGCATAATATAGATAATTTTCAATTTGTTACGACACAATACAAGATTCTAATAACATGATTATAATTTCTGAGATAGAAAGGTGTAACGAGCGAGAAGATAGTGACTTTGTGATGACCGACAAGAAAACATCAGCAACACGCACACCAAATCAAAGAACAATGGCAAGTCTGCTACCATTAAGTGAATGAACTCGATTTATATAAAACCAGTATGGGTATTTGTTTTGTTTCTTTTTTTTTATTACAAAGAATAAAAAAGTGACATGTTCTGTGGCAAGTTTTGTCAAGAGGAAGCAGCTTGTTCGTCCGTTCTAGAGAGAATTACTCGAATAAAACTGGTCGTGTGTGAGTGGTAAGAGAATAGTATAACAAGTAGCCTTCTTTGTGACAAGAGCCGCGGCTGCACTCGCAGGAAAATAACAGTAGTAGTTCAGACATCAAATTATCTCCATGATCAAGTTTCACCGCTCTTCTTTTGTTATATTTACCTGATCCGGTATTACATTATAAAATACATTTGTCTGTAAACAAAAGAAGTAAAGTTGTTGTCTTCCGCAACTATAAATTAACCACAAGTTAAAAAGTACCATTTCTCTTTCCTTGAAACTTTATTTGCTATACCCTGATGATCAACCTTGGAGTATAACACATTATAGAACGAAGCACTTACCTTGGTATTAAAGTAAAATCGTCTATCTCAATATATAGCAGTAAGGAATCAATAACGATCAATCACGAATGAAAAAAAACTTAAGCAGACATGCAACTTCTAAAGTTGGTACTAAACGATCGTTAGTACATCGATGTAAAGCTATACCACAACTTTATAGCCAGTGGCAAAATACAATACAAAAATAATAAATAATTAACAATCGCAACATGTTAGTTCAAATGAACAGATCTCTTTGTATATAAAATCTGTTTTCAACATTTTTGTTATTAATGTTCAATATAAATTCAAGGACGATGTATACATATACAGATTAAAATAAAAAAAATATACATTCTAATTTTTTGTTGGGTGGGTCTTTATTACAAAAACGTGATCTGTTATATTTTTGGTGCAGATTGAAATATTACATTTAGTTGTGTCGTGTAAATATAAAACGAATGTAGGTGGTTCTGAGAGAGCACAGGTAAAAAGCTATAACATTGGACCAGTATAAGGTACACATTAACCAGGTCAGACTGCCTATAGCTGCAATGCATCTCTATAATATGATTGCTACATGAAACAAGGCCATTGCATCATATTCCTCTTCTATATCTACCGTACCTAGTTCTGCACCTAGTACATTAAAAAAAAAAAAAAAAAAATCTACCATACTTTTAACGTAATAGCTTTTTATGCTATAGCAATATTAAAAAGTTCATTAATAATAGTAGTTCTATCAATTTATTACATTCATGTGACGAATAATAAAATTACCTTTCAATGAAATGCAATTACTTTGTAAATTTTCTCCGGTATAAGTTAAAAAAAGGAAACTAGGTATAATAACATTATTTTTCATTTTTACCATGTAGTT
This sequence comes from Siphlonurus alternatus, assembly GCA_949825025.1. NCBI lineage: Eukaryota > Metazoa > Arthropoda > Insecta > Ephemeroptera > Siphlonuridae > Siphlonurus > Siphlonurus alternatus. The sequence goes on along the minus strand of OX463778.1, from coordinate 39,668,424 downwards.
TGAATAAATTTTAGTATAATGTTTTATTAATTCAGCGACAATTCTACGAATAATTTTCTTAATATAATTTCAACTCAGTCGAAGGAGAAGTCACGTATTGAGAACTGTAATAGCCTCGATGCGAAATGGCTCTTGTCCTATAATAGTGTTATTATGCTCGCAAGTACGCCGGACAGTTAGTTAGTGGCGGTAACGGGGTCGGCCAGCAGCGGCTACTTGGTACACACCTGCAGCACGAAGCGTGCCCTCGTGACGTCACGTGCATGTGCACTTGCATTGCATCATTGCACGACTGCACGCAAAACTTACAACACAGATCAGAGGTTTCAAAATATATTATATTATATTATACGTACAATAAAAACGTGTCTATAACATAAAACCAAAACTTTCCTAAACAATGATGATTGTGATCATGCGTCTAACTTTTTCATCACGTTTTTTGTCAAACAATAGCGACGTTTTGAGAATTTCACATTTTTCATCAGTCTCTTTCTAATCTTTAGACAGAATAAATCGTCTCCCATAGATTTTGGTTTGTGTTTTTTTTATAGTATCCAGTGAAAACAATATAATATATTTAGAGCAGTCAAGAATAATTTTTTATTGTGAAGCAAATATATATAACAATCTCGGTCATTATAAACATGCATGCAGTTTTAAATTGCTCTAAGGCATTATAATTTATTGCTTATAATAAAAATTATACATAGATATGTATTATATACCTTTATTTGGAAAGTCTGTAGGGCAAAAGTTAATAAATAACAAAAGTGAATTCCAAACAATAGAATGACGGGACGAAGAAAAAAAACTTTCTCTGTGAATAATTTCCAGAGTAACTAGATGTAATTATTTAAATTGGATGCAATTATTTAAACATTGTAATAAGATATGCATCATCAAAGAGAGCTTTCTTCGTTGACTGAAAGATCAATATCTATAATATATTGAAATTCATCCCGCCTTTATACATGCATGAACAACAATAGGGGATACTGTAATATTATAGTTTGATCCAGTGCATCTTGCACTTCCACTGGCTTAATAACATATTATCACGTATGGTCCGATCAAGGTGAGTTTATATGAGGAACGCAGGTAGATGATACCTTTGGCGTCATCTCCTCGCTTTGATCAATGATATGCCATTGAAATGTTAGACCCACCGCTGCTTTTAATGAATCATTCAAATTTTTTATGTACAACCAACAGAAATTTTTGTTTCAAAAATCGTTACACGTTTAGATTTTATAAATAAATCAACTATTTTTTTTATATATATTACAGGTAGAGATCTGCAAGGGCCCGGCCGGGCCTGGCCCGTGGGCCGGTCATCAGCAGTCTGCAACGGGCCCGGACAGGGCCTAGCTATACTTCGAATTTTTAATGTTTTTTTTTTGTTTTCATTAACACGGGCTGTTCCGGGCCGCGCTGAGAAGATTTCACAGGGCCGGGTCTAAAAAATTAAGCTATAATTGCAGACTGTACAGTGTAATAAGGGGGGTTTCCGTGCTGTAACTCAATGCAATTACTTGGGAGTCAAACCGTCAAAATAATAAAACACGAAGCACCGAGTGGAGAGCCGAATGCACGCAAAGTACTCCGAGAGCGCCCGCGGCTGCATGTCGTATGTTCAGCGTATGTTTCGTTTAAACTGCAAAGAGCCTCTTCGGAGAACTACATTTCAGGGTGTGGAAGAGAACGACTAATGCGTATATGATATAGAGGAAGTTGCGTAACGTTGTGGAAATAGAATTCCGATTTGGCGAATATTAATTGTTTGACGACGCTAGTAATTTAGGAGAGAGAAAAAAAAAAAAAATAAAAACCTCTTTATATATGAAAAAAAAAAAACGAATTAATTAAAATTGTTTTCTATACCCCTCAATCACGCCATGTTAATACCTCATGGCATATTACTGAATTTTTACTGACGTGCATATTATTTTTTTCATAAAACACGAAACATGTAATGCATGTAAAACGTATAATGTAGATTTACACACTTACAATTAGCGTCGATGATCTGGCTAGATTTACAAAAAAAAAACTTGTAATTACTGTAGAAAAAACAGGTATTTTCATTCGGATGAGTTACGATTTAGATGATTTTGATGGCTCCCATTTAACAAGACTTGACCTCCACTCTTGCAGGGGTCGCTTACGGGGGGTGAGGTACTCCAAAGTCACGTGGGAGATTTAAACACGCGATGAAAATTTCGATCCCGCCGTGTCACTTTGCTCGTTAAGGGTAAGGTAACGCCACCAATGTTAAAAAAAATCCCTCTCACAAAAATTCTGAAAAAAATTTAAAATGTTCTCCTCTATACCCCCTATCAGTACCTAAAATATCAGGTATACAAATACGATCTAGTTTTTGAGTTATAAAATTTTAAAGTTGACTACTTTAACATGGAGAAATGAAACTCCCATGTTAAACTGGTCAACTTTAAAAATTCATAACTCAAAAACTAGATCGTATTTGTATACCTGATATTTTAGCTACTGATAGGGGGTGTAGAGGAGAACATTTTAAATTTTTTTCAGAATTTTTGTGAGAGGGATTTTTTTTAACATTGGTGGCGTTACCTTACCCTTAATCACTTTCCCCATAAATCAATTACGTACACATCAGTGAAGGGAAACTTAAACAAAGTTGAGGAGTTATTACAGGACAACCAGCCAGACTGAGTTAAATTCTAGCCATGCGCAGGCTTTCCCTCGTATGACAATGAAAGTAAATTAAATAAAGACCAGCCTACTGTGTTAGATTTGTACTTTAATGTACTGTGTTAATTACTTGCTTAATTGATCAAACAGAAACGACACGATTTAAGTCCTTGAATGACAATACTGTAAATTACATGAAAATAGTTACATTGTTATTTAAACAGTAACAACAATTAACTGTAGATACGTAAGAATTAACCTTGTTGTGGGTACGGATTTAGACAACAAAAGCAAATAGTAACTATTCGAAGTCAGTCATTGTCATTACATAAGCATTGTAGACCAAACATTGTTAACTTCAACAATAACATTTGCAGCAGGCACGGTAGCAAGAGCTGCTGTTTGCATTTTTTTTTTTTAAGTTGTTTTAATTTGCCATTGACATTTAAGGCCTGTTCGTAAACCCTGCTCGGTGTACACTTTCTGCACCCAATCGACCTTATGTACATGCAATATAAGGTCGATTGGGTGCAGAAAGTGTACACCGAGCAGGGTTTACGAACAGGCCTATTGATACAGAATTTGCGTTATAATTATAGAAATAAATACTTCTAAATATAACAAAGATACATTGAATTACATGATATACCGTACTATAATAAAAACATTAACACACAAACCACCGTTTGAAATTTTATTAAAAACCAAAAAAAAAAAATCTAGGACAAATAATTTTTAATTTTAGTGTACGCTCTAAAAGTTTCATTATAATATATGAATACTTTTCATACCTTGAAGTTGGGCATAACGCGAGTAATACATCCTGAAGATGTTTTGCAAATCCTGTAAGTAATCCACCCACTTTCTCGGGCACAAGCCCTAATCCTCCTGGTCTTAAATCTTCCCACATAACGTCACAGGGTACAACAATCACGTCAGTTACATTCTGGCTTGTGCACCACTGCACTAGAAGTCAAAGGTGATGAGCACCAACAAACAATCACACGTGCTGAACACCACCAACTCACACACACGATAATCCAATTGATAAGAGATAGTGTGACATGCACGGAGCTCGTAACCAACGCTCGTGCAGACACACAACGACTAAACTCGCGGTGGGAGGAGGGAGCGTCAGCAGCCGTTGAGAAGGAGGAGGGCATCCAAATCCTGCCGCCACATCGACAGTAGCGCTTCAATCTAGTAGTGGAATTTATAAGAACTAATAATAGATTTGACAGGTGGAAAATAGTTAGTGCGTGGATCCTAGATCCCATTCTACTTAACTTGCAGATGCTATTGTTGATTTTGTTATTTTTCATGCCTGAATGATAACGTAATTGCTTGATTTTGACTTAACTGAATAAATAATAATTATTTATGCAATGATGTTTCATTTTTATTATAATATTTACCATTTTACCGTGCAAAAGAGAGAATATTGAAAAGCTATCATTAAATATAAAATATTGGATTCAATAAATGTAGCATAAATAAATATTAAATATACAGTTTTCTTTTATAATTTATGCATGTGCACGCACAAAATCTTTAAAAAATATTATTTAAATACAAGATATTTACACTCTGTCATGCGATTCTGAATATTTAAAAAACATCAACAAAAAGAGCGTAATATAAAGTACAATGACTGAAACAGCAAATTAAAAATTATTATGATCATAAAATGAGATTTTATTATTATATGCTGTATATGCGGGATTTTCCAAGCTCTGTTTTCCTTTTCCTGCATGTCCGATATTTTCTTAATATATCAATAATACCGGTATCAAAAATTTACACTGAACCAATTACGATTAATCAAAGCTATTAAAAAGTGTGCGAATATTAAGACGACGATCGACATTGCTGATTGATTGATATAATGTCCTTGAGAATGACGTATCGCGTGGGCTCAGACAGAGAGAACGACGCGTATAAAGATCGCAATCGAGCGGGAGATTTTTCTCATTACTAACGTACGCACTTGATGACGTCACAGTGTCTCTGGTGACCGTGCTGGACCAATGAGACGCCTTGGAGAGAGGGCACGACAAGATACGAGGAGAAAGGAGATTCCCAAGACGTTATCAAGGAAAACTGGTGCTCGAACAAATTTGTAAGAAAACCATCGCGTTTTGCTCGTATATCATCTCGAAATACTTTGAACTGTCGTGGAGTTAAAGAACATCGCTTGCTTTTGCCAGATTGCGTGTGTTAGCTTTTATACTATACACAATGATTTATTAGCTTACTAAAATAGGACGACTTTGTCGTGAAAATTTATTTTAATAAAAAATACATATTTTTTTTTTTTTATTTATAAATAGCGTTCTTGAAATTTGTATGTCAAGTTTTGCATCTTTTTTTCATAAATATAAAGTACAAAGACATATTTTTTTATATAAACATTGATTTTTTTAAATAAAAAAACACGTCATTAAAACTGTTACTAAAAACTTACATAGTAAAAACACAGAGGTCTTTATCTTATGTTTATTTCATGTTGTTACTTATAAAAAAAAAAAAAAAAAAAAAAATCCATATAGGAAAACGTGCATCACCTGAGAGGCTGAGAGGGTTTTTACACAAGGAAATTAAAAGGATAAAATTCACTAGACTACATTTTGTATCTTTATGCGACATTTAACGTGAATATTGACCCGTATCACGTGAATCACGACTACGCACAGTATGTGGTTCAAACAATAAAATTATGTCTAAAAATGATGAGGGCGGTCTATTTTAATGATAGCACGAATCTGCCGCTATGGGTAGGAGGTACGGTAAGCAGAACTCTAATGTGGTGTTACGACGTAGCAGTATCTATCTACGCTTCACCACAATAAACTGAGGACGTGACGTCATCATGTGTAACAATTTATTTAGGGGGGAAACTTTGCCTTGGAATATTATACGGGAGTTTTTTTTTTTGTTTTGTTATGAGGCACGCTCCACACATGATAAAACAATAGATATATACGAAGTAACACCATTGTGTTTAGGTTAAAAAGCTCACACATGAGTTACACAAAAAGTATTATAATTTTATCATTATGCGGTAAATTTTGTTATCTCTTATTTTTTAATCTGTCTAGGTTATACACACGAAAAGAAACAAAAACGGTGTATATAATTAATAAAAATTACTTCCTTATTTAAATTTTCTATATTTATTTCAAGGTATACTACATGATCCGAGTTTTTATTTCAAAAGTAAAAAACCTACAACATGATGTTCTTGTTACAATAAATCTAATCCATGATGTTTAATTTTTCATTCAACATTCTTGTCCTTGCTGTATTAGATAATTTATATCTCTTGTTGCAACCATGTAAGGCAACAATCGTTCGTTACTCCCACATCATAATATGTGAGATATCTTGCCTTGGTTATATACAATAATGTCCCTACGGCTAAATTCATATATATATTGATCTTCGAAAAGGTCACGGTCCATATTAGTATATTAAATAACCTTGAAATAGTATATATAATATTTTTTCACATATCATACTTAAGTGTTTAGTTTATAGTCTCTCCACTAAAAAACATTATGCAAGAGGATTTTTTAAAAAAAAAAACTATTGTTCACTTTCTAGCGACGTTGCGTCAATTTAAAGCAAAGGTCATGAATTTTCTCACATGTGATGTCACAAGGTGGTGACAATATTCCTTTATGCTGCTGCACCTCAGCAGCAATGTCATCGGTTATGTCAACAAGCTTAGGTTATATAAGCCGCAAACCCCAAGCAAATATTTATTTAGTCGTGCGTTATCACAATGACGTCGTAGCTTCAAGCAAACTACATCAAAATTTGCTTATATTTTTTTATATATGATAAATTGACGTCAGAATTATAACAACAATTTAAATATAAATAAAATCAAAATTGCTAATTACATTTTAATTTCTGAACATTAACACAATTTTTTCACGTTTATTATTTATGCATTGACGTAATGAGAGTATAATTAGTGTTTACATTATCAAATTGATGGTATTTATAATTACACTTTGTCCTAGGATCATGTTTTTTATTTCATTATTATATACATAAACAATGTTCGTATTTATTATTTTATTGAACACTATAAGATGTCCATTGTTTTTACTTCTTATCTTTAAAATTCATATAAAATAAGATTATATTAAAACCGTGTTCACAAATTTTCTTGGGGAGGCGAATGACCATGAAGTTAAAACCGGATCTGTTAAAACGAAAGGCTCCCGTCACATTTTAAGGCGTACTTGCTGCCGATCTTTTTATCCAGCTACGACGTTTTCCTGATGGGCGTGGATCTCCCTCACGCTAAAGTAGAGAGCCTTCCAGCACTATAATACCAGATTTAGAGTCATTGTAGTAGTCCTCAAGGTACATTTGCTTTAATAGCTACTTATATAGCTTATGGGCTTAAACAACTTTTTAAATGCCATAAAATTATTATAGGAAAAGTTTGCATTCACCAAATTAAGATGCTGTGTAACTTTCAATTTCAATTTATTAAATCAATTAAAACCAAACGATCTGGGTAGGCTGACCGTAGGCATTCCTTGATTCATGTAGCTATATCTGAGGCTAACGAAATGTTGGCTAATTGAATGAAAAAAAGCTGGAGAGTGTTGTTCTCCAAGCAACCCTGAGCGGCTGGCTTGGCTCCCATCTTCCGAGTCACCAACAAACAAGCGCCGAGAGAAGGCCATCAGTTTAGAAATCACACTGCTGGCCACTCAACAATCGAATTGTGAGCTTTCAAACACTGACAAACAATTTATTAACATGGGCTATGAAGAAAAAGTTATAATTTTCACTTGCACTATATTCATTCTATCCACTTCATTAAATATCATAATTCTCGCATTATTATAAAGATAATGATTATTCTTTTAAAGTACATTGTAAAAAATATAGAATTCAACCAAATCCATCAATTAAATTTTATTACTGTAAGAGGTCAATATAATTTTTTATTTATATAATAATATATTGCGAATTCATGGGGTTATAATATGGCCTTATTATTTGGTTATCGTTTTGTATTCTTATGGTGTGCGGTAGCTGCATGATTCCCATGGCACCGTGAACCCGCCCGCAATGAACGTGACTTGACGGTCACGATACGTTGCTGCCAAGCTATGTTTATCATGACGAGCCACCAACAATAAAGACTTACGCGTTTTATAACAATCTGTTTATTATTGTAACAGTTGCGTAACAATAAGACAAGGGTTGAAATAAATCTTTATCAAATATAAACATAATTCTATTTTAGTTTTTTATTATGAAGAAGACAGTAAAATATTATTGTAAATAATATATTATTATAGTATAGTTTGGATTTAAGAGAATGTGCGATACGGTACTTTATTATTATGTGAGAAGGGTCCCACGTAAATCAAAATGCATTATAAGCTTATAAACACAGTTATGTTATAATGGATCAGGAAAAATATTATTATTATTATTATTAGTTAAGAGATTATTATTACTTTATGGTGTATAATATAATAACTAATAACAATATAATGTAGTAAAAGCAAATATTGACTCTAAAACATATAATATTGTTAATCTAAAAGTAAATAAATATTGACATTAAGACTATATGCCTGAGAAGAACTGCTCACTTAATTTTTTTTATATAACATCACCCTTTTCTATTGCTTGAGAGCTGCAATCAAAGACGCATTGCAATTTGGAGTTATTTACCGAGGAGGGACGATGCTCTTGTTGACTTATAATGATTGATCGTATGAAACTAAACCTTTTAGTGATGATACAATGCTGAGAACAGAAATGGGAGCTACTGTATATCATGTGATCTTGTGCCAGCCAATATTATTATGCATAAACGTCAATGTCAATGTCTGAGAAAACGCAGCCTCGTGTTTGGAATTATCAATACATTTGTTTTTCGTCACCACATAATGATCGTTGAATGGAAAATAAACTTTGAAAGCTGCATTTAGTGCACAGCTGGTGTTTGAGAATATATATGTATTATCATTAGTCTTAAGCTTCAATACGTGACATTTAGAAACACGCACTGATGTCAGACTAAAAAGCGGGCGTGCTGATAACATCAATACTGGCACCACGTGCTCCAGACAAAAAAGCACGTGTGTGTATGTGAAGAGACTGGGTGCAGGATTACCGGCGTCTTCTTCGCCCACAATCACCGTCATCACGTGCTCTCGTTACATCGAGACGTTCCCGAGTGCCGGGTTACCATCAGCCACTCACGCTCGTCGCCACGTGCGTATTATGTTGAGCTGCGTGCTCGTGATACAGAGAAAACTATAGAAAGGCAGCTTGAAATCGCGATTGATACCTCGTCTTTTTATATAGTTAACCAGCGACGAAACTTGAGCACCAAATGTCAAGACTGAGGGTCGAGCCTGGTGTATTCTGATATGAATATTATATACGAGAGAAAACAGTCTGAATATCCAAGGTAGAAATTTCATAAAATATACGCAGAACGAAATTCATAACATGTAGTATAAAAATTCAGAGAAACGATTATGAAAAATATTTATATTTACATGGAAATATATATTACAATGATGTACTATGTGTGATGAATTACATTGTCTTATTATTCAATGCAACGATAAATCATAGACTAATGTTCGTAACCGACGTATTCATTCATTTTAATCTGTGGAGACGGACGTCTTCACGGCCAGCTGACTCCGTCTTAAAAATAATATTTTAGGCCACGTTCACACTTGCGATGACGACTAGCTCCTCATTCTACTGCTACTCATAACGCGTGCCAGACAACGCAGGTGCAACAGCTCCACTCGTGCATCAGACGAGCAGCAGCAGTCAGTGAGGACGAGTCCAACACCGGAACGGTCGGATTGCATAGCGTGCAAAATTCAACATTAAATGGGCCATATAAATCTGGAGTTACTCTTTGCTATCAGTGACGCCGCATAAAAATAATATGAAGAGTTGAGACACCAAGATATTGCGTTTTTGTGTGTTTTGAAAGGATTTTTATTATCTAATTTGATAGGATTTTGTAATAAAACTTTATGAATCAATGTAGACCTAAATCTGATAATTTATAGACATGCACTGATGGATGATAGATAAAACAACAGTGCATTAAATTTAATGCTACTAAAAAGGCGTGCAAAGTATTTTGTGTTGGAGTTGGTCATGAATTGAGCCAAATTTATTGACAAATTAGAAAAAACAAAATAATAAAGTCTTAAGTACTTTAATTTATTTTCCTAAAGAAATGGGCGATAAAATAGCAACAAGATAATCTTGATCTAAAAAGATTCATATGACAAAAAAACCTGCTTAGACTTGCTACCAACATAATTTGATCCTTGCACGACGATAATTGCAGACAATGCGCGGCTCTTGCGGTGGTCCCCGTGACACCACCTCGACGACCAACGCAGAGAAGTGGGTCGGTCGCGTCGACTTCCTCTCTGACGATATCGCCGTGCAGCGACACTTACATGCGGGCTGTACCCGAGCAAGCAAGAGAAGCTGCACGTTATCGGACGATGTAATCCCTAGACCATACCTCGTCGTAAACCTGCTCTTCTAATGTCATTTTTCATTATATCATAAAGAAAACAAAAACAGGTACTTTTATAACAAGCATAAATCTGCAGTATAAGATATAAAATAACTAGTTTCATGGGTATTATATCCAGATTATATTTAATATGTTTGAAATAACTAGGTCTTCATGTATAAAATATTGCTGCTGCATGCAGTAAAGCGAGGTGACGTTATATATATTATTGGCCGGAACTGCAATAAAGAGTATAATATTTCCTCATTAACATGCACGATGTTCATACGGTCGGGGTTTCTTCATTGAGGACGACGATACCAATATACCTACATTTAATTGTTTTATTATAACGTGACGTAATCATACGTGATGATCCGGCTTCAAAGGTTCAAAATTAAAAACGTTAACTTTAGAGATAATGCGTTGGAAGATATATTATAACACAAAATTTACAAGATGAAAAAATCTTTTCTGTATTTTTCTCAGTTGTAAAAACTTATTTTATAAAAATCGACTCTTGGCTTACTATTCAACAGCCACTTATTTTGTTTTATTTGTTCAGTGAGCAGTTTTTTCCTTATAATATCATACGTCAGTTTCTCACGCGGAAAGTTCAAAGTCAGCGCAACACTCCAGCAATCTTACATCATTTGGCGAAATACAGAAGGAAGAAGTATAAGATATATATTTTTATAGGTTCACCTCTTCATAAAATAAATATACGTGAGTTACATACACATAGGAGTGGTATTCTATCCATATAGTTTGAGTGACTCATCTATTAAAAAAAAAAAATACGTGCCATAAAAAATGACGTCATTAATATTCATGATAAAATAGGTTATGACACTTATGACAGTTGGACTATTCTCTAACACGATCAAGGTGCAAGTAAAGATTAAATATGACCATTTAAAGGAATAACTGAAAGTTTTCTGACAAATATTTAAAGGGTGATGCAGTACACTGAAATTAAAAAATTGTAAATAGTGATCCAGCGTTTAAATTTCCTAAAATATTCCAGGAGCCTGAATTCTGAGAGGTGTTGACACTATTCTTATTCCTAATTATAAAAATAATATAAAATGCAGAGAAAAAAATAAGAGTAGAGACTATAGAGTAGATGATTCAATATGATGGAACTTGATTCAGTATTATCATGTCCGATTATTTGAATAAGACTTTACATAACCCATATGCAGTTGTGATGGCTACATTAAAATAAGCTGAGTGTACCTGGTGTCCATACACACGCTGGTACGTGTAACCTAGATTGCCATGTCCTCTTGGCCTGTCATGACTCACTCGCACCATCACAATACAACAATAAAAGTTAAATATTGACTGATAATACTTTCATCTTCCAAGCTTTCTCCTTCCTCTCTCACTATAATCCTCACGCAGCTCACGACCAAGAGGTGCTTTTAACTCAGCAGCTCATAGATTGTATTTTCAAGTGCTGCTGCTTCTTACAATAATAACACTATAATATGATGATAATAAAAACACTTTAAAATACACATATGATTTATTGTCTCAAGTATAAAAAAAACAGTTAATATTTTCTAATTTTTGTATTATCATATCGATATTAAAATTAATTATCTATACGATATATTTATACAAAATTGTTTATACATACTAATATATTATAATTTTTTAATAATCTTTCAAACCACTTAACATAATTAAGTTTTTTATTTATGCTTTCTAAAATAAGGTTAAATTATATTTTTTAATGAGCAGTTATTGCAGTAAAAATAAACAATAATTATAATGGATATTGTTTAATATACTGAAGTGCATGCTATAATTATGTTACATAATTATGATAACAAAAGCCGCAAGTAGCATTGCATAATATAATAAAAACAAATTAAATAATAACTTAAAGTACCATCATATAAAATTACTAGCCAACGTGACTTTAAATTGTTATTAGAAATAATTAAGTTTAGCCTCTTATTATTGCAATAATTGCACAACAATGAAAAACGAAATTTCACAAGCATGCATAACAAATGTGACATTTTATGCATTGACATGACACTTTTAAGAAAACAAAGTTGAATTATGACATCTAAAGATGAATTCTATAATTATTCTTATTTTTAAAATGAAATTTTCATGGAAATTATTTATTTTACTCCTTGTTGCCAAGCATTTTTTTTTTCTTTGAATTTCAATTGTATTTTATACTAAAATCATTGCATACAACATACCGTCTCTAGTACGCAATAATGAGCTATCTGCTTACCATGACTCGTTGCAATAATGAGCTATCTGCTATTTCAGGTGAGCGCGATTATGAGCTTTATTTTATACCGGTTTACAGCTCATATCTGCACTCACTTGAAATAGCAGACAGCTCATTATTGCAACGAAATTGAAGTAGGCAGATAGCTCATTATTGCGGACGAGGATCGTTATTACATAACAGTAGCCACGGCAAAAAGTAATTTTATCCATTCCATTATTTTCTATAATTTAACTGAGAAAACCATGAAAACCTTAATTAGAATGTAGAGTATTGCAACACTGGATTAAATTTTATGGTGTAATTTCAGTAGTCCTGGAGGCGGGAAGTAATTTCAGATTAATCCTATGGCCTGGTCACGTGACTTATCAAGACAAAACTAGTCCTCATCAGGTCAGTCGGGCGAGACAGAAAACACATTAGTAGCCCCACTTGTAAGCGATTAAAGTATTACCATAACAGCTTCCAGCCACTTAAAATACTATACGAAGTAAATGCATGGACAGTATTCAAGTTATTTAATTTTTTATGTGCTATTATAATACAACAGAGTTTTCAAGATTTTTCATAGTTATTTAGCGTGAAGACTATAAAAACATATTTTTGTACTTTAATATCCTGGCTGCTATGGAAAAAAAACGGAAAATCCTTATAATAGTATCATATGGTATATATAGTGTTGTGTGGTACACATCGCTGAACTGAAGACATTTTTATGAACAATATAAAAATACCAAGTCATAGTATTGTTGCTTCATAAAATATTAACAATTGAACCGTAAAACTTCTGGCTAGCGAGGCAATGGCGGGATGTATACTCATACAGAGTAGAGAATTTACAAGGTAATAATATCAACCAATACAATTAGCTTACAATGTTGAAAATAACGTTACCATGGTCATTTGAATCACGTGGCGTTGATGGAGTTTCTTTAACATAGATTTGTAAACTTTCAAGGGCCATTACGAATCAATAGTCCGAATTTTATATGAAGGTTATACAGTATGATTAAGAGTTAAGACTTTTTTAATTTATCATGGGATTACCTGAATGTTAACTTACACCTAATATGACATCATTCACATCATCAAGCTATATAATAATATATAAAAAAAATGTAACTTCGAAATTTTAAAACAATTAAAACTCACTTTAATACTTGCCAAAAATATACAAGAAGGAATATTAATAATAAAAAATTATTTGGCTGATTTGGGGATGGTACACGTTTACTCGTTTTTATCCCAATGTGTTGCAGATTGATTGATGACCGTTGGACAATTTAATTCCCTATCTAATTGGCAAAGGGTGAAAATCCGTTGGTTGACAGACGGGTCATGAGTGATTGACCTCTGTTGGTGGTGCTGTGACCCGTGACGTCACCAGAAGACGGTAGAGAAGGCGCGCGCTTGGCACGGCTTTGCAGCACGGCCTCTCAAGCTCGCTAACAAAGCGAAACACCGAACACACGAGAGCCCCTTGACGTGACGAGGAAAAAAAACAAAAGCCGGCTAACCAAGCGACGCTCGTTTTTTTTTTTATATTTTTTCCTTTTTCTTATTTCTTTTTATAGCAATGCGTCAAAAAGGTGCAGTCAGCCAGGCATACAGCTACTTATTGACGTCAAGACAACCAGTGAACATTGAATCAAACGGAATTAAGTTAATATTTGTGGTAAATAAACCACAAGAATCAGACGGCCAACTTGAATATAATGACGCGATTGCGTGGAACTAGTGTCAATACTATTATATGGTAATGATTGACATGACTGTTAAGTCTTAAAAATAACACGTCCTTGAAAACTGACAAGTATAAATATAAAAATCAACTCTTGATTTTTCATATTAAAAATTACTGTGAATGTTATATTTTTTTTTTAACTTTTACATTTTTAGCTCTCCCTCAATTGTGTATTCATGACATACTACTGTCTTGCATGGTTCTAAACAGTAGATCACGTTTATGCTAGGCTCATGGTAATACCTGGGAATACTAACAGCTCTAATTATATGACGTCACACCATCCATTGTATACGGGGACGAGCTAGATCGCTCCTTTCTCCAGCACGCCGGTCAAATATAATATAGCGGGGGCGGTGATATACAAGATAAGAAATTTGCTCGTCCGGAGGTGAAAGTCTTGACAATACCGAAATAAATCACAATTTCACAGATTCAATTGCTTCCTTTATATTATTATTTACTTTGATGTAATATCTAACTATATTAATGTTACAAAACTTGTGGTAAATCTTTCAAAGCAATATCCAGTTAACAATTCTCCAGTGCAGTTAAGCTGCACTTTATGTCTGGGAAGTCTATTTGATTATAGGCTATGTGTTGACGTTTAGCTCTGGTTGCTAACAAAATATATTAAAATTTCAGGATAACTACCACTTATGTGATATAGTGTTTTTACGCTTTTGTATGTTATCCACACCCTTGTATGCTTTGTATATATATAATATATTTTTTTGTATTTTCTTTGGGTGAAATAAATAAAAAAAAATATATATCAATCGTAAAAAAAAAAAAAAAAATCATCTCATATTCCGTCATCTCTGCTTGCAAATTAGCTTTATAATTTCAATGCATAATATATGGAATTAATAATAATTATAACTCACATTTTTTTTTAATTACGTATAGAAAAAATATAGTAATATTAAATATTAATATTAAAGTTAATATTTAAACTAATTAGTATCACGTTTTACATCACAAAATAAATATATTATTATTCAAGTACACTGCAACACAAGGAATATAAGTAAAATTTAATATAATATATTATATATTTATGCATATATAATATAAGGAATAATAAAAAAGGAACTTTGTTTGTCTATATAAAAGACATGTAATTTAGAAATTTAAGTACAACATTATAATAATAGAGCGGTAAAATATAATGTAAAGGTAACAAGATTGTAAAATATTTACAGGAAGAGAAAAGTTTCCTGTATTACAATTATGCACAATTAATTAAGACCGGAAACTATAGAGCACAACAACAACAACCTCCTCCTATTTCCTTTCTCTTCCTCGAACTAGCATACATGACTTTAGCAAATACATTTGCATACTGTGCCTGTACCGGTGATAGAAAGCGAGAATCCATATACTGTACGCTGAACGTTGTTACCATGCATGGTTATAACTTCCTTAGGCATTAATTTTAGTTATATTTTTAGAAAAATATTATTGTATAGACATCATACCTCAGGCTAATGTATAATACAGAACTACAGCGTAATTGAAATAGCCACGAGTAATACCACATGTAATCTACAGTAATGATGGATTAATACAGTTGACCTAGCTTATTTTATATTGCATTAACTTTAGTACGATATTTTAATATGTTCTAATGGGAAAATGGACTTTATGGTACTGGTGAATTGACGCAGGATGGTAAACAGCTGTTAAGTAACGTTAATTGCTAATTTTGTCTCTGTGGCGACGCTGGGAGCGGACATGACTACAATAATACCGTCCAGTTCAGGTAAATAGCACCTGCAGGACATCCGTCAGTTGTCTGACAGATAAATTTATCAATTTATCAGAGTAGAGTGGAAAAAAGATTCTATTCAATTATAAAATCTCTACAATTACGAGTAAGAAGAAAAAAAAATCATGATGTACTCATAATTACGAAATCGTTTAAAAAATTAACATTAAAGTCGCTACAAGCTATCATGTATATATTAAATAACATGTTGACATAGATGTGCATTCTGAAGGTATAGCGAATTAAAAACATGGGCATGATGTGATAAACATAAAGTACTTTATTACATTAACACCATTTTAGATTTACATGATAGAAATGATCTTCATATTTTGGTTAGGTAAGCAGGCGAGGAGGGAGGGGGGGGGGGTAGTCTAATGCACGCTTATCTCGTTGTTTGGAAGCTAGAGAGGCGATCTGGCTGCTGCTTTGAAACCTTGAACGCGAGGCATGGATGTGGTATTACAACTTTGCCAACAAACGGCTCCGCGACCTACTTCGTTCTCTCTCTCGGTGGCGCGCAGATTTCTTCAGCATTATAAACAGCTGAGGATGTATTATAACGTGTAGGTTACATAATATTATAAAACTATAATAGCCCAGCAGCTAAATTACTAATTAAATCCGCCCACCCACAAATTATTGTCCGAGAAAGCGTTTAATTTTAAATTGCCCCGCGGTAGCAACAACAATTACTATAATATAAACTAAATAGGTAAATATATATGGACATTACATCACATGAACAGACACACACAGACAAAAAGACCGGAAAAGGTATGTTAATCGTGGTTGAGTTGCTACATCATGCAAACAGGCGCAAAACCATAGACCGCGACGTTACTCATGCCACAATGGCAAAATGTTAAAAAGGGAAAAATATATTGGTGACAAGGTCTTTTCATGAACATAATGATTAAAACATTTTTTTTTTTTTATGATTCACATGATACATGACATTACCACAGCTTTAAATTTTAATGTGGGAATCTTGCTGTATATTACGAAATGTGCCAAAAATATAATTATATAATATACATTTGAAACTTTTACGTAACTTAAAATTAAATTTAACAGTGAACGTTTTTCAAATTAAATTATATTGGCAGGTGAAATTTAAATCATCTGCTAAATTATAAAACATTATAAAAACTTAGAACAAAAGTTCTAATATAATAGTATATAATTTTCACTGTGTATAATTAAGCAAGCTGATGCGTCAGGAGGCTCACTGCATAATGAGAGGCAGGTGGTGAACCTTTAGCCACCTTTACTAGACATGAGCGTGAACTTGAAGGTACAGAAGGTCTATTATCCTATAATTTAACTTGTGTAACGAGTCGAAAAATAGAAAGTTAAATTACACGCATTAATAGTGAGTGCAAGAATATACAGTATAAGACACCTGCTTATACGTAGAATGTACATGCATAGCAACGGTATATTTATGACGTCATCATGCTCAATAATTATAAAAAAATAATTACAATGTTTTTAGCATATTATTTTCAAATTTCTTTTGTCAATCATGGCATAAATAACTATAATCCAATAAGTATATATTTACATAAAAATGATACTATAATATGAGTGATGACAAGTTATAGGTGGTATGACCCGAATCACAAGTGACCTAATTGTCATCATAGCCAGCTCGACGACACTCAGAGATGAACGATGAGGCTGTTAGCTAATCATGCCTGTTGTAATATGTCTCCGTTTCGTATACATATACAGCATGCAGCGCCGCTCCACTTGCAACTAGAACATAGTATAGTATCAGTTGCTTCTAGCGTAAATGCATCTCTCTATCTATATATATATAGCTAGTGTAAGCTAGATAGGATGTAACTAGTAGAGAGTACTAGAGAGTGTCATAATAAAATACGAACCATCTGTTTGATTTGTTCTCGTCTCATTTAACTGCAATGTTCTCCATCTATTAAATGAGTGCACTAAACCTACATTTTCAATTATAAACTTTTTTTTTAAATTATGCTTATTATTAAAGAGCTATTATATAATAATAATTGAAATTAATTAGTGATGAAATACAAAGGCGATTATAATTGCTTTTAAAAAATTAAAGCAATGATGGAACT
Source organism: Siphlonurus alternatus (assembly GCA_949825025.1). Taxonomy (NCBI): domain Eukaryota; kingdom Metazoa; phylum Arthropoda; class Insecta; order Ephemeroptera; family Siphlonuridae; genus Siphlonurus; species Siphlonurus alternatus. The sequence continues at coordinate 39,650,328 of OX463778.1, read as the reverse complement.
TCCTACAATTTTTTTTTTTTGTAAACACTGAAAACGAAAAACAAAACAAAAAAAAAGTTTTACAATCATGACACTGACAATATTTTAATTTGATTTTACTAGCTTGATAATCTAATTAATTATTTCAAGAAACTAAAAAAATATACATATAAATGAACTTTTAACAAATAAAAAAAAAAAAAAAAATAGTTCTATTTTTTTCTCATTAAATTTTCAATTAACTTCTTTCTCTTTAAATGACAAATAACAAAAGTCGTAATCAACATTAAATTGATATAAACAAATGAAGTTGTTTGTTGCCAAAATATTTCACTTGGCAAGTAAACAAAACGTACGTCATTTACGAATCTAAAATTGTTTTCGCTGCGAATGTCGCATAATATAAGCTTCACGACGGATGCGTCTATTTCTGCACAAACAACGCCTGACTGGGTATGTTGTTCCGCGCGACACACACGCTCGAACGGTTGCAGACTCGCCAGGATGATCGGCGCCGCTCACAATAAGATTGGCTTTGTCTACCTCTAAAGATTGCGTGCAGAATCTCGTCACCGACCTACGAGACATATCGATCGTGGTTTATGCAGATTTTTATAAAAGCACTCCACCAATCGCCTTCACTAAGTATATTAATAACGAATTTATTAAATCGTTTAATCCCAAGACAATTAGATTAGAAAACGGAGTGACGTATTTCGTATCAGAAGGTTTTCAGTTTTATTATTTATTCATAGTTGCGTGACTTTGTTTTAAAACATATTAAAATATTTATTTTATGAGTTATTATTCTTTAGAATCTTAAGTACTATAACGGACAAAATATTCATTTAAAACTTCAGTCAATCATTAAAAAGTTTTTAACATATCTTAATAAAAGATTTGTGTAAGAGTTTGGTGACACTTTTATAAACTTAGCTGTCGTAATTCTTCATTGCCATGTAATTTTTACTGCCTTTTCCTTTTATTGCAATTTCACGGATGATGCATTGTTCCGCGAGCAGAGAGGTTTACGCTGTATGCTTCATACTGACAATGAGTACTTTCACTCGTTACGTCAACCTATACAAGCCTATTCGATATCCTTCTGCGCAAAAATTACCCATATCTCATCATCATGTCAGGTATAATATTGGGTGGTTTTTATCGATTATTAAATTTTTATTTTCCTCTCCTCTAAGCAATGCGGCATTAGTGCAGAGAAGAAAATCAAGGTCGGCATGGGACAGCAGTGAACTCACATGGTTTAATAATATATGACCCGCCCGTCCACCACTGCTGCCTGCCAACCCCCAACTGTGCTGTGGTATGGCGCAACGCCACCACACTCCTCTCCCTTCTTTTTCCTTTCAACAAAACTCACTTTTCAACCCTAATTCATTGAGATATACAAGTACTGCAGTATTGTAATGATATATAGGTAGCAAGAAATATATAAGTATGCACTGCATTAAAAATTATATAAAATTGATAAAATATTTGGCATGCTATAGATCACTGGATGCAGTCGAGCATGCAGCCGAAAGTGCATTTATATTCAAGTTTTGAAATGCCATTTTGTATAGTTCAGTAAAATTTCAACTCAAATACTAAAAGCTATTGTCGGAGGGAATATGAAATATAATTTAACATATTTATATACTTACATGCAATGCTCCATTGTAAAAATAAATATTGATCGATATTAGAACATTAAATCAAGAATAAAATAAAATATATATTAAATATATTATTATATATTATATTATATGTAAGAATGAAGGCCGGTACATCGCTCGATTGGTCAATATTTTTTTCTATCAATAATATAGGTCTAACACGCATGACAATATCAATTATGTTACCTTTTTATTCTTCTAAGGAGCAATAAAGCTTGAAAGCTTATTTGAAAATAAAATCAATTTAAAAATAATATAGTTGTGTTCGTATGAAAGAAAATTGATATGTCAAATATTGTAATTTTGACAGATTGATTGACAGGAATGAATTGAATTTCCCATACACTGTTTCACACTATTTTTCTTCTATATTATGTTTTGTAACTTCAAAATATGTTTATTGATAAATTTTTAAGCAATCGCATGCCAATCATAATAGGTTACGTTATGATATTAAGTTATTAGGCTGTGATATGTATTAAGTTTTGAAATTAAATTACCTGCTGGTGATTCTGTTGAATTTTTTGACACCTCTTCGAAAGCAATTTGTTTCTCCCTGTAGTCTAGCTTTTAGTACGGAGAAACACGTCATGTCTGCTAGACGTTTAAACAGCCCCGCCCCCCTGGTCCCAGCTGCTGTCGCCCCGGCCCCCACCCCCACACCGGGACTCGCACACGTCTTGTCTCGTCTCCCGGACACCTCGATGCACCGGACACTTTTGTCTGTTGTGGCCAACGAAGGCCCATGTGCCGCACTGCTTTCAAACACAGCCAAGCAGTCTGGCGAACGAACTAGTACCCCCCTCTACTTGGTGGGGCTCGTGTCGCAGTATACAAGCCGAATGAAAACCCTCTCGTCGCTCTGTTGGCTCGATCGCCTGCACAGCTGTCTGTTGTCTACCCGCAACAGCGCACTCTCATGCCACAATCACGTACTACCACTTTCACTACCACCACTCCAACACAAAACACTCACAACTACAACAGCAAATGAGATACGAGTTACTTGACTTTGATGAAAAAACTTTTAACAAGCTAGAATGAACCTTAAAACTTTTTTTTTTTTTTTTTTTTTTTTTTTTTTTTTTTTTTTGTAAATCATGACGATAGACGAGAGTAAAAATTTGACGGAAAACTGCGGCAAGAGGAAATATTATATTTTTAAATAAACATAATTTAACAATAAATAAAAAAAAAAGCGTCAACAACAAAAGTGTCACAGGAAGTTTATTTGAAAAATACAATTTATCATATAACTTGCATAAGAATTTTTTTATACATGTATATTATTTAAACAAAATAAATTGAATATCAGATGAAATGTACTGTACTTAATTTGATTTTAACAAATGCGCAAAAGAGGATATTGCTTCAAAATGCTTTGGGGCATTACTGCTTGGGGAGTTTCCACAGCAGTAATATACACATACATACTTCCCTGCTGAACGTGATGAACTCGTCTGCAAAAACCTCTCCATTTTATTATCCATACGTGACATAAATAAGGATACGATAGTGGTGTTAGTTTAGGCATCGATTTAAATCCAACATACAGATTATAATATATTCCAGAGTAATATTAAGGGATAATATTGACTTGGGGGTTTATTATCCAGAAGTAGGTCATGGGAACGTAATATATTTTAACCTCAGATTAACGCTCGCTATCTGTCACCATAAGGCGTATCGTCTAGGTGTCAACGTACCTTCATGACGCAACGTACCCTGACAGGTGGCTTTATAATCTAGGGGCACGTGCAACACGCACAAGCAGGAAATGAAAGGGAAAAAAAACACACAAAAAAAAAAAAAAACGTATCACAGGATTCGCACTACACCATTTTCAACAGTTTGTTGTTTCATACTTGACTTCTAAACATTGATGAAAATGCAAACAAAAAGAGAATTTTGTTTACTGAACTCACAGGTGTTCTCATTTTCCTCACCTGAAGTTTTTGCAGCTACTATCATCATTTTAAAGAAAGGAAAGACATTGCTTATACCAGCACGATTCTTCAATAAGACTGCATTGAAAAGACAATTAGTTGCAAAGGCTTTGATCCACTCTTGTTTGTGCCAACATAATGTGGCATTTTTTTTCTTAAACATGAAGTTCCCAAAGTATCATCAAAATTTTTGCTTTTTGAAAGTGCTGCCTTTTCAATTAACGTTCGCTACAAAATTTATCATAACATTTAAATTTCTTTAATTTATAAGCAACTATAACATGTAAAAAAAAAATAAACTTATTAATTTTTATTAAAAATAATAAACTATGAGAAAAAATTGTAAATTACAAGCCAATTTATTAAATTTATACAAGCCAAAGACCCCGGAAGAATAAAAGATAAAATTCAAAACCTAATAAGTCATAAATAAAAAACACATTTTTAACACTTTTACACGCTCTTTAAGATTCCGCTTTTTCTTTTCAAGGAGAAAATTAGTCAGAGAAATGATTGTCTACATCCTTTAAGGCAATAAAAGAAGGTAATAATAAGAGCGACATTACTGATGTCAATTATATTAACAATAGTTATCCGGCCTTGCCTACGATAATCTTTCTAACTTTCATACGTTTCCACAGTATAATTTTATTTTAATATGCACAGGTTTAACTCTCTCTGAATATGGAGAACCTTTAATTAAATCTAGCTCCTTAATAGTTGCTAAAAAAAAAAGAGATTTGACTTAACAAATTTGTATTATTTACATTCAATGGTGTTATATTTCAAATAGTGCCATGCACTTATTATATATATATAAAAAATGTTAATAATTTATTTGACCTGCAACGTGCGAATATAGTAATGACATTTACAATGAGAAATTATAAAATATGCAAACTTAAGTTATGTAATATAATATTTGTTATTGCATGGAGGTAATTTAAATAAAAATTAGCTTTCATTCACTTAAAAGATCGTTATTTGATACAAGTTATAATAAAAATATTAACAAAGCACCACTTTTACGTAAAGTGCAGGATAACAATTTCAACACAACGGCAAGGTCGCACACACGTACGTGACAACAATCGGCCAACAATGCAGTGAGGTCCGCCTGAGCCGCCGCGGCCCGGTTACTGTGTCAACATTTCGGCAGATATCTACTATACACTGTCACAGCAGTTTGGTACCACTACATCCTATAACTTGCTAAAAAGAACGTAAATTCTCGAAATCTTTAGCTAGCACCAGCTGCCAATTTTGTAAAAATGCTAGAGTAAAAAATACATTATAATCCTTCCATGTCATGCACAGTCAGTTTTTAGCTCATATAGATTCGAAATTCTCATATAGATCGGAGTAAAATTTAAATCAGCGAGCTATTTTCATGTACATTTTCCTTCAAATCTACATAAATATTATACATACGTATATATATTATATAATTAAATTAATTAACTTAATACTTAAATATACACATTGCAATTTTCCATATAGATATAACATTTTAATGCTGAACAAATGAATTTGAATATATTACAACTTGACTTCAGGATTACTGTATTTTTTTTTTTTTTGTCTGATAAAACTCTTAATAAAGCGGACATCAGTTAAATTGTAGCAATCTTTTCTTGCCGTGTAGTGAGGTCCTTGCCAGACTCGACTTGGCACTGCATGATAGATATATTTTCTGTCACACAGTAGACCTTGACATTTGTGAATTTAATCTAACGTTTATATCAGTAACGTTGTCACAACGACGTGCCATGACTGTCATCTAAGAAGATTGTTATTACAATTATCTTGGTCTACGTTTTATAATATAAATGACAATAATTCTCTTCATTTCATTTTTTCACACGTAACAAATTTTACTATTCGAACTAATTTTCCGTGTGACAAATATTACTGCTAATTTTAGACTCAAGTGTATAATTTTTTGAATTAAGAGAAAATTAATGTTTAGAATGTTTACAAAAGAATATTTTCATGAAAATCAAGGTTGACACACAACATGCAATTACGGAATTGAGGCTATAGAGAAGACAATATTTGGATTGCATGTTATTTCTTTACAGCTGCGTTGTATTACTATATAAAAATTATTATATATAGTGTTCTGTCTATATCTAAATTAATTTGCTAATGACAGTATAAAGCTCGTATGGATTAATTAGTGCAAATTGTTAATTGTATATTAAGTCCACAAAGCTGCATGAGATCTTCTTAGCACGCGGCCCTTGCTTAAACTAAACTAATAAGAAAACTAAAATTTAATATTAACAATATTAAAAGCTTGAACAAAAATATCGTAATGCATAGGCAAATGAAATACAGAGTTTATTCAGTTTATTGTATAAAGATTTCACAAATCCATTTATCTGATTTATTATGTAAATAAATTATATTCATGTTATAGCGCTACACACTATGTTTTGTCGTTTTGCGTTTTTATATTATGGTGATAGGAGTATAAAAATATCCTACCTTGTCTGCATGTATATATAGTAAATGAGTTTAATGTTTATGACCTTAAATAATAATGTATCTAAAAACGTATTTATGATTTCAAAGTAAATAATATTGAATCATGTGTTCATAATTTTTTAATACATTTTGAAAATAATACTGCCATGTAGAAATTTGATTCAGACAGGTAAACTATAGTTTCTAAGTTTATCCACTAGATGTCTCTACCTAGCAGAGCAGCAACCTACTAGAATACTTCAATGGACAATGCCGTTCGAAGCGCCATCAAACGTGTGAACCAAGAAGCTTAGAGGACACGCTGAATGAATCTAAGAGGTCGTGACCCCCTCCTCCTCCTCCTCCTAGCATACCCTTCTTCTTATAGAAGATGTTTGTTGACTAAATTTGTAATTTTAATTAGATGAAGCTTCGAAGCAAGAAAGTTACAAAATCAATAGTTCACCATATTAAATTTACCTTAATTGATTCTAAAAAACGTTCATTATTAAACTAATAGCTAAAATCAAAAAGTTAATTAACAAACTACTTTATAAAATTACATGTTATTAATAAAATTGTAATGAAATGACGAAGACATCATTTGCATGCTATATTAAAATAGTATATTAACCTGAATGCAATCTACATTACAGTATGATTCGTTATGCTTCTAGATTCAAAATTTTATAATCTAATCAAAGAAACATTGAACCTTTCCTTTATTTATTTACTTTTTTTATTTTTTTTTTTTTCCGTATACTCGCGAAGTGACTCACTCGGAGCTACTGATGACTCACATTTTGCTACACCTTGAGTTTTTTAGCAGCCACTGAGTGGTGACTCAGGAGGACAAGCTAGAGGTAAATTTACATGCACTCAACAAACGGATATTCAACAGTCCAATCAAAACAACTATTTTATAGACAGTAAATTAAAAATAACTGTTCCACTGATTTGTACTCTTCATTAATATTCTTTTTGTTCCAATGCTTGTCAATTAAACTTGTTTTCTTAATAATGTAATTACAAATCTTAATCTGTATTTGATGAATACAGTACGGTACAACCGAGGTCACTATAAAGTGGAGAGGTTTGTGCAACATGCAAATGACTGATTCATTTAGCATGCAATTACAATGCAATCTGAGCAAGTCAGGCAAATGCAAATGACAAGCAGCACGTTGTGGGAAGGGAGGACACTTATGCCATGCATGACCTATTGGGAGGTCACCAACAACAGGGAGCGTCGATCACATGGCGAGTTGTGTATGGAGGTAAACAAGCGAGAAGCATGAAGCGTAAAATAAAATAATTAGCATTTTCATCATGCAAGCGAAAATTACTCGGTGATTGTGAGACTTAATGACATCAATCACTACGTTTACATGACGGTGTTTAATACGGATCCGTTGACGACGGATAATGTTATTTTTATGATGCGTCGTCAACGGATACGCATTAAACACCGTCATGTAAACGTAGTGAATGTTATACCAAATACAGCACTAATTTTAGAGGTGAAAATACAAATAAACAAATTGTTACTCCAGTTATTTATAAAAATTATTAAAACGATATCAGACGTGGTTTAAACTTTGGAGAGAAGTTTAATTGGGACATATTATCACTCTTATCAGTTTAGCATGTATGTTTAGTATGTACTGCATTTTATTTGTACCCAAAATACCATTTTCATCTCATATTTTCTGTTAAAATTAATATCTTCAATAAAATTTAAAATCGACAAAAAAATAAAATAGATTTATCAGTGACAGTTACGAGTGGTTGCGTATAATTAAAATATTTTACTGCAAAATAAATTGTCTTGTATTATGCAACGCTTCAATTAAGAGCCTGAATATTAAAATGAAACTAAATGAAAAGCCTGTCCATCGTGCATAAGTCAACGTTAATGTTTAATATATATTTTTTTTTTCCTGCTCTCTTACATTTTCATTAGAATACGGTCATAGAAGCAATATTTAAATTTAACTTCTTGTTTACTTGCTCTGCTTTTACCATGTACGGTGCTTTACCCAGGCTCTGACCAGGCGCGTGCATGCGCGATATGCCTACTTGGGTGTAGCGTGCAACCAAGTGCAGAAACGACGGCAGCAGCTAGCCTACATTTGCAACACAATCAATGCTCGCACCACCACACTTATCATTACCGGGAAATACCTCCTCCTCCACTTTGCTATACTTCCTAGCATGTAATGCGCACGCCACTCAACTATAACATAGCCGTCATAATGACGAGTACTAAAATTACGTTGGTGGTCTTTACAAAAAGAGGTACACTATTTTGATATCTCTAGTATACGAACTGAAGCAAATGTGAGTTAATTAAACTGTCGGATCACAATAATCAGAAGCACGTATTGTTAAGTCCGCCCAAGTAATATGACAAGTGAAGCTTTCTGTTGCATGCTGACATCAATGGCTATATACGACGTGCTCTTATTACTGGCTAACTGCGTCAAGATTTGCTAACACAATATCCGTAAATATTACTGCCATGAAATTAAATTGCTTATAAATAAACCATAAAATGATTTGTTTTTTCTGATGACATTAAAATAATCTTTAGACATCAATTCCAAATGTATCATAAATTCTGTATATAAAAATAAATTTGTGATGCAATATTTATTGACACCAATTGAAATAAAATTGCGTAGTAGAAATACGTCGCTTCTTGGCGTTACATAATGATCTGTGCGTTATTTCCCATGGCTTGAGACAATAGGACACTGGCAGGGAGACGGTCACTAATGGGGTCCAATTGACCCCGCGAGGAGGACCGCCCGGTCGGCAGCTGCATCATGACGTCACTCCAAATCGCTGCTGACCGCCAATAACAACCGAGTGGCGACGTAAGGACCTCGGCCAAGTTGACATGGACCAAAGGTACACTGCCTGACACTCAAATTGTCAATGGTAATAAGACAGAAAACAGACAACTATCCGACTTTGTTTCATAAAAAGTTCTATCAATTGCCCTGCAATGTCAAGCATATTCGGAAACATAATGAAACAGAAATTGTCATACATTGAATTTAAAATTAATTTGTGACAAAATTCATTTAACTAATTAATAATATTTTTTGAGTGAGATTTTTAATAATTTTTAACTTCTTATGTATAAGCAGCAGTGTCTCAAGAGTTTTAATGCAATATTTAGCAACTTTTTATCAAAATATGCATCCTGCCGTGGTTATAAAACGCTTCCGATATACGACCGCAATCGGATGCAACATCCAAAAATATTATGTCACCAGAGGTCTGTTATGTCACATTTACATGCAGACATCAAAACTAACATTAAATTTACAAAAATCTATATCAATGTTATGATAAAATTAACAATTTACATTTCAACATGGCAAGCTGAAGAACGTGCACTAACAATTAATACAAAATGACAATATACATGAGACTTGAATTGTCGCCATCATCTCCTTTGTTTTAATTTATCATCACGAGAGAGCACTTCACCAGCCTGTATAAACAAACATAACGCCATATAAGAGACTTATAGTGCGCCGTGATATAAACCACTGATTACACATCCCACAGCTAGCCCTATAGTCTATACGATGGATGACTTAACTAACCATAAATATCACGTACAGCTGCTGTATTAGATCACATGTATATATTAAATAATTTTGCAATTTTACAAACATAGAAACTATATGAAGGTTATAATAAAATCATGTCTTGCAATAAAATTAGATACCCTTGAACTTAATAAGATAAATATTTTTTTTTTTTCCTGCTTATACACACCCACACTTTACGCACAGGTTAAAAAAATTACGTCATTGTCATATTAACATGACTGTTTATATTTATCATGTCATAATAAAAATTAGCTTTATCATGGATTACATCACATGGTTTAAATAATAAAATTTTAAAAATCACATACATAATATACGTCATAAAATTACTGAAATTTGCTTATAAATCTATAAGTTTATGTTATATATTACATGCAGACAAAATGTGGTTATAACTGCGGTTTGTCCAGCGGTAAAAACACAATATTATCACACCATTCGTCCGCTTCCGAAATGTTATCGTCTTGTTTAGTGCTGCGGCATGGAAAAAAATTAAGCCTACAATAAGTCAATAAATGACGAAAGAAAAATATAGATAAAAACTAAAAACATCTACAAAAATTAACAAATCAATAAATCTTATATTTAGTGTTATCATCATATTCATATAAACATTGGAATGTTGCCAAAATAATAAAATCTTTAACGTTAAGGGTAAGGTAACGCCACCAATGTTAAAAAAAATCCCTCACACAAAAATTCTGAAAAAAAAATTAAAATGTTCTCCACTACACCCCCTATCAGTAGCTAAAATATCAGGTATACAAATACGATCTAGTTTGTGAGTTATGAATTTTTAAAGTTGACTAATTTAACATGGAGAAATGGAAATCCCATGTTAAATTAGTCAACTTTAAAAATTCATAACTGAAAAACTAGATCGTATTTGTACCTGATATTTTAGCTATTGATAGGGGGTGTAGAGGAGAACATTTTAAATTTTTTTCAGAATTTTTGTGTGAGGGATTTTTTTTTAAACATTGGTGGCGTTATCTTACCCTTAAATAATGCTTTGTTTAATATACTGTATGTGTGTACCAAGGTTGCAAAGTTAAAAAAAAAAAGGAATAATTATATTTTAAATTGCTTAAATCACTGTTCATTTACTGCAGAGCGCAGAGAGCTGCAATAAATTATAATTTTGATTGGATAACATTAATCCTGTATACTAGGTATTATATGTATATAACGACATGTTGAATCATATATAATAAATAATTACATTGCAGTACATATTAAACCAAAATATTATACTTTAATTCCATAATTTAGATTATTAATGTAAAGTATATTATTATCTCATGCAGCATGCAAATTTAATTAAAATTGAGTCCTTGACTGCAGTGTGAACTTCATTAAAAACGAACCAATAACAATATTACTGTATAAATTATTTGTAGTGATTCACGAGTTTCATAACATATCTTCCTAACTTAAATCTTAAATCTAATACATTTTATCTGGTATTTTTCTGTTTTCACATCAGTACAACTTCTGTCAATATATTATTATATATATCAAATTTCTAATTATAAAAATTCTTCCATTTCAATGATTTTGTTTTAAAAAATTAACCTGTATTAATTGCCCATTATTAAATATAAAAATATCGTGTTAGCAATTTCATGCGTATTATTGAGTGTATCTGTTAGCATGGTTATATATACCCATGCACGATCTGATATAACCCAGCAAGCGGTCCACTATAAGAAACACTCCTGCGTTGATGATCATATATAGGCGTAGTTGCCTTCTCAATCAAGCATGAAAATAATAAATGATATTATAAGAAAACGGAGCATCAGGTATAAAAGATTGAACTTGGAATTTGAGGTCATCATTTCTCGTGCTCACTCGCGACATTCACGTTAACATGAAGGAGATGATGATAAATCGAGTTCGCCGCCTCCAATTGAACGTTAAGAACTTACACTGTAATTCACACAACTCGAGATGATGTGATAATATTTCTTCACCATTTTCCGCAAGAGAGACTGATGTTCCGTACTGTTTATTTCAAGGTTCCTCATCAACAATGTTAATAGAATTAACTCAGAAGCAAAAATATTCAAGATTTGTTTTTTAATGCACTTAAACTGCATGCAAATGTGTGACCGTATATTTCAGTGGAGACCAAGTCAATAAAAATGCAACCAAATCTTCAGCCTTATCAGTTGAAAAATTCGCCTTCTGACGTCACTATTACCTCGGGTTGTTTTAAGTATATCAATCAATCTAGATTCTGATCGCGTTTTGTTATATAGCAAAGAAAGGGAATCTCCGATGAAAACCTGCATGCTACATAGAAACAAGTATTTATAAGTATGAGACCGCCGTTTTTGGTCACAGAAAACCACTCTTCTTTGCTGTATACCTGCATGCCTACAACTTATACGTCTTTCCCATGACTTGCAGCATCTCTCTACATTATTATGTGGACCACACAATGTTAAATACATTCGAATCATTAATATTTCTATCAGTCACAATTTACATCACATAAGATGCATACAGACAAATAATACCATCTAGAATATTAAAACATTTGCGCAGGTCAAGGTTTTAATTCTTAAGACATTATTTATATTGAATACACAAACAAAATAATGTCCTAGTTTTAGTACTTGCCAATAAAATTTTAAGATCACGTAATATATCGTTGAAATAAACAACGCGTATTTGCAATATATAGTGACGAAATATTTAAAGTTTAATGAAAATGTTTACCATGCATGTAAAAGTTTCTGAATAAAGGAAATAATTAAACCGCTATTTTCTATATACATGCTTGGTAATGTATTAAATTACTACCTGTTTGAAGTTAAACATGCGATACATTTTCTGTCATAGGTTCAAAATGAATAGAGTTGAACGCACTCTTATATATATTAGATTAAATGTAGTGTATAAATAAATAAGCTACCATACTGTATCTAACGCTGTTCAATATTGGTTCAGCCCGCATGGGTGCACCGTCATCAAGTGATGTGGCTGATTGCATGCTAGCTCCTTGCTGCACCGGCCCACTTTCTGTGCAGCGGGTGCAGTTTGGTGCGGGGTGAACAGAGCAGTGAGCTCCGATTTACAAGTTAGATGTAGAAATGTAGAGTCGAGTTAGAAAGGCTTATTAATATTCAACAGCGTTCACAAGAATAATTAATATATACTGAGTGGGATGTATTTATTTTTCAATATATTTTCTGATTACATTGTTATTATTAAAATAACGATAGAAATCTATAATTAAATACTGCATGAATAGAAACACAGAATAAGATTACAATGAAATATTCAAAGTTTATATTTCTTTCGAGTACATGCATAATTTTTGAATCGGATGTCACACATTTCACGATAAGAAACCAACATTTGTATTTTCTGTACTCTATCCTGGCTTATGAAGACGCCCTAAGAAATTACACCATGTGGGGACCTAGTACAGCTGATCTTGTAATCACGGCCAGCATGCAGCAGTGTTGAGAAGACGGCCGCGCGGCCCGCCTGACTACTCGAAATAGATCAAATTGCTCAAAGCTGAACTTAATTTGTAGACAAGGAGGAGTGTCTCCTGAGAATGATTCAAACGGCGGCGTTTTATCTCAGTCTCCTCTATCCTTTTCTCCATCTAGAAGTAGCTAGAACCATGACTCTCAGATGTGTGGGGTGGGCTAGCTGCTTTTCATTATATCACCAACATCAAATAATCATATAATAAGCATGAAATGTATATTTATAAAAAACGGAAGTTAAATCATAAACACAAGTTATCGTATATATTTTTATTTCATGATATTTAAATAAACATACTTTTTAAATTATGATATAAAATTTGTTGTAAATATATGATAGGAATAAAAATTTATTGATCTATAAAATCTATAAATAGATGAGATTTTTATAAAAAAAAATTATCTTAAATTAAAATGTCATATTTTAAACACCTGACCAATAGATAACAAAAGAAAAAGATGACGTAATAAATGCTGATAAACATTTTTGAACCTTCAATATGAAAAAATATTTGTTATATTAAAAAGTAGACAGAATAATCTCATGTAATATACGGTTTCACGCAAGATTACAATTCAGAGCGTAATATCGGTGTGGTTTACACGCCCCCCTACGATGCTGAAATGTTTTATGGGGTGGGTGGGCAATGGCCAGCAAGAGGAGAGAGGGAGTTTCCAGCAGTCTGCGCCACGGAGCAGGCAACAGAGAGGTGGGTGTGAGTCACCAGTCGCCAGCGTGACAACAATCGCCAGCCAACAACACAGCAGCCGAGCACCAGTACACGTGCACTCGACACCGTTACCGCGTCTATACGATGATGGATAATTTAATTATATTACGTCACACAGTCCCCTATCCTGCAATTTTTATATTTTGAAATTTGGGAGAGATTTTATTGAAGCCTGGTTTTAACAAGAATAATTTGTAAACTACGATTCCAAGATTTTAATTTAAAGATCTTACACAGTTTAAAAAATCTTGGCTTTAAACATACAAATATTTGAAAGTACAGTGATTGCAGCAAATAGGTGCCAGCTAATGGATATTCTGCATTGGAAATTTTATCGAAATATTTTTCAGCATCTTTTTACCTTGACCTTTTTTTTTATGATTTTTATTAAAATATTGGAGCAGCAGGAATACATTTAACTTCATTTGAAGCTACAGGACTGAAAAAGGAAATTGTAAAGTTATATTAAATATTATATGGCAAATCTCTAACCTACTTCTTTCAACGTTAAAATTAATTTCAAACTTTATAAAACTATTTTGATTATAAAATTTTTCCACCACTCAAAATGAGTTTTTATTCGTGATGCAATATTTAATAATATTAATACTGCTCAATTGCTTCCATATATTACCTGCTTTAGTCAATTTAATAATATTATAATATCATTATTATAATATAACTCTAAAAGCATTAATACCAAGCTGGCAAGGATTAACTTCTTCAACCTCAAAAATTAATATCATAAAATAGATCATCAAAGGAAATATCAATGTTTATTTATTTAATTTTCCTTGTTTGTTTTTGTAATATAGGGAAAACCTCAATATTTTTACGTACTTTTCTTTCTACGAATTATAGCATTTTTTCCTACTGTAATCACAATATAAGTAAACTTTGAGCATTTTTTTTTATCGGCATTGTTTAATTTTCTTCCCGCACGATAAATTTCATTTTAAGAGCATAATTTTTAATTGAACTCAATATAATACAGAAGCGTTAAGAAAAAAAAAAAAAAAAAATACATGGAATAGGAAATTAAGTACGATAAATTACATTTTTTAGTAAAAAAAATATCTGACGTTGCGATGTGATTTTTCCAAGGCACATTGCAACAACAACAGAGACCGCAAAGACAAAAACAAAAAGCTCACGCATGGAAACCAGAACGTTTTCTTTAACTATAGCATATCCTTTTCACATCAAAATATGAATTTTTATAACATAATTTTTCGTATAAAACTTACATAAAAAATAACGGTTTATTATTTTTTTTTAATTAGGTTAGTACTTATATTCGTGATTTAATTGAAATATACATTACAATAATTAATTAACTATATATATTATAAAGTTGCACTACCGCATCATTAATTTAATTACATATTTGGACGGTCAGCAAGCAGGTATGCAATATAGACAAATTAACCTACAGCCACAAATAGACCTTGATATTTATCACCCCCATACATCCACCTCACTAATTTCAATCGATAAATTATTTGGGCCAAGGATGGTATATATATTTAAATAGGCCTACATAGAGGGGAAGTATATATTTAGAAACTAATCAATACTGTAGCAAAAATTAAGAACTCTTGTAACATATTGTCGTCTTAGCTCGATAAATAAGGGTTATAGACTTGTGCATGCTGGTATATTATAGACGTCAAAACAAAGTATATACGTATACGAGGAAGGGTATATCATTTTTACAGTGGCAGTATTATATGGTGGTTGTTTTCGTGAGGTAAGGAAAAGGCACGTAAATGTGAGCGAAAATGTCAAACGTCTGCATGGCTTAAAAAAAAAAAATCACAAATTGTTAAAAAATTGTGGAGTGTCATTAAAAAGTATTTTGTCGGTGAAATAAAATATTGAGAAAAGGAGAGAGAGAAAAAAAAAAATACACTTATTTTCTTGACTTCAAGCGTGGAATGGTCTACTAAAAACTTTAAGGCTTGCTGCCAAAGTGTTTGCTTATAACATCGAAGTTGTATAAACGTGTAACTTTAAATGTAACATAAAAAACAATTTAATTGCTTTAAAAAAAAAATACCAAACAAAAAAATACACATAAGAAGGGTTGTATATATATATAGTATATTATATACTTACGCTACGAGACCTCCTAAGAAAGCAACTGGAGCTCCACCTAAAAGTCGTATTTTTCTATGGCAAACATCCAATATCGACACTTTAGTACTGATTGTATTGTTAAATGTTGTTGTTGTAGACTGTTGATTTTTATTGGCACCACGAAGATCTACCATTGTAGAAGAGGATGAGGACGATGACGAGGAATTAGAGTGGTGTAGTAGAGATTTAAACACGTTGTTAGATTGCATTAATACTGCACTCATTGTTTATAAGGCTGCAGGTTACATCCCAGCACAGAGGTCGCTGCTACTGCCTGCTGCTGGTATGATGGTGAACGGTGCTCGTCTACTCACAGACTGGCGGCTCGCAGCTGACTGATGTGCACTTTCCTCCCTCCTCCTCCGCTGCTGCCGCCACCACCGTGCACTGCTTCTCGTTTCTATACCAACACTATGGAAGCTAGCACGAGCTGCTAATCTTATCTCATAACAAAGATAACACGCTTCCCACTCTACCAATGTACCTGAACATCGTACGGTGTTCTTTTATATAATATAATATAAAGTGTATGACATATTAATTCAGATTTATTATATTTAATTTAACGTATAGTGTGATGAGCTTATCGTAAAAAAACAATTAAAAGGATTAAATAAGAGAAGATTATTATATAATATAAATTGAAATTATAAGTATCGTAAAACAGTGTACTTTATTTGGAATATATAATAAACAATGTATAATTAAATACAGAAATTATGTTTTGTAGTTTCATGTTTTATTACAAATTATAATTTACTTCGAATTACGGTGGTATACTATATAATGTATGTAAAACGGCAATTAATTTGGGGGGGGGGAGATTTAAATTTATAATACAGAACACACAATGGATAATTATATATGTAAAAAAAAAAAATTAAAATCGTTATTATAATAACAAAATTTCTTCTAACATTAATACTTAATAAATCAAAATTAATCCAAAAATTAATACCATCATTTAAAATAATTTCATATATTACAAGAAAACTAATCTTTTACGTATATTTCATGGAGGGATTTATTCTGAATTAAGCAAATTCTTTTATTTATTTTCTCCTGTCCTTAAAAAAATATATATTTTTAATTCAACTTTTTTAATTTTCTACTTTATAAGGAGAACCATCTGGATATGAAAGATTACCACTGCAAAAATATAGCTAAAAAAAAGGAAAGAGAAGGAGGTTTAATTTGTTCGATGGGCACTAAAGTCAATATAATCGTTGCTGATGTCGCGTGCTAGCTAAAGTGACAGGGCAATCAGCTTGTTTGATTGGCTCTCAGGGCCGGTGATAGCAACTCTGCCTGCAGGCGATAAGGCGTATCACCGAGTCACGTGACATAACAGGTGGTGGGAGCAGTGGATCGAGTCCCGTCCGTCACTCGCCGTGTACTGAATGCTAATTATTGCCACCACCGCAAAATCTATTAGCTTACCGCCAAGCTTAAATATTATTACCTGGTTTGCCGTCAAACACTCGCTAATGACAGCTTACTAACAACACTAATTGAAACAGATTTCATTAGGTTTAACAAAAAAAAAAAAAAAGTAGACATGCATTATATATAGCATGGTGTTGAATGTAAATAGCTTTTAAAATAAACGTGATGTGAAGTTAAGCTATTATAACAAAAAATACAATGGCTTACACATGTGCAGTAATATAATTTTATTCGTCCCTCATCCGGAATAATGAGCTATCTACTTACCACGATTTCATTGCAATAATGAGCTATCTGCTAAATCAGGTGAGCGCAAATATATGAGCTGTAAATCGGTATAAAATAAAGCTCATTCTTGCGCTCACCTGAAATAGCAGATAGCTCATTATTGCAACGAGAACATGGTAGGCAAATAGCTCATTATTGCGGACAAGGGACGATGTCTGCTGCACGAAGATTTCGATTGTAATTAAGAAAATATCAATACCAATTACTATAATACCATATTATTTAATAATTAATACATGTAATAATTCCATAACATGAATGCAGTAATATAAGAAATATCTAGCATTTGTATTACATAGTTATATCCGTATGATTTTGCAAAAGATAGTGTCGTTTAAATAAATCGACGATACAATAAATAAGATATGATTTCATTGAACATCTGCATATTATTATTACACTAGTACATTGTCATATATAGCCTTCGGATTAATTATTTTTAGACTATGAATAAAATAATTATACGCAGCAGCACTTTTTCTCACGACGATATAAATTATTAAGTGTCAACAACTTTTATATATAAATATACATATCAAGGGTTACTAACTATGATTTGCATTTCATTGCAGCGCAATACACTAACTACATGCATGCACAAGTCGAGACTGAGAAATTACAGTCCCCTTAGCATTATAGTAATATATAACTTACTAACTAGTAGAAGTGTGCCAACTTATATACTGTAGTAAATAATATTATGTGATGACTGCTGGTAGCTACATATTTATATTATAAAATAAGGGAGATATGACGTCATAATCAATGTTGTAAAATTATAAGATTATTGCCTAGGATGAACGACTGACAAGAGCATACAGAGCATGAATTTGTTTATTATATGACGTCCGTGCTGTATATACTAGCTTCATGGTAAGGTTCTAAATATAAATATAGTGGATCGTTATATTACAAGCAGTGGTGGTTATAAGACGAAGCATACTGACAGAGTACAGAGTAGAGGATGTACCGACTTGCATATATTTATATACATAAGTGCATCAAAGCCTATGCTTGTTATGAAAACACGGATGGTACTTTGTTGTTGATATGTATAACGACGACAGGGCTACAGGACTCAAGTAACGGTAAATGATAAGGACAAGTTCAGGACAGCCGGATATCCTTCTTCCTTCCCCGCTAGAGGCAGCACAATACGCCTTATACTCAATGCACCAGCAGCTGCTGCTGTTTTATTTTTTATAATAATATAATATTTGCATGCTAACAAAATTGTGAGGAAGAATATTATCATTCTATATACGGGTCTTTCACCATACGTCACAAAAATATGACGTCACGTGAATGTAGGCAAAAAGCACTTATTTAACATGGTAGTAGCATACCAAAAACTATTTATTTTCTGCGATATGACAATCGTGGTACATTTGACAATCATGTTATTTGATAGATTGAGATGTCAAGTAAATGGAAAAAAATACAATATTTGCCAATGATATCTGTGAAAAATACAATAAATCATTAAATAAAATGTAAATCGACTCCAAATTTCACGTCAATAATGACCATTTTACGACACTTATGCACTGATATTGACCCTAAGATTCTTAAAAAAATTCAGCCAATCACCGGCCATTGCTTTACCCGCGGACTTTTGAATACGAGGGGGAAACGGAACAACAAAAAGTAATGATAAAGTAACTAGGTAAAATAAAAAAAATGTATATGTTCAAGTTAATTATGTACATTTATTTCTTACGTATATATTATTGTTAAAAAAAAAATTAAAATATGTTAAATTAGGAGGAATAAATCAAGTGATTCCAGTTCCCTCTCAGTACCTACTGCTGAATGTAAACAACAACAAAGCCAAGCAAACGCTATATAAGAAAGCATACATACTGTTCTTTTTTTTTTTAAATATAATAATATCCTTAATTGACACATTTATATAAAACTTCATCCTTATATTATTTTTTTCCATAATACATTTCAGCAAGCTTTAATTTTTCCTCTTAATTTAATTTCTTCAGCTTTACCCAACTTTTATTGCTTGGCGAGCATCAAAAAGCTTTTTATATAAGAAGGAAACCCATATTTTTTATCAAAAGCTATAATACAAATGTAAATAATTTTTAAAAATTCATGCAATAATGCAATTTCATGATATTTTATAAGAATAATATTGACAAATCAACGTCAACATAAAATAAATCACAGAGAATTCTGTTTGTGATTTGATTGACCTAAATGCAACAACAGTGAGAGATAAAAAGAGTAAATAAAAATGTCTCCCCAAATAAAATTTGTTAAAATACTTAAAATGTTTGAAAGAAAGAGATTGAACTTTGACACTATTGACACGTCGATGTTGCGGCGCGTGGCTGCACTAAGTCAGCTGTTTCCTGCAGCAGTGACGGCTCTTTTGTGTCCCGTGGCCACCCCCATCACTACAGCGACACAAAAGATCGTGACACCACCACACACCACCTCCTTGGCCGCGCTCCTTACACCCCCGAGTGTCCCACTTTGAACGTCTTTGAGACGTCACACCCACCATCTACCGTCTTGCAATGTCACACGATACCAATACAGGGAAATTAAAATGAAATTAATTATCGTTGTCTTTTGTTACATTTTAAATTGGAATTTATAAAAATAGAGCTCTATATAACAGTTTTACAGTTTATTATATACATAGTGAAGGTGTATAATATTTATTGCCATCAAAAACATACGCCCTTAAAAAAAAAGTAAGTTATCTTCATTCTTCACTGCTTATTTTTAACACGGAAGAAAGAAGAACCTCACTTATATTATTAAGAAGGTATGTTCAACGTCAATCATTCTCTGCCCTCGTAACTGATTACCTTGATATAACATTGAGAAGTGCATGATGGGCGAGGTCACTCACATTGCGTGGCCACTATATGAGATTTCCGCCACCCACCGCTTTCGGTGCAACAGTTTAAAACTAGCCTAGATCACAAAGAGTGATCTAGGCTTATATTATGTCATAAAACACAGAATCGTGATTTTTTTTTTTTAATGTGTATATCGATTACTAGCAATGTCAATTAAGACTGCTTTTAAGTGTTAAAAATAGAAGTTGATATCAGACCATATAAAAACATTAAGTGTCCGGAAGGAGACGGCATGCAGATTGTTTATCATATCCGCGCACGAGTTCAGTTGAAAGTAAGCATACACAGCACGTCATGTGTGTTGGTGACACTTATCTGTAGACCGTGCCTTGTCGGCCATACACTGAGATAACATTACATGGATCAAGTATATACACTTCATTTTATATCACGTTCTAATGACGTAATCATGACGTTGTTGTAACGATGGGTGTTGGTAAATGTGGTGGTTCGCCAAATAAATAATCGACGGTGGTAGTAGCAGTAGCAAAAAGTTGCAGCGCCGCCACGCGAATCTCCGGCTAACTAGCCAAGCGCAAAGAGAGCACTACCATGCAGAGAGGGATCATAGGCATGACGGCATAATATAGGGTCAAATCATAATATATTATAGTTCCAAGATCTATTCAAATTTAACTTTACCGCGAGAACCAATCAGAACATGTCACTGTAAGGAGACCTGGTGGTGACGTAAGATTAAATTGTTTTGCCTGCTTCACATAAAACACCTCACTGACCCTTGTAAAACACTCGCTTTGATGAAACGAGGGGTATCAACACAATTCCATTGGCGGAAACAGCTCAAAGCTCACTGCTATATACTCATTAGCCTGATAACATATATAATATATATAAACCAAGGATACGTAGATCCAATGGTAAAAAGCACAAAAAAAATATACATAAAACGTACACTATAACAAAAACATACGGAAAAAAATATTTGTACATAATTATTTTGTACGTCATATTTAAAAAACGTTGATACGGGCGTCTAAAAGGACAAAAGAAAAATTCCCTTTGAAGTTCGTCTTTTGTTAAAAAGAATTTAAGAAAAAAAAAGGTCTAAAAATTAATATTAAATCAAAATCTAATTATAATAAACCAGACGTTGCTTTAGCATAATTATATAATAATTAAATTTTGAAATATAATTCTTTACTAAAATTATCATAATATATTTACAGAATAAAATAGATAACAAAAACTACAACAATATGCCATAATATTTCATTATATAAGCTATATTTTTATGGTACAGCGATAGAAGGTACAACGTTATGTAAGTCTTGGGATCGATCCTTGCCTGGTTCCACCTAATATATTATATAGCTGCATCTCTGACGAGTACACCCTTGGGTAAATAATTTGTCACACAAACAATTTGCACTTACAAGTCTCCAGGGGTGAGGTTATAGATTATTATGACGTCATCAAAAACTTACATTGTTCGATCAGCTGAAAAGTACTTTCCCAGTAAACCGTTGAGCTTTCCCTCTCGATCCCTGCTGTGGTGGTGGTCGCTTTCTCCCTGACCGTGCCTTACCGCTCCATAATAATTACCTTCATCAGACATGCATTACCCCGGCCTTGTCTCTAAGCGATTATACACCACATTGTGTTGGGGAATATTACCTACCTACCTTCCATTATCATAATAATAATTACATGTGTATACAACACAATCTGGTTGGTCATTAATAGGCTATATAGCTATCTTCAGACATGATAACAATAATTACTGTTTATGGGGTAAAATGTCTCGAAGAAATATAAATTTAGTACAAAATTTACATGATAGTATCATAAAAATTGCCACAGCAAAGTAAAAATAATTCGGTGCATAATAATGTGAAAAAAGTGAAAAATTTCATGGGCGAAATTTACTTTTTTATATTTTTTAAGTTTATATAAAAATGTATACAAATTTACACCGCAAGTTATAAAAAATATAGTCAAAGATTGCTGAATTCAACTTTTGTTATTGACATAGTTGTATTATTTTGTGCTATCATCCATATAAGAATATGTAAGAACCGTGAAATATTATCAAAATACAACAAATAGCTCTCTATAAAGTTTCTGTAAAAAGAATTCTTGGTATGCCATATAACGCTTGAGGTATAATAATTAAATATAAATAGTAACCAAACAAGCCATTAGTATGGATGACTTGGTGTATCAGATGGTTTAAATGTGGATCAATGTTTGCTTGGAATATCAGGTGTGGTGCTCACAGAGATCCAGAGTGCTTCTCCACCGTCTCCCTTGGCAACGCACATTATTATAAAAAAATATAAAAAAATATAATATACATCGAGAGACTGAATCTAGCCATGTGTAAACCAATTAAAAATATATATATCTTATTCAGAATTTTTATAATGGGCCAGACTATGGCATCATTAGTTATAATCTAATTATATAATATTGTAGTTAGGTACATTTTTATATCTTTTATGTATATAATAATGATAAGAATTTCCATCATGTAACATATTTTAATACATGAGAGAACATTCTATTGTTATTTTTCTTATCATTTTATAGTACATGTTGATAGTTTTCCCTCTCGCGTCTGGTATATAATCTTCATAGAGACGCTAATGGACCAAAGCCCAAAGGAGATGAAGGGGGGAGGGATGCTGCGGCTAGCCAGGTAATATAAGTTAGAGAGAAGCGGGGGACGGCCAAGCAGTCATGCAGATCAGCAGGGAGACGTGATGGAGACAAAGATGCTGTAAGGACCGGACATCTCTCCCTGCGTGCCAGCTGTGAGGAGAATCGTGAGAACGCTCGATATTATTATTATTATTATTATTATATTATTGTACGTTCTGGCTACAGAGAACAATACGTTATTTATATACCAAGAAGGCATGAGAGACATCCAAGTGTATTAATTGACTTATTTTTAACGATGAGGAAATATATACTTGTTGTATAAGAGAAATGGTATTAGCAATTTTTATAATTTAAGTTTATATAAAAACACATATCTTGCTGATGGAATTCAAAACTGTAAAAAAAAATCATGTTTTTTCATTACAAACTTAATTTCATTGCTGATAGTTAACTCTCGACATCTAATATTTGATGACGTCATGCTTTAGTTTCTTGAATCAGACTTTATATTATTATACATCTATTGGTTGTCCTTCACTGGAGATCCCATTCACACGATTGCATTTTCATGGCTGACCGTTTTTTTCTTTCTTTTTCTCCAATTTCAGTGCACCAGCAGTAAGTGGCCGCCACAAAAGAGGATGTTCAAGCGGTAGAGAAGCTCTCTGTTGGCTGAGCCGTTCCTCTCCAGTGCTCTCCGTCATCAACGTGCAGCAGCCTGCCGGGTTCGTAACCCGACACAACCTCCATTTGCGTCTGCAGTGCATGAATAATGGATCACGCGTAAGCACGTGACTGTGATACAATCAATGTATTCATATATTCATTACCACTTATAAAGTGAGATTTATACAACGTATCATATATACGACACACTTATTAGTTTATGCCACAATAATAAAAAGTAAGACAAACCTGTAGATTTTAATAGAAAGACAATAAAGATTAAGTTATCTTAGAGAAAACAATTTTTTAATAACTTTTAACATTTCTCTTAAATATACTATTGACTTCTTGAATTCCTTATTGCAAACTGATAATCTGAACAAACATCTCAAGATGATGCCAAATAAGAAAAAGTTTCCTTGAATAGATAACAGCTAGCGCTTGTCAATCGATAGTGGGGTTGACTGGGAGGAGAAAAACCTGAGTTCAATCATCACCCTAAGCCTACAGATATTCAAATATATTTTATATGGTGAACCAACAACACTGTAGGTAGCAGCTTCCTCCGTCATTTACCACCATTCATCCACCGTGTAATAAATTTTTACTGATTTTTTTTTTTTAATCATGAAGGTTGCTTATTTTATGATCCATGAAAGTATATAGTTTGAAAAACATTTCATTTTTACAACTGTTAAATACGCTGATCCAAGCATTTTTATTGCACGTATTTTTGCCTTCTGATAATATAACTTTGACTTGGATGTAGTAGAAATGAGTGCGTTTGAATTCACGGGCCAGCCCGGGCTGGGTAAAATGGCGGTGACCTTGGTCGCCTGGTATGAAACGTCATAATGTCGTCATAATTAGTTCCCAGTCTGTCCGCTAGGTCTCAGGCGCACTGTAGAGTCCGCCCGCGTCAGCCTGGGCCAGCCAGGAAGTGACGTCATGAGAGGAGGAAAAATGGCCGCCGGGCTGGCCCCACTTGACGACAAAAAACGCTTCAGCCCAGGCCAGCCCGGGCTGGCCCGTGAATTCAAACGCACTCAATGTTATCTTTTGTTGTATTTAGGAGCGGCCAGATAAAACGTACTCATATAATGCTTCACGTATTATAAATATAGCTCCATGACGGTTTTAGTTGACATCAGTGTTTAATTAGTGCATGTGAATAAACAAACTAAAACCTAAATTTATCATCCAACTCGCAGATTTGTTCAAAGATTAAACTTTGTAAACAGAGGAGAGATACTGACAGCAAAAATGAATATAAAACATAAAGTTAGATGAAATAAAAAGACAATCCTACGTGTAAACAAGTTAATTAAGCTAATTACTTTTGTTAACAAGTTTCTGTAATTCAATACAAATTCGTTATAAAATCTACACATCAGTATATAGTTCGTTATACTAACTAAATAAATTCTACCATTCGCGTACGTATTTTAATTCCAGGTGAGGGGCCAATTTATTGGTTTAGTCGTTCTATTGGTTCTCTAATTTACAGTATTTACAAATCTAATTACAATGTCAATATAACCATGTGCAGAAGCTTCAGTGAGTTAAAAGTACACCATGATTTGGCACGGACTGTACGGCAGGCGGGCCCAGTGGGTCGCGGTCCCGTTGTTTTCGCGAGTCGTCAGGTTATAATACTATCATCATCGAGAAGCAAAGGAACGAGAGCACGTGGCTACCAATATCACATATCAATGTCGCAAAAAAAAAAACAAAGCTTTCTCAAGAAAAAATAAACTCGGCCACGAAGAGCTCGAACTCCGGTCCGTGAGAATCCAGAGTAAAGGAACATATGGAAGAAGAAGGGTTATTCGATACTCACATCACAACTAAACAAAACTACGCCTCTTTTTATAAGAAATAAAAAGCTCTCACTAAATGTCTTCTGTTTTTATGTTCTCATGATAGCTCTCACGTTGTGTCTCGTGCCAACGGAATGAAAATCTCATACACAGAAATAATAATAATATGACATTCACAACATAGACAAGGTTACATTCGATATCTCACCGTATAGAAATCTCTCCTCAAAATTTATCAAAAATATAATACAAGTTGTTTTATTTTATGTATATATAATAAAATATTATAGAAAAAGAAATACGTGTTTTCACATTAATATGTAAAATTATTGTTTGTTTATTTGTTGTGTTAATAAAAAAACTATTTATTTTATATTATATATATATGACAAGAATAATAATCAAATGCAGGTATAATATGAACAGAGAGATATAATTAATTAAATTAAATGTTTTGTAGATTGAGAGAAGTGTGCCCGCAGCGGCACAAGTTTGGAGTTTATTGATTGGCGGAAAATTGCGCGTAGTTGTGTCATCCTACATTCACAATCTCTGAGCATCTAACCGCGTGGGTGAAAAATACTATGCTGCGAGCAACACTTGCCCCAGAACACATAATAATTTGCAAGGAAAATAAGTTTTGTTTTTCCGTAATAATTTTGAATTTTTAAAAATCTCTCTGACGTCATATTTTAGTACCGAAACATTACTTATATATAAAGGCTGCTGTATGCTTAAAGTAAACTTAATGTCTATTTAATTAGATTAGCTTATGTATGACTTTGGGGAGACCTACCTAGGTATTTACTCTTACAGTATATATATACGCCATTGTACCGAGAATGTATACATAACACTAATGTACATACATACAAGTAGTGTAACACGTAGTCCACAATACCGTTCAAGTGTACTTAACAAATTTTTTTAAGGAAAAACTTTTTTACTTTATTCGGTATAATAAAGATTTTATAAAATATATAATGTCATCATTCAAAATTTAAATATATAATAATAAAAGGATGACATTATATAAAAGAAGACTTCCATTCAAACGATGTTATATACTGAGAGGCTCTTCCCTCTGCAGCTGTATACGATAAAATTATATAATTAAAAACGAGTCTTACCAAACAAAGTTGATGACGAACATTCTGTGTAGCTCGTCGAAGTACTTCATGTGCTATGAGGTGGGCAGGGCAGCACCAGCACACTCTCACGTGTTTAGCAGCAGCGCCAACGCACGGCACAGCGCGCAGTACACGGGCACACAGAAGACTGAGGGCTCGCTGACCGAACCACTCGCTCGTTCTCCGCAGTCCGCACGGCCGACGCAGCCCCGCCCCCTTTTTCAACAATCCTCCCACGCTCTAGTGCGACGACCCGCGGAACTCGCAGCATCAAAATCTCCAATATCACGCATGCTTATCCATTTATATTACATGGTCATGGCAGTTGGAAAGAGACTGCTGGACGAATCGTAACGAAATCCTTAGCACAGTCTCACGTGACACAATGTCATAAAATATCTGAAAAAAGTTTGTTTTTTTGACGATGATTTTGTATTATATATCACTGAAATCAGTCACTCAAGTTATCACAACAGGTATCGTGTTTCCTTTGTCCAACCTTCCGTCCGGCATTGTTGCATTATCGATAATAATACGATTTTCCAAAATGCTCTGTGTATGATGTATTTTTTATCTCCTCTTTCCTTCGCCCTTGCATCCTTTTATTATTTTTCTGTTAAAACATTAATTTAATTTTGATTACAGGTGAAGTAGCTCTAATTGAATTAGTTAAGTATTTCATATTTATAGACTTATCTAATTCTATGTCAAGAACGGACATAAAGTTGGTCATATAATGAAATAGCGACCTTAAAACTTTGAATGTCACACAAAAATGGGCTGTATATGAGAAAACATAAAAACTTTTATCGTTGTTCTGCGCGTACGCCAATGTGTACAATAATAGCATCATCTGCAGCACGCTCTGTAGAGCACAATACGAACTTGATATTATTTTCCGTGTCGTTTTCTTAACGGACTATAAATTCTTTAGAATTGTTATTACATCACAATTTATTTATATAATAAAGGAATTAATTAGTCTAATTAAAGAATAGTTACATTTCTTTAACTTAACTCGGGTAAAAGCCGTATACATATATATAGATTTATTAATATAATATTATACGATCTAACTGTTCTAAATAAAATAAAATGCATTTAATAGAAATTATACCGTTTATAATTTATATGTATGGTAAATACGAGTTTATTTCAGCATTTATTTTTATTTTTTAGGTTTAATTATTTGTAGTTTTTACATAGACTTTTGCACACGAAAAAGAATTCAACAAAATTATAAAACAGAGGAGTTCTGTTAAAATATCTTAATTATAAAATTTATTAACCAATACACGATGTTCAATTTTTATTTATTTGATAATACTTTCATTAGCATGATAAACAAACATGCAGTATTGACCCAACATTTAAAGCAAGTGCGTGTATAAAATATAGCATGTTTATGCATAAATTCAAGTTTGAGAGCTATAAGCTTAGCTCAAGCAAGATTCAACTTGGTACGGTACAATTTTAATGTATAATATTTATTTTCATATATATTTTTTTAATCTCGACAGAAGAAAAAAAAGCTGTGTGAATTAACTGCGATGGCTTCGCATGAGAGTATTAAAAAAATAATACTGTGAAAAGAACAAAAGGTTTGGTAAAGATGATAAATAATGTAACACAAAAGAGACAAAGTAAGGACACAGTTCAAATAATCTTGTCTCCATCAGAAAAAAAGCTACAATATGCTTGTATAAATATTAACATTTTAACAAAAAATGCCCTTTTTTTTTTTGCCTTTTTGAATAAGATTTTTATTTTATATCATATAATATATATCAGTGACTATTGTTATGCGGAAAATTTATAACTAGCCATAATAATGTTATTTCAAAGCATACACTTCAAAATTGCCCTTTTAGTCACAACTACCAATTAAAAAGGGTATTTTTATTATTTTGTGTTTAATGTTGTCATTAACATAACATCATTAATTAACTAAAAACAATAGGAATAAATTAAAATTGATATAATACTAAATAGCTACTTTGCTAAAAAAATTTACCTAAAAAAACAAGGTAGGGTAGGAATGTGTTGACAATACGCGTTCTAATTGCGACACGAAGATTCGCGCACACGTGTGATGATTACCGCCTGCTGCTGGCCAGTCATTAGTGAGCTTGGCGCACTTGGCTACAATGGTAGTGACGTCATACAGGGGGAAGATTGTTGGCACCGGGGGCGCCATCAGCATCACAAGATACCCGGCCGCCATTATGGTGTATTCACAGTATTTCCAGGTGCACTCGAGAGGAAACGACGTTCAAACAGACAGCAAATTTACACTGTCAAAAAATAAATAAAGTAAAACATTTAAAAGAATAACTGATGTCAACAAGTCCGTGCAGTTTATATATAGGGACTAATTGTAAATACATTGTAAATAGTACAGATTTTTTTTTCTGTATATAGTACACACCTATCCCGATGATGTCGCCACCTCTCAGTCCATGCTATTTAATTGAGATAAATTCATAGGTATACAAAATGTTTCCAAAAGTAGGAGTAGGGTGAATTACGTATATAAGGTATATTTTCCCAGCATAATCTATATTATATAATATGATCAGGGGCGGCTCGTACTATAGTACTGCGGTACTGCAGCCCCCCCAGAAATTTTGGGAACAAACACACAATTAGAAATATCAAATAATCCTATAATTTTTCTGAACTTTCCAGCAAATTTTTATCAGTTCTAACATTTAAAATCATGAAATTTTTGCCGCTGCCGCGTAAATTTATTCCCTCAGCGCTGCCCAGCGGAAGGTACTGCCACTACTAGCAGTAGCCCAAAGCAGTGTTCCCACCCTCATTCTCCTCCTCTTCAACTCCCACTCAAGCCGTGTGATTTTGGAGCGATCGGGGACTGTGCTATCGGCCATAGCCCTCTGGTGGAAGGCCAAGACCTGACCGCGCCCACTTTTCAATAGCCGTCCTACTGAGCAGCAGCTTTGCGTGTAATCAAATGGGAGAGGACTTCACTTTGGTCGCGGTTTACGACAATTGCGCTGTGTGCTAGAGTTTTGAAAACGAAACTAGTTTAACTCTAATATAGTCTAATCTTGCGTAACAACCTTCTTTTTCACGCAAAAACAATATTAATACACTCCAATTAATGTTTTATGAACCCGACTTCTGTTACATCTGCGCATGCGCGAAGCCGCGAAGGAAAAAGTCAGTTTACTGGCGATGACGTCATATAAACATTGAAAACCTTTCTTCATAGCGAGTGACTTTCACGTTACTTAATTGCAATTTCTTTACTTTGTATATCAAGTAAAGTTATAACTACATCGAAAATAATGTATGAAAGTTGATGCAAGTACTTTTTTGCATTTTCAATATTCCGTGACGTCATGATACATATCCAAGGCTTGGAAGATATAACTAAGTTCCCGCCCTGACTTTACCGTAATATTTCTCAGTTAGTATAATATTTATCAACTAAATAAAATAATCAGCACGCAGGAGACTACATTAAAGTAGTATCGCACTACAAGATACCTTCAATAATATCAGGTAAATATTTTTAAAAAAATATTTCCTCCCCATTACTTTGCGTGTTATTTTTTAAATTTCAGACGGCTAATATCTTGACAGTTGACGATCGCCCCTGCTGGTCTTGGCCTTCCACCAGAGGGCTATGTATCGGCAGTACCCGCAAGCTCATTGGTTCAACAGAACCAATGAGCTTGTGGTATTTGACATGCGGGAATAATTTTGAACAACACTTCGAAGACCTTTCCTGTAATATGGTTTCATTGAGCAGATTAACAAAATTTTAATTACATTCATCAGTGAATATACTAACAAAGATTGACTAAATATATTGAAGCATCTGAGGAATGAAGACCAGCACTTTTATTTTACTTTAATAAAAATATGACTGTCCCAAAAGAACCAACACTTTTGTCTTTTGAAAATTAAGTGGTGCATGCATGTAAACAATCGTGAGATCTCACGTTCGAACAACGACAACAACAGGTTTCTTACTAACCACGCAGTTAGCGCCAGTCTAACTCGATGGCACTAAACGTCGATCGAATTAATTAAGAGAGAAATCTGGATAACTTAATTCGTTCGTGAATCGCGCCCATGTATTTTATTATAAATTATAAGTTTACCAGGAACAAGTCGATATATTATACATGGGAGCTATTTATTTATTAATTATTCACTACAGCATTTTATACCATTAATGTGAAAATTCAAACATAAAAATAAAACAATAAAACAAAAACAAGTTGTAAAAGTGCAATGTACGAGTATACAAAATATAAGAAAACGTCGTCAACTACACTGCTCCAGGATGAGAAAAATATATAGCTTATTTTCCCGGGTTTGCGTGTACCGGCAGTACATTATTTAGCAGCAAATATGCGATAGTAATCAAAGAAATATTGCATGGCTAAAAAAAAAAATAAAACAATAATAAAAAAATTGGGATCTTTGATCTGTTATACCGCTCGAGAGGGATTCTAGGAATTTTCGGTGTAAGACATTTCGGTGTAAGGAATGTTCGGTGTAAGCGTTCGGTGTATATTGACAACATGTACTGACTATTGATATATATAGCATAAGTTCTTCTAGTTCTTCTAATTCTTACCTCAAATAGAAAAAGTATTAATAAATTGAAAAACAATTACATTATTTTATATTTAACAGTTTTATTAACGTTGCACCTAATTTTCCTTACGCTGAAAATTCCTTGCACCGAATCTTCCCTTCACCAAGATCTCTTTACACCGAAAGTTCCGTACACCGAACGCTTACACCGAACATTCCTTACACCGAAATGTCTTACACCGAAAATGCCGGATACCTGATAGGCGATGTAGAGGAGAACATTTTATTATTTTTTTTTTTCGTAATTTTCATGGCTGAGATTTTTTTAGCATTAGGTCAGCTGATCCGTGTTATCTCTACCTTAACAGGATTACGATTATTTTTTTCTCAATTAAATAAATACTAATAATATTGAAATAATGTTTAATAATGCAATTTTTTCTTATATAAATTTCATTTTTTATTTTTTTATTAAATTTTGTCTTTAAAAATTTATATTAGATTCTGATTGTTGCCTAATTTTGTACATATTGTATATACCATGATCGATTTATTTGATGTTCATTATATACATTGCGTAAAAATTATACCAGACATTCAGGTTTCATATTAACAATGCAGTTTGAATGCAGTTTGATTGACACTATTATTTAAAAAAAGGGCTTTAAACAATATTTATTTTTATATAAATATATGTTTCTTACCACGTGAAAGGACTTATGAATTAAAAAAAAATAATTAAAAATTGGATATTATATTAAGTTTGAAACATTCAATCACGATTTCAAAAGGGCTCGCATAAGTGCATGTCATAACTAATTATAAATAAAATGCATGCATTTTTTGATTTTAGATAATTTCTGCTTCGTTGTTGAGAGCATTATTATATGATTTTGTCATAATTTTACCCTAAAAAAGGGGCGTGTCCTTAAAAAAAATCGCGCCTGCGGCGGGCCATTGGGGGGCTCCGCCCCCCAATCCCCCCCATGGTGTTCTGCGGGTCCCATGTCAGGCAGCACCCCCACGGAAAAGGGGCACGAGCCGCCCCTGAATATGATATATATATGTATATATATATATATATATATATATATATATATATATATATAATTATATATATATATATATATATATATATATATATATATATATATATATATATATATATATATATATATATACTGTATTTAATATTGAAATATTTGTACCGACTAACTAACATTGCATATAAGATGAAAATACCATTTTTAATTGTCATGTAAGGAATAGCAACGACGACTGTTGTCAAAATTTTATTATGTAACCAACATCGTTAGATAGAAGGGCAAATTTGTTCCTTAAAAAAACACAGCTCTTTACACCATCAACATGATTGATATTTTATTAAATAATGACGGTACCAAATAGGTGCAAATGAACCAATATTAATTATGTTGATTTACGGAAATATTATTGCAGTGTAGTTGGAAAAGTCACATGAGCAAAAAGTGCAAAAATTAAACACCCACATCCCTTCATAAATTCTACAAAAAACGAAAACATTTTTTTTTTCACGTCTGCCTTATATACAACATTATATATTATACATACTTTAGATACGTTAAATTCATAAAATTACATTTTTTGCTTGTTACCACGTTCATGTGACATTATTTTTCTCCGTCAGCTCATTTGTTGATAACTAAGCATTATAAATAAGGCAGTCTTAATGAATAATATGCCACACCTACGCTGAAAAAATATATCGCTCGCAAAAAACAAAAACACGACACACGACCATTCCATTCACTGTAAAAATAAGATAGTAAAAAAAAAGAAGAAAAAATTGATCAACAGCAAGCCATAGCTAGTAGACAGATGTCTAGCCTTGCTATAAAAAATACAGAGAACAATAAAAATATAAACTATAGGCGTATTATATATCATAAATAATGATAAAAAAAATGTAATGGTTCACCGGTGGACTTCTGAACTTTTTTTCTATTTTAAGATAAATTTTATGAGCAACCTTATATCATTCTATAAAAAAGTAGTACACTAAGTACAGCAATGTTATTTCATATCAAGTGCATTCAAGTTGCATTAAAATTCAAACAAACGTTTTTCATTAAAAATTGCGCGATTCAATTAAATTTCATTATATATTTAACATCAAAAAATATATATATAAATTGTGAAGCAGCTGTTTGTATTATAATAACACTGCAGAGAAGTTTCACGATGGGGGTTGCAAGCATTGATTTTACTCCCCCCACCCCACCCCCGAGGTGGCGCCATCTCCGGTGCCCACCCCCACCTCCCCGGCATGCAGAGCCTAGGTCAAACCATCCGCGCAGCCGCACCATTGAAAAT
The DNA here is from genome assembly GCA_949825025.1 of Siphlonurus alternatus. NCBI lineage: Eukaryota > Metazoa > Arthropoda > Insecta > Ephemeroptera > Siphlonuridae > Siphlonurus > Siphlonurus alternatus. The sequence goes on along the minus strand of OX463778.1, from coordinate 39,616,463 downwards.
TAAGCCTATTTTGTACCATTGTCCGAGTATAGTCTCTAGGGCCAATAATACCATCGAACCCAGTAGTAGCAGCTATCACATAAATGATTCATCTCCATCGTAACTGTTGGTGAACGAGAATAGCAAACAATTTATACACTCACGAGTCCTTCAGGATCGTTTAAGTGCAATCCACTAACAACAATATATTTCAACAAAGTTACGGTGGGTCTCTTAAAAAGTTTTTTTGATGACATAAAAAATCGATTAACACCAATAAAAACTATTTTAAAATGCTTTTACTAAATTATGGGATCATTACATAATACATTGATTTCAATGGCAATACCATGTTACACTTTTAATGTAAATAATATATGAACATAAATAATGTATTTATTTATGAATCTATATAAATGGGAAAGATTAGTAAATTTCAAATTAAATACATCATGCAAACTTTTCTTCGACCAAACTGCATAATTCTGCAAGAATATATATTATAATAACTTATTTTTTTATCAATCGATGCAAATTTTAAATTAAAATTCGATCGACTTAAAATATGTTGAATATGATAACAATGTTCAGGGCTCTTTTTACCTTTCATCCATATATGCTTTTAAATGCTTATTTGTAAGTTGTACGGTAAGACATCGGATCTAACAACATCATTTGTTTAATAACGAAAACCACAAGAATTATTTTAAATAAATTATGTTTTCAGTGCATGCAAAGCTTCATCAAATGAGAAGCGGATTATGCAAATGCTCTGTAAGAAAAAAATCAAAATCCATCACAGGAATTTTGACGAAGCAAAAATAAAAATCTAGAGCGGCGCCTGTATACGTCTAATTAGCGCCGGTCTCCAAAACTTCCGCGAAATGCTGGTGAGACAGTGATTGCTGAAGCCACGAGATGGTTGGAAGAGTGTCGGGCTGTTGGCGTGCAAGAAACGAGTGATGGCTTGCTGTCCACGGGCTAATAATAACTTATCTCATGCCCTTAGCGTGTGACCTACCCTACAAATATCACCGCTAACTTCTCCTCTGTATGTGCCAACTTTCTCCCCCAAAAAGATCTGCACCTCTCTGCGCATGATGGAATATTGCAACAGATGGCGTTTTTTTCATTCGCAACTTTGGCACTTTTACCACCACGACGTTAAAAAAAAATGGAATCTTTTCCAGAACAAAAATTTAATATTATATTTTTTATATTGTGACAGCAGTTTATTTAATAGGTTCGCTGGAAATCATATATTGAACGTTTGTACTGTACACTGTAGTCATCCAAGCACGCAATGTTGAATTTCTAGACGTTATTTAACCTTGCGGACGATGACGTCACGGAAAAATAGATCGAACACCTGCCGTGCTATACACGGTATATTACAACTACAGAAATGCGCCGTATCACGCCAGGGTGGTGAGCAAGTTGTGGTGAAACAACATTATGAAGATAAGGTTCATTTAAATATAGAAATGTATAGAAATATCGTTCACAAGGCAAGATCTTTGGCCCGCATCGATTTTGAGGAGGATTATAATGGGTTTAGTTATGTGACATGTTAAACTTAAACAATTACATTATATAAAATTATAAAATATAAAATACATTATAATATATATACTGTATATATAATATGTATTATATTATACTATAGAAACTGATAATGTATTACATTAATTACGTAATTTATGAACAATTCAAAGTTATGCATTACTAAATTCCTCGAGCAAACTTCAATGTAGAAAATAGTTAAAATTTTATATGGTTAATTATGTTTCATAATTATATTAGTTTTAAATTTACAAATATTGTATATATAGCATTGTTAACTATAATATATTATAGAATACAAATTATAAAACTATTTCAATTAAGTTTCTACTACTATAGTAAATATATTATAATATCGCTCAAGTTTTTATCACATGATATACCGCATATTATAGATATTAAACCCAAAATTAACATTATAGTACAACTACTATAGTATAATTAAATATTACCATAGAGCATCGATAGCTCTCATGTTAATTAATTCCTACCAGTATGAATCGTAATTAAATGTGATACACAATGCAGGATCCACTAGCCTCATATCCTATTATATTATACGACCATCAGTATAGATAATTGGAAGTATTTTGGAACATTGTTTCGGTTCGAATTTAATTGTTCACCTGTGTCCCATCATGAAATATTTCTATAGTAAAGGGGGGTTTTAATTAAATTTTAATCAATGGCGTAGTCTCCAATCCCTCCAAAATTAATCTGTATGTAGTTAAAAATCACTCTTTCTCATAACCACATCTTAAGGATTGACCTCAGTTGGTTGAGATTTCGGAATCGGCGTCCTCAAATGCTATACAAGATTTGCAGAGAATTAGAACTCACCATCAATAGGTGGCATGTAAATTTTGAAGTGGATCGGTCTCATCAGTTTTGAGAAAACTGAGGTAGAAGTTTAACATCAATTGGTCTTATGGACGTAAACCGGAAATGGAGGTATTGTGAGGAAACCGCCCCCTTGAATCTGCTCAAACCATGAGCGATTGAGTTTTAGAGCATTCTCGAATTTTTAAAATTTATTTCATTCGATTCCATCTGGCAGAAATTTTCTTTGACTCGCGTAGTAACTGAGGTCAATCGTTAAACCATTCACCTTCCCTCTATACCTCAACCTTTTCTGAACCCTTTGAATGACAAGAACCCTATCCAACACTTTTTTTTTTTTTTTTCGATTTCGCCAGTATAGCTACTTTTAATGCCTCAATGTTTTGCATTATTAAATTATTAGAGGGCATTTACGAAGCGTTAAGATAGAGCAAATTAATTTAAAGCCTCGATTTTATAAGTTTTAAAAATTGTATCTACAAACTACAAATTACATGAGTAAAATCGAGAATTTAAAAAAAATGGTCTTACACTTATAATGAAAGCTGAAAATAAAGCTAAACTTTTTACACTAAATTAATTTTCTTCACTGTTTGAAAACTAAAACGAAGGAATTAAGCTCAAGGACTATAATATATACAAGCCAGTATATAGTCCTCGAATTAAGCTCACAAACGCATTGCATTTAGATGGCAGTTTTTAACAAAATAAACTGAAAAAATATGTCACACTTAAGATTTAGATATTTTGTCTTAAAATATTCTCTTTTTACTAACAAAAATATTTCTAAAATGGAAAGGTCTTTTTAAGTATGACGAGAGGAGGTGTCAATTCACTCACTGTGGAGAGTGTGGAAGGAGGAGCAATCGAGTCACAGACGCCGTTACCATGGATACAATAGACACATACATTATCCCCAGCAAAGACCAGACAGATAGAAATCCTACGTATATGATATACCTATAGGAGATGTATATAACAGCTCAATATATGCCTGTAGCGATGTTTACAACATCAATATTGTATTATTTGTTTGTTCATAAGTAAAAATATCCAATAGTACGAGAATATACATTTTCAACTTTATACTGCTTGACGTCAGCACGATCGTTTCATGGGAGAACTTATGATTACTGATTAAGCTCTCTTATACGTAGTAAAACACAAAAATATCCTACCGACAGATTTCGCTCATGAATATAAAAAAAAATATACAACGTTAGTCATTCTTCAAAAAGTTCTACAACCTAAAGCCAAGTTTTGTAAAAACTGTAGAATTATAAACAAAAATTAAAAAAAGGTAAAAAAATACATCTAAATTTATATTTCTACCTTTTTAATAACAACCTTTTTTTTCCACTCGAATAATTTACAGTAGGGCTTGCTTTTTTTTCTTATATTCATAGTAAATATATCAACCATAATGTATAGCAAAATACTATATGTTGAAGCTTGTACTTCTGAAGTGCACAAGTTGGGTGAGTGAGATGGTTGTATAGAAACCGTGACTTATGTTATTTTCTCATGTACACCTCAAAACAAAGTTTTCGTTACCTTTGACTGATTCATGCACATGGACGCAGAAAATCCAGTACGAAATTTAGGGTTTATATTGCCAAATCCATTACCAAACTTCCATGAAGTTCACCATGTCTGATTGTGATACCGTCCAGAAATAGTATGCAGAGATTATAACGAAAGCTTTGTCTAGAGCTGTACAGTTGGTTTTGTAAATCGTGTTGTCGACATTCGTTGCAAACTCTGAAGCAGAACACGTGTTTGCTGTATGCTGCATACGTCAAAGTTAAACTCAATTTGGCAAAAAAAGTTTTCCCCTGCATCGAATAAAATATTTGTATAAAAAAAAAGCAAGAGTATTAGTTAAACTCTGGGCAAATCAAATAAGTCAGAAATAGAAACTTTTAAATAAGTTGGATGCTAGGGAGAAAAATTATGTCCCTATAAAAATGTGTATATGTATATATATATATATATATATATATATATATATATATATATATATATATATATATATATATATATATATATATATATATAGCGTTGTGAGGTTATAGTTCACTAAATGTATATTCAGTCTAAATCCACATGGACCCACCTCTGTGATGTCAACGACGTAATGTTCAAATAATTCAAGTTTTGAAAGTGTATTGACATGTCAGTCTTTAATTACCATAAAGTTTATAGACACAGCAAATACGTCCAAGCAAACATCAAAGAATTAATATTAATTAATTAATTAATTAATTAATATTAATTCTTTGCAAACATGTTGAGTAAATTTAATAACTTGACCAGGAAATATAATAATACATACAGTTTAACAGATCTTAGATTACCTATAGACTCTATGGCGCCTAACTTTGAGACATGTCTAGTCGTATATCTGGTCATGCTAAAAAGACGGTGTCTCGCGCAATCGAACTACATGTAAACTAAGATCTGTAATACTGTAAATAGTACATGTCAGTACTGAGACATTTCAATTTTCTATACTAAAATTTCAACAATAAAGCTAAACTGTCTTTTTAAAAAAATACACTGATTTTATTATAATAGCAATACATTTAAAAAAAAAAAAAAAAAAACGGTAAAAAAATAAAAGTAGTATCTATTGGCAAAATTTCAAGAATCAATCAAGAAATAGCAAATGAAATTATAACAAAAACAAAATAATCTTGGTTGTCTTTTGTTCAATTACAGAAATCCCAAGTGTTTGTGAGTCGACTTGACTTGTCAGCAAAACGTGTATGGCATGAATATTCCAAGCGGCGGTGGAGGAGGCTGCAAGCTGGCACCGAGGACGGGGGCGGGCGGCCTACACTGGGCCAGCGGCACAATGCGGCAATCGATAGGCGCTACTGTCGCACTCTCCTTGGTCCTGCTCCAGCACCGCATTATTGCACCACTTGATGCACCGAGGTGCCTCCCTCCATGATACCAACAACAAAACTATTCGATTCTGCTGTATCGATTGAATCTCATGTACTAGTAGTAGTAGTTTGTTTTTTTCTAAGGCAACAAAAACAACGACGGACAAGGCCGAGAGCCCATTATTATTTTCTCCAGTGGCTTGGTTGCTCTAGAATGCCGAGGAACAAAGGGTTGTAGAAATGATAGCGCGCAGCAGTGGTGGAGGTTCTTTGATGATCACATGACCCTTGACCCTGCTGAGCGGAAGGTGACGTGAGCACAAAGAACAAACCTCCCTCTATCACTACGACACCGGTAGGATAAAAAAATTTGTCAAAAATATAAGATTACTTTTTTAGGGAGAAGGCTTTGATAAAAAAGCAATTTAGACTTAAAAGGCTTAACTTAAGCGTAGTTTTGACGAACTTGAAATGTACATAAACTTTCCATTGTAAAAAAGTGTAACTATAATTGTTTTATTTAAAATTTAATTCAATTTAGATAAAATCAAAAAACATTCTTTGAAAAACTTGTTATTGTGAGTTATGTAATTTAAATAAAATTAAAAACAATGTACTGTAAGAAAAATTCGTTTCCATAAATATCCGCAAATAAATAATGACATTGGAAGCACTTCAAATATGTAAGTATTCAATATGAACGTAAATCAGCTTCCGTTTCCCCCAACGTAACTAGATAGCAATCTAATCACGACAAGATTAAGAGCTCTTGAGAAATAATAAAAATAAAAATCCGGTCGTCTGAAAGTAAAAGCTCTTATTTTTAGACTAAAAAAGATGTCTTAAGACAAGCAGCTCGTAGGAAAATCGCGATATTTCCTAGCTATAAAACTAAAACAAGACATATATTTATAACTTTGTCTTTATAAACTCCATTTTTTTTTCTAGATATAGATAGAAAGAAAGCATCTTGATATACGTTACGGTTCACGGGATATTAAGGGTGCACTGCTTTGACGGATTTAGATTGAGTTTGAGCAACGTCAAGTTAGGCCCCACACAGAATGGATGATGTACGTCACAAGGGGGGTGGAGAACGATGCATGATAAATGTGGTGGTTATAGCAAAAGAGATCGAGTAAGCTTTCAAAGTAAAAGACGCGAGAATATTATGGCCTACATGCAATATGTTTTTTATTTTTTTTTTTCCACATTACATATTCCAATAACCATAGCACGAAGGGATGTAGGATGGATTATAGATGGCGGATACTATATTTATAAAAAAAAAAGAGTATTGAATGTTATTTTGTCACATCAATGTATATGTAGAGCGTGAAGTGATTTAGCATGCTAATACCTATTGTGTGAGTATGCGCTTTAGTGATTTAGTTTACGTAGTTAGACGACAGGTGATGGGGTGGTAATATCCGGACTAGGAAATGAGGGGACACAGAACACACTGACATTTAAGGTAGTAAGGGGGTTGTATTAAAAAAAAATGTTAAAGTATAAAAAAAAAAAAAAAAAAAAAAAAAAAAAACGATTGATTGAATGACGTCACGCGTCACTTCTTCATTTAGGTCATTGCAAACTTTTTTTTTTTTTGCAGAGAAAAATTCTTATAGGGTTTAAGGATATAGATGTTTCCTACGCGTGGCATGAAAAAAAAAATATAATAATTAAAGATCCTTAAAACGTGTTTGGAATTAAATTTGAAAAGATCGATAATAAGAAAAGGGTATATATTCGTATCTTTTTATTTCCTTCTTTATTTTAATATATTTTAAGGATTTTAAGGGTCAAAAATTAATTTTCTGTTTCCTTTACTTTCAACGTTTTATGGATAAATGTCTAATAACATAGAAAAACTGTCGCCATTGTCAAAGTTACAAGCGCCCGTATTGTACGCAACTGTTGCAGCATGTAAGCACACCTAGTTGCATACTTGCCAGGATACTCTAATTTCCTGAATTTTCTCCTTAGATGTGGCTATTATTTTCTAGAAGAAATTTACCTTGGAAATGTTGCAGAATCTTTGTATTAAATTATAATACGTGAGAGACTCAAGACGAGTAAGTTTCAAGTAAACTTCTAACTGTGAGTGCCGTGCAAGCTGGCCACAAACCGCGAGTGCAAAGTTGCGAAGCTATAAACCTCACAGAATCCATGTTGCTACATATAACCTACATTTGAACGCTTTGTTAAAATGTAAATTGTGTATAGTTTGTTTGAAGTAGTCATGTAGTGCGTCCTAACTTCTGACGTCTTAAATGACGTCACACAATGCACATTTTTGTTGTACAGCCAAGCAATCCTACCTTTAGCTAAGATATATTTTTCACGTATAAATCATTTAGTATATAAGTCTCTGTCTGACGTTTGTGCTAAAGTGTTAGATACTTATAAATCACAAATAAAATAAACTTGTCTACTTTTGTTATACTATACAGTCGAGAAAATGTCAACTTTAAAAAGTCAAATTTGATGAATAGGTTATATTATTTTATAGAGATAAAAAAATACGGTATTATAAATGACAATAATAATATTAAAAAAATGTTAAACTTGCCTGCAAAAACAGGTAACAGTTTCATCGACGTCCAGGACAAAACTATCCATTGTTGTATATTTGAGAATTTTTCGCCCGAACATATTCTATAACACTGCAGTTCAACCCGAAGTGCAAGTACGCAAGTACTGTACTTACTAGAGTTCTCTATACTACTAGACTATTGGTATATTAGACGGTTTAAAATATGACGCGAACAGAGAAGTTAATCTGTTTAAAAGGGAACCAATGGAGTGTCGAGGTGGGATGGGACGTGCCTCCTTTCAGGTATGTACCATACAAGTATAACCATATTCAGTATCGTATATATAAAGAGACACTGCAAACGTCATCAGCACGCAGTTGTCATTTGACCACGGGACAGCAGGGGGGGGGGGAAGAGAGAAGAGCGTGTCCTACAGTAATCGGCGCGCACTTCTGGCTGACAGGGATTCTTCCCCCTAACCCCCGAGGATATATTATAGCCCCCGAGTCACGCGATCTCGTCTAGCAAACAATAGACCTACTAGACATGGTGGGCCATCATCTATCTGGCTTCGATTATTAAGCTGTTACATACACCATGATTCCAATAATTGACCACGTGATTAATGTTCTGTAAAATTTTCAGTTTACAAATCAGATGTAAAATGTATCAAATTATAATAATTAATATATATTAATACTAGATTGCATGTACTATATTTATAAATTGAAAAGAAAATAAATATCATTAATTATATAATAACATGCATGGAGATTTCATTTTTAAGAAGTTTTTTTTTTTATATACTTCAGTTGTATAATACAGCAATGCATAATTATAGAAATTTGGAATAGTTTCTACACTTCACGCAATTTATAAGTATAATAACATTATAACATAAAAAAAATCCATAAGCGGAATAATAATTTGTATTGCGATTGCGGGCTCATTTAGCAAGGCTAAACCTGGATATTACAATACAGTAATTATATATATATATAAGCATACTGTTGAATATAATATTTTATATATCTGTTACTTTTTGTTATATTCACTTAAAATATTGGTAATACATTTTTTTAAGTACTACAGAAAAACCATACTACTGTTGAAACCTTAAAAATGAACTGTATAATACTAATAGTAAAATATTTTTAAAATATATTATAAATATGGATTAAAGTCCTTCCTAAAATCGATAAACATATATTTTTTTAATTTTACAATGCATCATGCAGTGTTAATACTTTGTATATTACAATGGCAAAACTGGCGAGAAGGTACAGAGAGAGGTGTACTGTAAATACTATGTACAGGAGAAGTGTATAGCAAGTAGGCACAGGCAAGCAAGGGGGGCGATATTGATTCGTCAAGACTTACGAGTGCCGTTTCGCGGGGCCACCCTTGCTACATATAGCATGCTGGGCCGGCAGCAGCAGCACGCACAGTAAAACCTTCTTGTTCTATGTCTTGGACTTATCATGGCTGCTCTGCATCACGCCACTTCCATTTTCACGCACCTCCTTCTTGGCCTCCATTCTTTGGCCTTCTCAGATTTAACTTTGCAATACTTTCAAACGAAAACTACTATCACAACTAAAAAGTTGTACCCCTCTCCTTATGGAATTTATATTCTGTTCAGGGGTACACCTTTTTGAATCTGATAGTATTTTACTTTACTATAACATATAATTTTATTATTTAAAAGCAAACTTTCAGCAAGCAGCTCAAAGTATTAATGCCAATATAACAAAATGAAAAAAAAAAGATGAATTTTTTTCCAGCCTTTGAATTTGTATGCTGCATGTAAAAAAGCTGGCTTTTATGAGAGTTTTATACTGCGTATTATGACTCAAAAGATGAGAACTTTAAGAAGAGAGGGGGGGGGGGAGAGTCTACCTACCCTCGATTCATTTGGTTACTAGTTCGTCTCATCATCTAGGACTTTTGTGCGTTTGCCAATTTTACACACATCTATATGTAGAAAATATATAGAGAGACGGTACCGGTATAAAAAATATAGTATACTGTAGGTAATTCATTAATTAAATAAATACAAAGAATGACATGTCAATAATGAAGAATGTCTTTCATTACAAGCACAAAAAATATATATATATAATAAAATTATTTCTTTCCTCAAGCTACCAATAATGAGCAACTCGCTCTCATTAAAATTAAAATCATTTGCTACTTCAATAATGAAGGTAAAATAATAAATTCTGACTTGAGATGCTATCTTTTTATTAAAAAAACTCCATAATTAATTTATTTTACAGTTTTTGTTGTTAAGAAGAAATATTAATGACCTGTTTGCTTATAAAACATAAACGTAACCATTTTACAGTATACATAAAATAATGAATTTCTGTTCTAAAAATAGCACAGTCAACTAAACTAATTACTGCTTTCATAATTAGGGGCGAGGGGAAGTTCTTATTATCAATAAAAAACACACAAAAGACGAAAGTTTTCTAGCTTCCTAAAATCTCGTAATTAAATTGAATAGAGCACAACATTAATAGCAACCCATTGTGTAGGTATATATTTATGGTATGTGTTATAATTATTGACCTCCAAACGTGCCCACCGCAGCCCCTATATCTATACGTAAAGCTATAACATTCCCTTGTTGCTTAGTTAGATTTAATACAGTACTGCATGGTATTGTAATAATATCAACACACTATCATAAATTATTATTTATTTAGGCATGCTTTGTCAACAAAAGTTCTAGCTGCTATACAATTACTGTATATCTGTATAAATATGTAAACGTGGTATAACGATTTCATAATACAAACTTCTATAAACCGAGAGGTCATATACAAAAATTGTAACATTAAGTCTCCATTGGAGACTCTATGATTGTACTGCATCATAATTATCATAAATACAAAAAACATAATGCAGATGATATATCTAAACCGTGTAAAACAGTTCATATTTGTTTGTGGTTGCTACATTACACAATATTTGCATATCAGCCGAGAAATAAATTAATGTTTTGTCATCTCCCTCTATATATAATATATTGTATAACGTCCAACGTCCTTATAATATTAAATGTTGCCTTATCGTTGATACACCCTCTATTCTTTATCAATGAACAGTTACAATATTTTGCCACTACCTGCAAGTAATTTGATATTTATGACAATAATTATCACCTGGCAGCAGGAAGTTTGACTGATTGTGGAGTATATAGTATAAATATACGTGAAATATGAAACGACAGCAGTTTCGGAGGGAGGCGCGACCGCATTGCGGCGTCGGCCGGGTCAGTCGAGGCACTGCGCCCGCCCACAGAAAGGTCATGTCTTCCTTACATTCGGCAGCAGATCGACCCACACCGACAACTGCAATAATGCGGAGAGCACGTATATACACGGAATGATAATTGGATGCAATATTCAAGTAACGTGCACTCGTGCGTTCGCTTTTTTTTTGTATCTCGCTTGCTTTTTTGCTATCAAATGCTATCATGGCAAGCAAACATTCTCTAAAACGTTGCTGTAAAAAAAAAAAAAAAAAAAAAAAAAAAAAAAAAAAAAAAAACTTTTGTGGAATACTCACGAACAAAGATTAAAATGCATGATTTTAAAAAGCATTTCGGTAGTGTTCTGCACTCTTACAGTCTTAAAACAAACCGCAATTATAAACTCTTCGAATGGAAAAAAGAGGAGGATACTCTGTGTGTGGTAAAACAAGTGTTGGCATAAATTTGCATAGCAACAAAAACTGCAAGCTCATTTTGAAATTTCCACGTAACATCATCGATCGAATTATCCATACATCAATAACCGTACAGTCTGGTGCAATGTAAGGAGAGGAAGGGGGTATTTAATGTGGTAAACGTCACGTCACTATATAAAATAAAAATGCAAGCGTTTTTAAATGCCACTTTAAATAATTATACAGTATTATGTACCAGGCATGTGTCACACAATAAACACACTCACAAGTTCACGTGATACACTGCATTATTTAAAATAAGTATGAAAAAAATATATAATGGTTATTTACATTAAAAATGAAAAATCTATCCTCTTCCACTTTAAGCATACTATTTGTAAGTAGGCATGGCAGATTCGGTTAAACATGCAGAAGACTGTACAGTATCTTAGTCGAATTTCCTACTGTACACATTAATGATCTCAAAAGAGGAAACCCCCAATTAAACACATTACCGGTTATATGGTTACATAACGTTATACGTACATTTTAAATTATATGTAAAAAGCAGTGAAAGGTGTTTTTTGTAACTATTCTGTTATAAAAATTCACAAACATGACGATATATTATTATATCTATATCTAAAAAATGAAATTTATCACCATTTTTTTTTTATAATTTTTTAAAATAATTTAATAATTTATGGATGAAAATAATTAATAAAATAGTTCCATTTTACCTGACGATACATTTTTTTTTTTTTTTTTTTTTTTTTTTTTTATGAATGATTCTCTGGGGTGCTTGTTCCGTGGAAAATTAAATGGGGGAGGATGCTGCGAGCTCTTGTGATGGAGGCAATCTGTAGAGTGGCAGTCAGTAGGAAGAGGAGGGGTCAATACAGAGATCGAGGAAGCGCTGCCGCCACCGCCGCGATGGCGCGACCCAACACGATCAGATCCCCCTTCTATATCTACCGTGGTGGCTACACCGAAACCCTCTCCACCGCCACCACTTTGATACAGCGGTAGACTTGATACCGTCGATATTATCGAACCAAGTATTTATAAAAAAAGAAAAATGAGACGGTAAAATAAAAAGTATGCTCTTTTTTTTTATTTACAAAAAGAAAATTACCATATCAAAGAAAAAAATTAATAAGACCAACAATAGCGGTGTACGTATTTTTCTCTCTCTTACAATAATATTTTAATGTCAGTTTCATCATACAGCTGTGTTCACCATAGTTACTATGTACTGTAAATGAGCCTAGACTAATAATACGACTGTGGTACAGCAATTTTTGTCTTTACAGCTGTTTTTATTCTAACAATAGACACTAATCTAGAATTTTTAAAGAACAGTGTTCTTTCTTTTTTTTTTTTGATTGTCTACAAATTCTCTCTTATCTTTTTTTTTCCTCTTGCTACTCCTTTAAAAAAAAAAATCAGAATCTGAGTCAGTGAGTCTATCTGGCTTTATATTTTTCTCAAGAAAAAGAAGTGGGGCAAGCAATTTGAGCTACACGAGGGAGAGAATACGAGAGGAGGACTGCCGGCTGGTCGCACTGGCTTTACTCTGAAAATAATGGTCCTCGACATGACAGAGATGACAACGATGTTTGCCCGCGGAGAAAAACGTTGTCGTACGCCGGCGGAAAAGCCGACCAGCAAGATGATGATGATGTCTTGGGGTGAGCGCATCTTACTCCCTCCCACTCTTATGTTCCTGAGGCGAAAGGAGAGCACACAAGGACATCACCACCGCTCGGCGGCGCGCTTCTTGGGTTTCAAGGTGAGAAAAAATGCATAACCTGCTGTGCTGTCTTGACGCCTGGCTCCATGTAATCTCAGACAAGAGGAAGGATCCGGCTAGCAGAACACAGTGGCACAGACGTCATCACAGAAAAAATTATAACACAGAATATGAAATTTCTACTCTGCAACTATTAGAATATTTTTATTTTGTACATATAATATTGTTAATAATATTGTTAGGTTTGTTGTAACATTGCGGTCACATAATATATGCTTGTATTTAAAAATATTCTACGCTTTTTTTTGCTACATTGATGGGTATTAAAATAAAAACAGTGCATAAATTATTCAAACAAAACAAATTAATTTTGTGTGAATTTGAATCATCATGCATCAATAAACTATTATTATTTCTGAAAATACTAGCAATTCTGTCCAGAAATGTGGTGACTTTATGTGTATGCATATAATATACATAATACGTGTATATATTATGTATATGTCGTAGGATGGTTGTTCATGAAAATTATAACATTTAAAACTGAATAAAGTAAACAATTAACTTTTAGTTTTATGGTATACAAGTGCCTCCAAATATGCAAATACAATAAAATTTAAGAAGAAATTGTAGGGCAATTTTTGAGGTCATAGAACGAAAGGTGAGAGAATTAAAGAGGCTGCACGGCATCAGACATCACTTGACCCATCAGTGAGATTCATTCATAGCTGATCTATATAGTTAGTCAGTACCTATTTCAATTAATTCAGTAAATTAATTCAGCACTCAAATCGATCCATATAAAACACTCTCAATGATGATAGTAGAATAAAATAAATATACATTGAAAGGCACAGCATATTTATATTAATTATAATTAAAATATATTTTAAGGTTTTATCTATGCATACTATATCTGCAAAAATGTAATTGCAAAAAATAGAGTACTGTATGCATAAAAATAAAAAGGGTTTTACAACACATTGCGTAGGCGAAGTTAATTAAATGCTTATAAATTTTATTTAATTAATTAAGCCAATAAAAAAAGGCATAAATAAAATATTGCACATTTATAGGTACATGATATATGCATATAACATTATAAACTATTCAATAATTACTGTCAGTGAAGAGACAAGCAATCTAACTTTCTTGTCAAGTCGATAAAAATTTTATGAGACTAAAAATATATATGCATATAATATAAACGGTATTAATTTATTTCACACAATAATTTTAACAAGTACTTCATATTTTAGGTATATGAATCAGATAATAATCTCTTGTACCTGATTTTATCTTTTAAGACCATTTTTGCGTTAATATTAAACGTTTTGGCAGTAAATTGTGAACAACTTTTGTATGTTATCCTTCAAAATTCTTACGGAGATTTTGATGAAAAATGTTGCCCCTTCAAGTACTCAAAATTTTATCTTGAGATTTGTGATATTAAAGAAATAAAACTTACCCCAAAAACCAATCCACGGTGTCGCGGAGATATTCAGGTAACCTATCCAGCTTGAATGATTACAATTGTCCTTTCACAAAATAGAGATATTTAATTATTTTTTGGGATCGAAACGCTCACCATATTGCACAGTACGAACCAAACATGGCTTCCTATCTTTTTCTTCAGTCAGTCAGCTGCGAATCGTCGCTAGCAGGTGCTGCCAAAGTTGCTGCAGTGCGTTCTGGTTGAAGCTGCTCTCACAGCTGATAATGACAGATCAAAAATCAACCCCCCATCAATAAATTATTGAAGCTGAAATTAATATCAGTAATATCACAATCAATTAAACGCTAGCTTCGCTAAATATGAAATATTTTTTTCGTCCTGCTGTATTTGCAATTCTTTCAAATCTTATTTAGATGCTGAATCCCTCCCTATAGGATTTCTAACGAACTAGCTATATGCAAATTATACAATTAAGTTTGCAACTAACATATTTTCCATATATTATAGCCTATATAGCTATGTGGAAACTCTTTAAATTTTAAAAGGCTACATTATTCTTCAACCTTGCTTTTGATGCTAATAATAATAAGCTAATAAGAGTATAGCATAAAAGCTTCATCAATTTTTTATTTTTTTTTATCAAAAACATTTGTTAGTTTTGACTCCTGGGAACTGACCAAATACTGCAGCAACTGGGCTGCAATTTCTGTAAAATGAATCCTGTCATCTAACAGCTCTTAAGGGTAAGGTAACGCCACCAATGTTAAAAAAAATCCCTATCACAAAAATTCTGAAAAAAATTTAAAATGTTCTCCTCTACACCCCCTATCAGTAGCTAAAATATCAGGTATACAAATACGATCTAGTTTTTGAGTTATGAATTTTTAAAGTTAACCAATTTAACATGGGAGTTTCATTTCTCCATGTTAAAGTAGTCAACTTAAAAAATTTATAACTCAAAAACTAGATCGTATTTGTATACCTGATATTTTAGGTACTGATAGGGGGTATAAAGGAGAACATTTTAAATTCTTTTCAGAATTTTTGTGAGAGGGATTTTTTTTAACATTGGTGGCGTTACCTTACCCTTAATTGCAATGTTTAAGGGTAAGGTAACGCCACCAATGTTAAAAAAAATCCCTCTCACAAAAATTCTGAAAAAAATTTAAAATGTTCTCCTCTACACCCCCTATCAGTATATAGCTAAAATGTCAGGTATACAAATACGATCTAGTTTTTGAGTTATAAATTTTTAAAGTTGACTACTTTAACATGGAGAAATGAAAATCCCATGTTAAATTAGTCAACTTTAAAAATTCATAACTCAAAAACTAGATCGTGTTTGTATACCTGATATTTTAGCTACTGATAGGGGGTGTAGAGGAGAACATTTTAAATTCTTTCCAGAATTTTTGTGAGGGATTTTTTTTTTTAACATTGGTGGCGTTACCTTACCCTTAAGCTCACTATTTTCTGAAATTGTGCAACTTAATTCTAGTAGTTAGAACCAATTCTTATCAAAATTGCAATTCCCAAATGCGAGAGAAAATGTGTACAGATCCCTTAGTTTAATTAGTAAAATAAAGACACCTTACGACTCCTCCCTCATTTATGATATCTAACAACTTGCAAGAGATAAATTTACAAAGAATAGTCAGAAAATCCAAATTTTTTATTTTAATTAATATGTAAACCTTAGCAACCTCATAATAATTCTGAAATTTTTTTAGAGACAGTTCCTATTACCAAAAAAATGGGGAAAAAAATTCAAAACTATCAGACGATCCAATTTTTTTAAATTAATTTTTTAAATTTTCAGTATGCATATAGGGCTTTCCCATGGAGACCTAAACTAAGAAATTGATTTAAAAAAATTGGATCGTCCGATTGTTTTGAAATTTTTTCCATAATTAATTTTTTGGTGCCAAGAACTGTCTCTCAAAAAAAAAAAAAAAAAAAATCAGAATCATTATGAGGTGGATAAGTTAACGCCACCAACGTTAAAAAAAATCCCTCACACAAAAATTCTGACAAAAATTTAAAATATTCTCCTCTACACCCCCTATCAGTAGCTAAAATATAAGGCATACAAATTCGATCTAGTTTTTGAGTTATGAATTTTTAAAGTTGACTAATTTAACATGGGATGTTCATTTCTCCATGTTAAAGTAGTCAACTTTAAAAATTTATAACTCAAAAACTAGATCGTATTTGTATACCTGACATTTTAGCTACTGATAGGGGGTGTAGAGGAGAACATTTTAAATTTTTTTCAGAATTTTTGTGAGGGATTTTTTTCAACATTGGTGGCGTTACCTTACCCTTTTCTAAACAAATAGAGACCCTTGAAAACAACAAAAAAAAAAAAAAGGCAGTAAACTTATTTTCCTGCAACTAAAGCATGCACACCAAGGATAATATATAGACTAATTCCTCCATGATGCACACAATTCAAACAGTCCTGCAGTAGACGAAGTAAGAGTAGCCCTTGACAACTGTACCTACAAATCTAGCTCCAGTGCGATTAAAAATTCCTCAATCTTTTCACAATGTTCCGATAATAAATTGAAACAAATATTGGAAATTTACTTTGTATTATGTATCACCAATTTGCCGAGCCTCCATGACAATGTAGCATATAGAACAAAAATAACTGATTAATAATTAATCATTCACACTATATAAAATAAAAAAAAATCAGTTGGTTTATAAAAATTTATTGAAAATCTTGATTTGTGCTGATGGCCTTATGTTTTTTTTTTTTTTTTTTTTAATTGTTCACAAATACATTTTTATGCTTTTTTTTTGTTTTGTTTTGTTTGTGAGAGGTTAAGACACCGAGTCAATTTTATTCATATTCTATCACAACTAACAAGAATGGAAATTAATACCAGTATACATTTCACGATAATAATAGTAATAATAATAGCAATGTAAGGATTAAACAAACAAAATAATATTTTGAGGAAATTGAGTTTAAAGAGAACACAGAGAGACAATTGTTACAATTAAGTGAAGTAATAGTAATAATAAATACCAAACCCTAAAGATCATTTAACATGGTGTACTATAAGTAAATATTATTATATTATTTATTAATATTTTGACGTGGTCCTTAGGTTTATGTCCAGATAAAACATTACATTTAAAAATTCAAACATTCAAACATTCTTTGCATCATATAACATTTCATGATAACAAAGCCAATTCATAAACTCGGACGCCCGCTCTTGCTTACTACTGGCTCATAAACCAAGAATTAAGTGCAGATTTTTATGTAATTAGGATAGAAAGCAAAGGAACTACTGCGGATCGATCCAACAAGGGTAAAGAGATTATATAATTAATTTATATAATTAAAAAACTCTGGTCACTTACTAACATTTTTCTTACTTTGTTAACATATCCAATTGCAACACGACAGATCTCTATTTATATACTTTTCTTTATTTTTCTCTTCATTTTTATAAATTAAAATTATAACATATTATAGAATGAATTTTACTATTTTTTTGGTTTTACATTTTCTTTAAAACAAAGAAGAGGGGGGATTCAAGAAATTAACATAAAATTAAACTTGATTATTTATAGAATTATACCATTGATAAAAAATATCAAGAAAATTATTCATTCTATTTTAATAAACATCATTATTTTACGTTGTTTTTTTTTTCTATTATAATAAATAAATTCACAGCAACAAATAAACTCCATTTATATTGACTGTAGAAAATAAAATTGTTGCCTAAATAAATAGTTGTGTGTAAAAATGATCACAGTAATTTTCATTTTAAAAACAAACAATAGTATTGTGGTGCTACTTAAATTTAGCTAGCACAATTGCTGTAGATTTCCTTCGATTGAAGTCCACAAACGAGAACACAGAAACAAAATATTCTGGCTTTCAGCAACCAGCCATATGTGTAATACTGTTATATAAGTATCAAAACTTTTTTTTTTTTTTTTTCTAATAAGAACTGAGTAAAGCTTAGGAGAAAAGCAGCGGTTATCAAATGTGGTTCAAAAAGAAAATACAAAAAATCAACACAGTGGCTGCTATTTCCCAGAGTAAAAATCAGTTTTGATCTTGCCTGACGATCGGTTATCACTTCAAAAGAAAAGATGATAAATAATTGCGAACCCCCCCTTCTTCCCAGTTTCACACTTGGTTTTACTATTTTTTTTTATTTTTTTTTTTCTTCATATTTTTTTCAGCGTGCAGTTGCAGAGGCCTTGTCTTGTGGTTGCCGCTTGCCTTTCCGCCACTCAGTTGTCTGCGTCCTCTTCTTCTTCTTCCTCTTCATACTCTGCTTCTGCGAGCCACGTCAGCCACTGGTTCACCTGCAATACACAGAAGTCAGCACTGGTGCTCTCAACACGTAATCGCCAATTTATTTTGACAAATCCATTGGAAATTTTTCTTAATTCCTGTTTAGAAAGAGTTGGTCAATTGGCGTCATAAAGTTAATGCGCCCCCTAGTAGTAACTGCTGGAACTACGTGCGTCTGGCGAGGATTGCTGTATATGATTAACATTGTAAAATCATGTAAATGCTCTATCAGTAGCCACAGCATAATTTCATATAAATGACAACACCATAATTAGTTGTCAAACACTTTCGGACAAATATAAAAAAATATTTCAACTTCATAAGTGATTTCTTTCCTATATATTTGATAATTTTTGTGATTCTCCCCATGCCATAGGTATTGCCGTATCCTCAATGCAAAGAGCAAAATTTGCAGACGTCAGCGCCATCTCTTGGTCCTTTATGTCCTCTATAGCATGTCGAAAGCCTGTGGTATTTAGAGTTCTATTTTCAGCAACACATTTTAATTATTGAAGCAATAGTTAATTGATTATTTTTAAGAAGGCTGAATTTTTATACTATGTATATTGTTTTTTTTTGTATTTTTTGTTTGGGGCTTAGTGTTTTCTTTCTTTTTCTTTTTTTTTTTTTCAAGTGTAAATGTTGCATGATTGAAATTATGCAAGATGTTTTCGAAGTTTGATTCAAGAAGTTTAAAGTTATATTTCCTCACCTGGAATAGAGCGTTTCCCTTCCCAGGGTAATCGTCAGAGATGTCCTCCTTCCACTTCATGAAGGCCTCCTCCTCAATGACCTCCAAGTCATAGAGGTTGTGGAACCAGCGCAGCAGCATCCCTGAAACATCACACACCATTTATATTGGAGATTTGTATGCAGTAAATTTTTTAAGTTTTAAATCCACAACTCATAAAATTATATTACAATAATTAAAATTTTATTTAATAATTAAAACAGAAATCTTAACAGGTAATTGTAAATTAACTCTGGTCAACTTTCTTGTCAGAGTTACAAAAATACTTTAAATTTGCTTGGAATTTTTACTTGATAAACGAAGGAAGCTTCTTAAAGGATTGCACAAGAGGGAAATATACTCACCTTTGGGGAATTGCAGTGCATGGCAGAACACCTGAAGAGCGTAGACTGCTACCACCTGCAGGTCTACCTTCTCGTGGAGGAACGACTGCAACACCAGCTTGTAGCGCTCCAGCAGAGCTTGCTCCTTCTCCTGTAGCACCTTGTCTGGTGGGCACGTCGTGTCTACTCCCTCCGCCAGCGTAGACTCCTGCCACACAACATTCTCAGTTAGCTCAGCCAACAAAACATGTGAATGCGTAATATAAATTATACTTATTTCCTAGGTCTTAAGGGTAAGGTAACGCCACCAATGTTAAATTTTCCACTCTCATTTCTTCCTTCGAACATATTTTAAAATGTTCTCCTCTATGTCGTTTATTAGCTCTTAAAATATCGTCAATACAAATTCGATTCAGTTTCCGAGTTATGTGTATTGAAACTGAACCCATTTAGTGAACAAGCATACGCTGCATTTCAGTGACATTAGAAAAATTCTATAATCCAATCGTCCGATTTTTAAAAAAAAACTAGAAACAAACTTAATGCACTAGGACAAACCGTCACAGCAAAAAAAAAAAAGACAATTATGAGAGTGGGAGCGACGTAAATTGATAATAACTGCACGATTTTTGACACTCGCACGTATCACACACCCCTTTTTGGTCGGCCATTAAACAACTGGCGAATGAAACAGGCTGACTAATGAACCAAAACAACGCTTATAATCCACTCACCTAAAGTAAAAACTTTCCAAAAATGTTTTATAGTAATGAAAAAAAAGTTTTAAAAATAAAACAACCATATAATTATAATTTAACTCATTATTTACAAATAAACTGAATATAAAAACTTGCGTGACTGGCGTGACTTGCGTGGTATCTTTAGAGTGGGACAATTTGAATATTGATATAGAGGCGCTGCGATCGCTGCGCAACTCTGGCGTTACCTTACCCTTAAAACTGTTAAAGACTATGAAAAGTTAAAAAGTTTTACTGAAACTTATTTTATTTTATGCTAGTATAAATTCTTTTGAAATCACTACTTAACTACAACTTTCTACTTTTCAAAAGTAGTATTCTCTTTTACCTTTATGTCAAAATAAGAACTGGCCACTCAGACTACACTCTGCCGTCATAAGACACAATGTATCCTCCGGTGGAAACCGCGAATGATTTATTACAAGTTTTCATCACAGCAGCCAGTGACTCACAAGGGAGCAATAACTTAGACTTAATAATGTAACTCACCTGTGTGATGTATTTGATAAGGACGGTCACGAGAGCATTGATAAAGCCGGGATTTCCATAGTGGGACGGATCCAGATTTTCTTTGATCCACTTGTAGAATTGAGTAGGGTTTGGGTCAGACTGTAAACATAATAACCAGCAATTAGTAAGGGAAGTGTTAAAACAATTTTGGATTCAATTATACTAACACACAGTCATAAACTCAAATGTATGAGAAGAGAAGCATTATGTTATTCATTATACAATGGAGAAAAATGTGAAACTAAAAAAATAAAAAAATATAAATTCTAGAACTTGGTAATCAATTAATTTCATTAAAGAACATTATAATCCACTCAGACTCCATTCTGCCGTCATAAGACACTAAAAAGTATCCTCCGGTGGAAACCGCGAATGATTTATAAAATTTTATCATCATTGTGGATGAACTGTTGAGGGGTTTGTGGCAGTTTTCATGAAAACAAAAACACTTTTCAACTCACTTCCTGTAAATAAAGAATATTGAGGAGGTTTTGATGACTCCTTTTTTATCCAAAAGGTGGTATTAATTTGCTATTCTAGGGCTGAACATCTTAATTGTCTGGTAAAATTATTGTGATAACCTTTCTTGCCAACATTTACATGACATTCATGAGACCAGATGTAAAGCAATTATTTACCTGCAGCTGCTTCCAGAGCTCTGCCTGGATGCGCAGCAGGGGCAGCAGGAAGCCAAGATCTCTGTCCTCCAGAATCTCTGCAAGCCGCTCCTTGGTACGGTCCCCCTCAGGTAGCATGTGCAGCAAGTTCACCTTGCTCTCCGTGAAGAGCTTCGACAGGCCAGGCTTGCCTGGCTGACTCTTGTGCAGCTGCTGCAGCACCAGCATGAACAGCGGATAGTGTGCCCCATGCTCCGTCAACTCAGCCACCTCCGCCAGAGCAACGAGTTCCTCCAATACAGCATGAGCTGCAAACCCTGCGAGAAGACAACATAATTGTTAACACAGGTTCCAACTAAAAAAATTAAAAAATTATGTGATATCTAACATCCACTCAGACGCCATTCTGCCGTCATTAGACACAGAGTATCCTCCGGTGGAAACCGCGAATGATTTAAAATTATTATCATCATTGTGGATTTTAACAGTAAAGCATATTTCATTAGAAATAAAATTTGACAAAAAATTCTTCATAATTTGTAAAAATTACAGTTAAAAACATCAACAATGTGAATGTAGTTTGAACCTCTTCATCAAATCTTCTATCGACCTAACCACAGACTGCTAGGGAAACTATCTATGAAGAGAATTGAACTAAAAATGTTATGTATTGACTACAAGGAGGCCAAACTCACCGGCTACATGCGAGAAGATGCGTGGAATCTCCTGCTCCTTTTCGGCCATCTGGTTCACCAACTCCTTGAGGGCTTCAAGGAACTGTGCCGACGTGATCAGCACCTCCTTCTTCAGCACGGACATGAAGCTGCTCACCAGATCCCTCTCGGTATCTGCACACAACAAAACCAGTCAAATTTATCACTCGTACAGATGTCAGATCAGAGAAACAATTTTATGTGAGATTTCAAAAAAATTCAAACTTCATTAGAATTATAACGGTCATTGCCTAGTAAGAATAAAAAATAAATTTTTAAAAAACGAAATCCTCTCAGTTCTCCATTTAATGTTCCAATCGATAGCCCTTCTGTAAAGTAATTTTGGTGGACACTCACCTCCTTTGTCAAGCGATTTGTTCATGACTGCCAGAAGAACCTCTGCCACAAATCTGTCTGGCACCTTCTGTTCCTTATAGAAGCTGATAGCATCCTGCGTGTTGCTTGAGGTCAAATATTCTTCCATCATAGAGTCCACCTTCTTCAGCACCTCCTCCTTGCTCGGGCCCTGTACAAATACCTTCATTAAAACCTGTTGCTAGTCTCTCTCACCTAATTCATCAAGTGCTAACAAACAATCTACATCTTCAAATGAAAAATTACTATTTCCATAAATTATAAATGTAGTGGCCAGTTAAAAATTTTCAACAAATGAACTTAATTATAATTTTATAATAGTGAACTGTAAGAAAATAAAATTGAGTTACAAATTTTTATCTTTTTCAAACGCAGTATGAAGAAAAAAAGTATGAACCAATATTGTAATAGGATTGTCCCAAAACAATTTGGATTGGACCAAATGCTATTTAGCTGATTTGTCACTGCTGAGTAATACCTAGAGTGATACCCAGTTTGCAATGTCATTTCATAGTCGTTCAAGTAGGGTGGATTTCTAATTTAATTAAGTTAATTAAGTCAATGTCAGCCACAATCTACATATAATAATATATATGATGAGACTGATCGAGTCACACACCTTGTTCTTGGCTGCCTTGTTCTTATCGAGCGAGCCCTGCTTGATGAGGATAGGAGACTCCTTGTGCATGATGGGTGGGGCATTTTTGTTCAGCAGGCTTGTTTGGGCCGGCTGCATCAGCAGATCATTCTGACGACCTATAGCAACAAATTCATCAGCCATCATACTTTTGACCTCTCTGAAATTTACACTGTAATTTGTCCTAAAACCTATGATCACAATTATAGTCTACAAAAAAATAAAGGGGGACCAATAGAAGCCTTTTGGGTATTATAAGGTACTATTTTTATTATTAATATTTAAAAATAAAATGTAACCTTGAGTTTAAAAAATATTTATCTATTGGTTAGTATAAGTTTTCAGCACATCATATCCCCTCCCCTCCTCTCGCCCCTATCCCCCACTTACATACACCCGATTACATAGATGAGGTCTAACTCTAATCTAAGCTTAACTTTGTTGATTTTGATCGTTGCAATAATCAAAATCAATAAACTTAGGCCTGCTTTAAAGTTAGACCTCATCTATGCAATCGGGTGTATATAGTAGTTAATCTAAAGCAAATACAAATTAACTGACAATATTCATTAATCAGGTGGTTCCTTGCTAAGCTACCTATGACACTACAACAATTACCCACCAGTATTCATGCCAAGGGGTGGCTTGGGAAGGTTTGCATTCTTCTTGAACATCATCGAGTTTGCTGCCGGTCTCAGTGACAGCTCCTCCATGTTCACCTGGCCCTGCATCATCTTGTGCATGAAGCGTGGTGCAATCTCCTTGTTGCTACCGCCCTCTGCAAAACACACCACAAAAAGGTTGGTCATTCTGATCATGCAACATTAAAGGATACATAAATGAACCTGCGGAGTGTCATTTTTTGCGATGCTTGTGAAGAACAGGAAAAATAATTTAATCTGACGATATAAAATCACTGAAATTGTCGGAAGACTTTCTCTTTTTTTTTTCTGCCTTCGACTCCCCGGCGGGCGAGGGTGCGACAATTGTCTCCTTACAAACCTACCCTCCTCCCACATGACCACACATGGATGGCGTGCCGCAGGGAGGGTTACCCTTATTGTTCAATTCCTTGAAAAAAATTTACAACTAAGAAAAATAATAGTAATTGCCTTCTCAATGTGTCCTCTTCGTGTTGACGACATGATCAACCGTGACCACGCTGACACCCTTCGGTCAAAAGAAACTGATATATTGCATTGGGTCTCACACATCATATTCAAGCTATAGGAGCCTTGTGGCCCATTGTCGTCAGACCCTCGTACTTTTAAACAAAAATTACCAATGAATGTTTTAAACCTAAAATTGGGCCTTGCTACAGACTGTCATTAAAAGAAAAATACATGTTAATCCGGGTTTACTAGTACTTTAAACTCAATAGTTTTATGCGTCACTGAAGAGAAAAATATTACAAAGTTCCAGAAAGTTCTAGAATTTTAATTTATAACTTTTAAACGGGCTTAATTATTATTATTATTATTATTTTTATCACAAACAATTTTTAACTAGCCACTCAGACTCCATTCTGCCGTCATAAGATACAAAATATCCTCCGGTGGAAACCGCGAATGATTTTTAAAAGTTTATCATCATTGTGGACTGTACAGTCAGAGCTACTTTTATTTTAATAAAAATACACTTCTTACAAACTATTAAAATTTTATGGGCTTGTTGGTTGTTAACTTACGGTTGTTGAAGTTTTGTTGTTGCTGCTGTTGCTTGTTGTTGAAATTCTGTCTGTTCTGGTTTGGGTAGAAGTTTTGCTGACCCCCTCTATCACCCCCGCCTCCTCCTCCTCCCCCTCCATATCCTCCGTGTCTCTGATTGCGAAATCCAGATGACTGATAGCCATTGGAGTTGTAACTGCAAGCAAAACGATTTGTTAAGACAAAATCTAAGACCAGTTTAACATTGAAGAATGGGTTTGCTTTGAAATTTTCAAGTGACAGAAAATGATATAAAACAGTGCAAAGTGTATTAGTTTGTGAATGATTTGCCTGATTGTAAGTATTTCATTAAGGTCAGATGACCTAACTTGAATAATAATCAATCAATAAAATGTGACCTCTGAAATTAATTTTTACTGTTTTACTTTCATACAGGTATCTTTTTTTTTTTAACACAAACAATAGTAAACTAGCCACTCAGACTCCATTCTGCCGTCATAAGACACAAAGTATCCTCCGGTGGAAACCGCGAATGATTTTTAAAAATTTATCATCATTGTGGACTCGTATAGTCAAAACTACTTTTCTTATATGTAGTTTTAATCATGTATATATATTTATATTAATAAATACAATTTTTATATCCTCAATTAAACTTTTACTTCTGCCAGGGAAAAGTATAATTGTGTGTTTTCCTCACCCAAACTTGTCTTGTCCTTGGTTGCCCTGTGGGTTTCCAGACCCCAGGGAAAGGGAGCCCAGCATGTCCGACATGCCGCCCCTTGTCTGCAGAGGGCTCCTAAAGAAGTCCTGCATCCCTCCACGGTCTCCACGGTCCCCACCTCCCGACCGTCCTCCATGGCCATGTCCATGGCCGTGCCCATGACCTCCGTGCATGTTGCCCATGTAACCACGGTCGTGGTTCTCCTCATTCCTGATCTGAGGCACAACATGAGAAATATGAGCACACTTTCTTAACTTGCACATAAAAAAACTATGAAAAAACAACTTTGGAAGTTTGAAATCAAAGATATTTAAATTTTATATTCATGGGAGGAAAAAAAAAATATAAAATCAATAATAAAAAAAGAACACCAAGTGTTGTTCATTCCTTTTTACTTTCTTTTTTTTTTCCCCCCTCCTTTTAAATAGATACATAATTAGCTACTCAGACGCATCGAAACCATCTTTGAGCTTGAAGGCTCTCTGGTGGAAACCACGAATGAATTTAATATGATTCATCACGGTAGCTATATGTTCCCTGCAAGTTTAAGGAAGCGAAAGCTAACCTGCTGAATGGGCATGGGTCCCTCCATGTTGGTGGCCTTGCGTGGCACCCAGCGGTTTCTGCGCAGTTCTATTGCATCCCGCAGCATGAAGCGTATGCGCAATGGCAGCTCGTGGCTCTCAGCCAGAGTGGCCATGCGGTCAAAATATTGATTCATCAGGGTCTGAAAAGAAACACACTGTCAAAAACTGAATTCTTTTCTTACAAGATTTTTTAAACAGTCTTATATCATAGGATTCCATGGATTACATGTTTTAATATTTTTTTTTTTTTATGATAGAAAAAAAGTATCAAATGAATCAGAAGCACAGGAAATTAAAAGTCTCACCTTGCCCTTCTCAGAGTCCAAAATACGGCCACAAGTTCTCATTATCTGACAGAGGCACTCCAGGTCTTCTGCCTCATCCTTCGCTCCGCGACGTTTTTTCTTCTCCAATAGCTGCTGGCAGCACTTGTGTAGGATGGATTCGTGCAGGATCTCCAGCTTCCCCAGCTCTCCAATGAACTACGACATAAACACACATATTCAGCAACACCCACAAATTGAACCAAGCATCCAAGCAGTGAGACAACTTGCTTCAGATGGCCCCTCGCGTACTGTCAACATGCTTGCAAAAGTCTGAGGAGGCAAAACACACTACCACATGTAGCGGGCCTCTCCAAGGCGAAGTCATCATAAGCAAGTGCTGAAAAGCACACTCCCTTTACAGCAAAATATTTAGAATGAGAGGCAGTGGAGAATAAGTTCTTCATTTGGATTTGAAAGCTACTGTTAAATATTATATTTTCATAATTTTCAGAAACAAAGCCAAAAGCAAGATATGTGGTACTTATAAGAACAGAATTTCAAAAGTTATTTTAGTATACTTCTACATACAGAGCAAAGGTAATAATGTTGTTTACCCCGTAAATATTGTCACGTTATGCATGTATTTTAGTATGCATTACAGCTTATGAAAACAAAATCAAGCCTCCAGTCAACTCAACACCAAAAGAGCCCAACTTCGTTCCCCAGGTTCCTGTGCTACAGGGGAGCATGCAAAGAGAGGGAAGAACTAGGAGTCTCACCTTGATGTTGCCCAGCATCTTGCGCTTTGCAAGCTGCCGGCGTTCCTCATCCTCCGGAGCCAACGGGCCATCTCGCTTGTCGAAGGCCTCAGCAATTTTTGATCTGTAGGACAGAAAATATTTAGAAGAGGCCTCATTTCATTGAATATTAGTCTGAATATTCTATTAATTAAAACTATTCACTGTCTAGATTGAGATACATCAGTTTTGTCTTCTTGAAAAAAATTAATATTTTTTAATGACCTCTAAAAAAACAATTCTTTAGTACAACACTTTCTTAAATTTTAAAAACATGTTAGCAACTCAAAGAACATTAAAAATATAAAACCATAATTACCTATTTTCAAACTCATCGCGACACTTGTTAAGCAGCAGCAGACGGAAAGTGCAAGGAGTGTTACCAGTTTCAAAGTTTGGAGCTTCTTCTGTCAGCCGCTTGCATAGCTGCGCGTACATAGAACTGTACTTCGGTTCATCTAATGCTTTTTCGAAGATCTGAAAAACAAAAGAATACGAGCCTATCAATACAGTTATCTTATTGATTACACATTGCACTGTCCTAATTACATACAACAGAAGATAGTAAAGTTTACTTGCTACCATGATAATAATACAAAGTTCACCAAGTTTCTATTGAAACAGTGTGAAATTTTATCTACAGTATTTTTCATTCTACTACTCTTCTAGAACCCATTTCTTCACATCCCTTTTACGTGCGGTCAGTCCCTTTTATCAAATGTTCAAAACAAATTTGATAATTATTACATGATAAAATATAACCCTGATAACATTCTTATTAACAGATTTTTATTGATCAGACAAGAAAATAAAATCTAGACCAATAACACTCTATAAAACTTTATTAAAACACATTCATTCATTAATTTTTTTTTTTTTTTTTTTAACTACAAAACATAAACCATTCAGTAGAAAAAAACTTGGCAACAGCAAAACAATCAAAATCTCCACTTATATCATGCTTTGAAGCATTGCCAAATTTCCAACACAATATTCATGTTGAAAGATTTTGTATTATAATAATGGCATTACTTACAAGTAAGATAACTCCTTTAAGAATCACACATGAGTTGAGATCAGTGTTTAGCAGGTCGTCACTTAATTTTTTGAATTTTTCCGGCGTTAGTTTGTTTAAAATGCCTCGCACCTTAACAAAAAGATAAAGAGATTTAGTATGTACACATTTTACTTCAAGGTTTAATAACTCACATTGCAAGAAACTTGCAAATAAATTACCTGTCGAAAGCAAAGGTCATTTTCCGTGATATTATTTACCTTGCGGAAAATGAGGTCATTTTTATCTTGGGTTAGTGCCTCTCGCCTGGCTACAGTAGAAGGAGGTATCCATCGGCATTTGTTGCTTGTGGACAGGGAACGAGCAAGTTCGTCCCTAAAAAAAAAAGATTATTTTAGACCTTGACATCAATACAAATACACAAAAAATGATAAGACTATTAATACTATAGTCTCAATAGCATATCATGTTGAAAAATATATTATGAACTAACAAGCAAGATTTGCTCTCAATTTATATTAAAACTTTACAGTTATTACTCTAGGCTTCGTATTCTTAAATCCCATTTTAAAAGTTGACAATTAATTAAGTATGTATCCTTTACTTTCATTTATAATTCAGTAATTAGAAGAGTGGAAATGGTGCGAGAAAATTTCCAACTCAATAAAATTTTGTGGTGTGAAGTACTTAATCATTAAAATTAGGACAAAGTGTGCAAAAAAAAAAAATCTCACCTTCCTCCCGGGTTACGAGAAGCACTGCCCCCCACTCCCTTATACCCGTCCGTTGTTGCTTGTTGGTTCACAGACCAATCAACAATAATCAGCACAATTTTTAGGCACCAATAGTCTCAAACTCCTGCAACAAACATGAAAAAACAAATAAAAACCATGCCTTAAAAAATATTTATTACAATAATATCGATTAACTTAAAAAACGTACTTACAAATATTACGTAATTTTGCAGGGTTAAAAAAATATTAAATTATACAAAAATTTAATCTTTAATTTGTATGCACAGGCATACTTTTAAAAAAAATGTTAGTAAAAAAAAAAAAAAAAAAAATGTTGATAATTATAAAAATTACAGGATGCATATTTTTTATATTGTTTGCATATAGTCTTGTTTTAAATTTAATTTTGTAAACACCACAGTACATATTCAATATAATTATGATACACCTAGTCATATCACTGTTAGTTCCACATTACTTGGTCAAAAAATTGCATCAACCATCCACTGACTACAGTTGAACTGGCTTTCTATGAAAAATGTCAAAGTAGTCATGGCTTACTACCATCAGAGAGCTTTGATTTAAATCAAAGCTCTCTGCTACCATGTATGTACAAAGGTTTCTGTCAATAGTAAACCACCTTGAAATGGAGGCTTCAAGTGATGCGCTTTCGCTGCGCAACTGTTTGTCGCTAAGGTCCATCTTGCACTTGAAAATGAAACAAAGTGTTTTTTTAACTTTTCTCGGTTATAAATCAAGTAAAAACTCTAAATCTTGAATTATCTACTTTATTTTTCAGTTTGGACCAAAGTTCCGTAAAGGAATTATCCCTGAAAAATCTTATTATTGGTGAAAAAACGAATTTACGTTTTTTTTTTTACGTAGGTTTGGTATAGCGGGTGGGATCACCGAAAAATCAGCTGACTTGAAGCCTATATTACAATTATATACGGCCCGTTAGGATAAAGCATGTATGCATACGCAAAATATATATATCATACTGTAATTGTGGGTATAATATAATGATTACTTCATTATTAAAAATTTAGTATGCATACGGTATAATACATACTAAATTTAAAGGTGCTACGTACTGCACTTGACGATTTGCTTACTGATTACACATTAGAAACAAAAATTGTAAGTATTATACTGTACTTCAATAAATAAAAAAATACGTACGAGAGTCATTGAGAAGCTTTAATATTGACGACACAATTCTCTCAGCCAATGAAATCTAGCGCGCGAACTGCGCGCGACGACATGTTCTATCAAGCTTCCTATCCTTTAACCCAGCGGTACCTGGTTATTAATTTTTTTCGGTGGTTCTTATGAAGGGCAAGATTAATAATTCATATGAGCCACGGGAAAGATCACTTTACACGACATAAAAAATATTCGAGATTTTGTGCAGCATAGAATTTGAATGAAAAAATAAATAAGATTTTTCTCCTAACAAACCTTATGGAGCGATGTCAGAATGCGGCGCTGCGGCATTTTTAAGTTGAAGCTTGTCTACTACAGGGTTATTCTTCTGTTATAGGAGAATAGCCCTGGTCTACTATTATCTTACTACGCTTATTGCACAAGATTTGAGTCACCGTTCATGTGATGGTATGAACTGCGAAGTTTCGTGTTATCAACATGCACATGACTCACGCAATAGTTAGAAGTTTCAGCCCCATTTTACAGTATACACATTATACTGTAGGCATACAACGATTCAACGAGCACGTTTTTTTTTTTTTTTACTTTCTTATAATCAGTATTCTTGGAATTCAATTTTTAAAACTTCGTAAAATTAAGTCTTCCCTCCTATGCATATTCAAAGATCCCTATTAACAATGTGTATGCATACCAATATTATACAATAATGCAATAAGTTTAATTAAGTACGACCTAGTAAAGCCTAGACCAATTAAAATTATTTAACCCAGATGTTTATAGGGCGTTACTGTAGGCCTATGGTTACAGTTTACATAATTCGTGATGTCACTCCCGCTTGTCAAGACCACATCATATATAATATGCATATGCATACCTTGCTTGAGGATCAATAAAATACCCATTTCGTAGTTTCCACATCAAAATATAAAAAATACCATGCCTCAAATTCATGGAAAAACTAAAATTAGATTAAAATCTTAACTTCCGTAACAGGAATGACGTTTCATCCTTCCCGGAAAGACCCATTGCTGCTCTGCGCACCCCAAAATGAAACAACTTTAGAATGAATATTCGCATTTAATAACTATTAGCATAGCAAGAACTTCATTATCACTCTACTACACAAGAAAGTGTATCGTATGCATACATATATTTTGTGGGATAAAGTGTACAAAAAATTAAAATACAAGTCAGTTTTAGAAAAATAATTATTTCCGCAGCAGCCATTTAAAAAGTAACGAAGAATGGTAGGCCTTGAAATGGCCAAAGATTTCTTGGGCGGAAATCCTAAAAATTTCATATTAAAATATTTGGTACTTACGAGTGTAGCTACATTCCAAAATATCAACAACACACAAGAAAAAAATGTACTAATGTTTGGAACAGAAGATAAAAATGCAATTGGGACGTTAAACTGTCTAAAAGTCTTGCTTGGCCAAGTCTTTCTCACAAGCACAAACTGTTCCAAATGGCGGCGGCGGCAAGCAAGCAAAGCAAGCAGCAGGCAGCAGCAGCAGCAGACGTGCTTCCCCTCCACTCCTACTATACAGCGCACGTTTCTCGCTCAACTCTCTGTCAAGATTTTGATCTCTGTCCTCTTTGGTGGTATTGAATTTTTATCTTTTTTTCGTGATAAAAAGAATATTCGATTTCTTTTTCTTTGTTTCTTAAATTTTCAATCGATGTTAAATTCTGAAATTTTACTTCAAATATTTTATCTTTCTCTGTCAAATTTCTCTTTCTAGTTCGAGTATGACGTAGCTCCCTGATTCAAGCTGTGAAAACCCCAAAGCAGATGGCCAAGCCCACGTGTAGTTAGTGTTGTAAAAATGTGAAAGTTCACTGCGAACATTCAAGAAGTTCGCTCGCGAACATATAAAGTTCACTCATGCAATGTTCGTTCGCGAACTTGTGAAACCTAATTCAAAAATCCCGCGTAAATTTCAGCGTTCTGATTGGTCACATCTGTGTTCTTAAATAAAAAGTTAAAATTAAATAGAAATTTGAATTAAAACACTTTTATGTGTAACTATTACTACTATTTTGGGTGCCAAAAATGAAAGGACACGATATTAAATGTATATTTTAACTCCCAAAGGCTATGACAGGACAAAAAAAATAATTACTTTTTTGCGAGGGTAAATTTATTCAATTTATATCTTTAACTTGCTTTCATGAAGTTAATTGTCATTAAATGTGAACATCTTGCTGTTTAGTTTGCTAAATATCGAATTAAGTGTACTTTTGTACAGAATTCAAACGTTCCCGGTTTTTTACATGTTCGCGAACTTTGTAATGTTCGCGAAGTGAACTTGTGAAAGTTCACTCATCAGAAGTTCCTTTCGTTTTTTACAACACTACGTGTAGTAGTCGTCTCACCAGGCTTTGACACATCAAATTTTGATGAAGTCAGGTGTATCCTGAGTGTCTCACCCTTCTATAATTCCCCAGTATCTCAACCGCGTGAAGAATTTGTTGAAAAATATATTACGTTGACTTGAATTTTTCTCCGACCCTTCTCCAGAAAAGGATATAAAAAATACATAGCACTTCAGCTGCATAATAATCACTCCTTGCTGCATAATTTGTCTATAATAAAAGTTTTATTACTTTTATTTTGTAAGTGATGATTTTATTTTTGATCGAAATGACAAAAATCTTCGAATCATTATGAAAAAAAAAATCCTTTGAGAAAACATTTTACTATAATATAAAAATAGTACGAAATATGCGCATGCTGATGCGGAAATGGTGTCTGATTCTTTACCATTATGCAAGAGAGCAAATTTAATAAAAATATAGTTTAATAAATTTAATGGGGTTGAAAACTATCGATTTACATATTTTCATTATTATAGACGCTGAAAAATTGTCAAGATGCAGTAAAAATATGAATTCTATTGTTTCTATCAGTAACTAACTATCCATGAATCGTCAAGCGAGGTGGGAAGTGCGAACTGACAATGGCCACAATGAGAATCATGGGCTCATGCAAAAATCACAGTCCGTTCCGCAGAAGGAGATTATTCGCCTTGGTGCGGTCATTGACTTTTTCTCTGTCTGCAAGACGTTTGATTGCTGCTGGCTGCTCAACTTCCCCGCCTGCTTTACCCCCTCCTCCGAAGAAATCCAAGGCTGTCGCTTTACAGCGTTGCCACATTTTGACTAAAAAAATAATAAAAAAAAAATTGTGAAAGCGTGCGTCACCCCCTATATATTTTTAATAAATTTATATGATCAGTTGATCACAGATATGATGTAGTACTAGTACAGTATGAAGTACACAGTCTTCTGTCTCCAGCAAAATTGTTTTTCCAGTACCTACGGTATAAAGTTAATATT
Source organism: Siphlonurus alternatus (assembly GCA_949825025.1). Lineage (NCBI taxonomy): Eukaryota > Metazoa > Arthropoda > Insecta > Ephemeroptera > Siphlonuridae > Siphlonurus > Siphlonurus alternatus. Next base: position 39,582,456 of record OX463778.1, on the reverse strand, counting down.
ATTAAAGAGGAGTCAGCGAGTTGAGTGCGCAGTGCATGACGGGAATGACGTCACGCACTACATATGTGCATACGAAAAAGTTACGTCGGCTCCTCAAAAGCTGCGCAGTAGAAATTTATGCAAGTTGCGCAATACGAGCATCTGCTGAAGTTATGTAGTGTTGTTGATCCCGTTGATCCAGTCAGCTGTTAACCCGTAGACCGCAACATTTGAAATGAAAATTTGCCTCGGATTTTGGTATTGTATCAGAATTTTCTCAAAATTTTTATGAAGGGCTAATAAAGGTTATGACACTTTCTGATTCACCATAATATGTTCTATCTTAGAATATTTTTTAAACACATTTTACGGGAGATTGCGAAAGAAATTAAAGTTCGAATAAAAAAGAAGCCACGTTTTTCGAGCGTTAGCATGGAGTAGATGGACGAAGTCATCGACTTTTAGACCCAAATGCTCAGAATTTTTACGAAGGACGGTCTCAACTGATTTCAGATGCTTATTTATGGTGCTCCAAAGTAACTTTTTACATGCAAGAGAATGAGCTTTACCATCGGTCAATTTTTCGCTCACTCTACTTTAATTGAAAATTTCGGAACAAAAAACAAAATTATGCTATATATTCATGCATTTAATTAAATTGTTCCAAAATTAATTAATTCTACCTGAAAAATAAAAATAATTGGAAAATGCATAATATAAATAATATAACTTTACTTTGTAGTAATTTTTGCGAATAATTCCTTTTATTAATAAAAGAAGAAAAAATATAATTTATAATTGATGAAAAATATAAATAAATGCAATAAAAAAAAACACAAAAAAAAAACATAATATTTACTAGTAAAAATAGGATTAAACATATTAAATATGTATAATTAATGTAATTGAAAATGTACTCCCTAAATATTATTGAAAATTAAGTATAATATTAATGGAGTATAAACCTCATTTTTTTTATTGCAGAAATGGATAGAGGGTGCAAAGTTATGCTACCCTAATTTTTTTCAGATTTTTTAGAGACCGGGAAGTATTTTTTAAAAATTATTGAAAGTCCTTTTTGTGACGTCATGCGGCGGCAAGTCCTATCTTTTTCTTAAGGAGCGGCGTCTCGTGACGTCACAAAAAGAACTTTCAATAATTTTTAAAAAATACTCCCAGGGCTGTAAAAATTCTGAAAAAAATCAGGGTAGCATAACTTTGCACCCTCTATCCATTTCTGCAATCAAAAAAATTGATGTCGATACTCCATTACTGAGTTGTTGAGAGCCTATTGATGAAGGCAGTCTACAGCAGGCGCGGGCTATGAATTTAATTCATCTCATGAATGCTCATTATAATACCAAAAAGTCACAACTTAATTTCACTGAAGATTTTTAAAATAATATTATTTAAAATTTAAAAGTACTGTAATTATATTTCCTGAGGGAATATATTTCACAGGGAAGTATACATTAAAAATACACCATACATTATAATGTATATCTACAATCTTATTGAATACTGTCTCTTGATCAGGGTAGCCATTAAAAAATAATAAAGGCGGATTCACATGGCGATTTTTATCATGCGACGCGACGCGAATAATGCGCACTTGCTGTGACATCCATTGGCGGCCATATTTGGCGATTAAAAAAAGAGCATCGCAATTAACGCGATTTCGCTGCCGCAACCTGGCGAATTCGCTCGCCGCATAGAATTTCACAGCTTGTATGACAAAATCGTGTCGCATCACTGTTGTCGCCATCTGAATCCGCCTTAATAATAATGCTATGCAGCATAAACAATAAAAAATTAGTGTCACCAACTAGCAACAATAAACACGAATGTGTTGCATTTTCTGATTACATGCAAGTAAATAATTTTTGGGAATTTTTTTCTTTTAAATTTGTAATGGACAGGGCTGATGTGTACCTACTCAAAGAGTGGCAACCCTGTTAGCTAGAGACCAGTGTCCTCATACTGTGAAGGTTTGAGCACAATCTCTTGTATCTTCACTCCGACTCGTCACGCTCTGATCTTCTGCTCTTCTTCTTGCTGCGGTGACGGTGAGGGCTGCGAGATCTGCTTTTGTTTCGCTTCTTGCTGGTACTGCTGCGACTGCTCCTTTCAGCTGACCGTGAACGAGACCGGTGGCGATGACGACTGGGAAGTAGAAAAACATCTTATTAGCATGCAAAAATGTGCTGTGGCAATTTTATCAAAAATACACGAAGGAATGAATTACAAACATTACTTTACTCCAAGGCTTTAAAAAAAACATATATGATGGTTAAAAATCAAATCAAATGTTATCTATAGCACATCACGATTTTCTTTGTTTATTTTTTGTTTGTTTTTAGTAAGGTACAAAACCTATCAACTATATTACTGATTTGCTTTTTGTTCCAAACACCAATTAATTTAATTCAAATTAATAATAATATCTTTGACGCCATTTTACCCTTTCGGGTGTGGCCAGGTATTTAACCTTGTGTGTAAGAGTTATCTTGCGACCGAGCTGGGAACCTTTTCCTGCACTCTTTTGGGCTCAACTACCAGATCTGTGAGGCCTGCAGTATTTGAACTTACAGGGTGGATCACTTTCTTCGGAAATATTCCGAGAGATGGCAGCACCGTGATCAATTGTGCCGCCGTATATACAGCACGTGTGCCAGTAGATGGCAGCAGTGTCACTTTTTACAGCGTCACCCCTCCAAGTACTAACCACGCTCGATGTTGCTTAACTTCGGTGATCTAACGAGAACCGGTGCATTCAACGCGACAAGGCCGTATTAATTTATATGAATTAATTAATTAAATGTCTTAATAAAAATCATTAGTTTTAAACAAAAATAGAAAACTCCAGCAATTGTTTTAATTATTTTAAAGTGGCAAGTTAATTTTAGAATGTAATTTTTGTTTTTGATAACTGGCAAATATTTTTTCCCATGCAGCTATTTGTGAAAAAAAATTTGGAACTAGCTGAAAATCAATTGGTCAGCCTGTTACTGCATGCCTGTAATATAGGCTTATCAATCAATGACAGTTGTAGAAAACAAATCCATTTTCTTTAGAAATGAAAGTACTTAATTAAAAGTAAAGTGTGCACTACAAAAATAAAACAATTTTTTTTTTTTTTTTTTTTTTTTTTTTTTTTTTTTTTTTTTTTTTTTTTTAGTTACATTGATATTTTCTAAAATTAGTTCCAATGGTCACCCATATGATACCAAATTCCAAAAAAAATTATCTTACATAGATTTTGCCGGAAAAAAATACTGCGGAGGTGGTATAAAAAAATTTAGTTATGTTTTATGACTATATTTTCTTCATACCACCTAACGTATTTATATATATATATATATATATATATATATATATATATATATATATATATATATATATATATATATATATATATATATATATATATTCGAGGGTCTCTTTCAGGTAGGGTCCCATGCTAAACGACATGTTCACTCTGACTTGGGAATTTTTTTGATTCCGGTAACATATGGATGACCATTGGAATTAACTTTAGAAAATAATATGAAACTCTGGATTCATTTTTGTAGTGTGCACTTTATTTGATATTTTAATTGACTCCTGTTTGCTCACCTCTCTCTATGTCTCTCGCGCTCCTTTTCAGTCCCTGGTTCCTCTTTGACTTCACCAGTTGAGGAGCTGCGGCCTTTGCGCGCGCTCTCTCCACCCAGGGGAATCACCACATTGGTGGCAAGCCCCACTGTGCCGGTACCACCCTCCCAGCCAGGTTGCTGCAATGTAAACACATGGTTAAATATTTTTCTAGAGACCATGGCATAATCAACTTAAATATTGAGTTGTTTTTACTAACAAATGTACATCTAGATTTGAATGAAAGTTGTACAAAATTGCAATTAATTGTCATATAAAATGTATTTAAATGAAACTTGCGAGAAGAATAAAATTACTTTCTCAAATCCCTCTATCCATTATTGTACTCTATTGATAATGCATTAATAATTGGTGAGTAAAAAAAAAAAAATACAGTATGTATGTTACAGCAGGTGGAAATTCTTGTGGTCACAGAGGTTCACTCGAAAGTTTTTACATTTTTGAAACGTTTCAAAAGTGACTGAAGAAGCATCTCCACGATGCGAAACGTTTCAAAAATGTAAAAACTTTCGAGTGAACCTCTGTGACCACAAGAATTTCCACCTGCTGTGACTCTTTCGATCGGTAAGGCCTTGCTGGTTATTCCTATCCTTTTCTTTTAATAAGATTATCACAACCTAAATGGTTTATTTTCCTTAATTTGAGTATGCATGTTATTAAGTTATTATCACTGATAAGTAGAGAGCGGAAAAAAATCACATATTTTTTTTTTTTCAAAAATAGGCGCCTAAAAAGTCAACTTTTTCTTGGAAAACAGTCTTAAAAAAAGTAGCCTTTTTTTTGGAAATAGTCTACAAAAAGTCACTTTTTTTAGAAAAGGCAGCAAATAGGCATTTTAAAAGTATTATCGATAAAAATCTTTTTATTAGTTTTAAAAGATGTACATCCATAGATGGCTTGCAGTGTCAAAAAAAAATTTGTTCTGTGTTTAAAATTCTGATGTGTTTGTGAGTTTTATTTTTTTTTACTATATCTCTTTAGTAGTTTCTATTGACGATTTGAAGAAAATAGCTGAAATTCACTAAGAAGTGCCAAAAAGTCACAAAAAAGTCACATTTTGCCAAAATAGTCGAAAAACAAAAAATAGTCTAAATACTGTAGTAATTTTTTTTATAGGCTTATCTTAATCCACTTCCGGAGATTGGTGGACATCCTAAATGACAACAAAATAGTTCTCACATGCACAAAAAGTCGAAATGACTTTTTTCCGCTCTCACTGATAAGACATTTCTTTATAATTTAGAACTAATAATTTATTTCCCTTTATTGTATAAATTAAAATTCAGTATATGACTTGGATACCAATTATATTAAGACAACGAACCTGTGGGCCCCATTGGCAGTCCTGGGTAGGCTCGTAGCTCTGGTAGTAAGGGTCTGCCTCAGGGGGGTAGAACTCAGTACTGTTGTAACCAGCACCTGTGTACCTGCAAGAAGTCAGAGGGAAATGTCAGTCCTTAGTGAATAAACTAACATTTAATTTTTATTTTTCTGTATCACAATAAAAGGGAATACTGCATCACAAAGACTGGAAGGAAATTTAAGTTTTGAAATTAAAAAAGTTCCGATAATTTTGAATTCTATCTCATTATTTTTGTAAACTAATGTATTACTTTACAGAAATAAGTTTATTATTTTGTAATACTAGATATGATTTGTTAAAAGCAAACAGATTCAGTATATAGGTGTATATCTTAATGACAGCTCATTTTAGAAAGAAATGCTCTATGACTCATTTTTTGAAATTCTAGAGCTAATGGTTGACTTACGGTGGGATGGTTTCGATGGTGGGAGGTGGCATGTCGAAAGAAGGCAGTGCCATTGGAGGTGGTACTGTGAGGTCTGGGAATGCAGGCTTGGTGCGACCATACTCTCGACGGTCTGCTGTCATCACCTGAGAAACAGCAAAACATAGAGTAACTGCATTTGGTACGTACATGACTGCTAGTATGTTGATTGCCCTAAAATACAATTAATCAATCATTACAACATTAGTGAATTTTTAAGTACGAGTGAAGTACATAGTGTACATAATTCATTAACTAACTATTTGGTTAGTGTCATGACAAGAAATGAAACATGATTTGTTGTTACTCTAATTCTGACACTATTAATTACAGACTAGGAGATTTGTTGACAAGCTTCTTTACCTGGATGGGATTCTCTTGTGCCTCCGCAGCAGCCTTCAACTCAAGGGAGCGCCTTGACGAGGATGGGTTACCTCCGATGACGTCAATGGTTCCCGCCATCTTACGTCCAGGCGGTGGTCCTGCCTTCTTGGGTCCCTGAAGAGCCGAGTACTTAGAGTTGTCATTCACAATGTTCACGGGAATGCTGCCCAGTTTCGCCTACCAACAAATAGTTGGCAAGAAACTCGCTTTAAAAACGAGGGCAATGGCATGAACGCCAAAAAAAAAAAAATATATATATATATAAAAAAAAAATAGTGACAGCATTGTGAAGACAACATTATTAAGGAAAGACAAGAAGTTTCAATTACATACATAATGGTACTATTAACTTGTGAATTCTAAAATGCAAGTGAGACTTTAAAATATGTACTATATAAATGTTACTTTTGTAGCACAATTCACAATTCCAGTTTGTAGCTACTAAATAAGCTGAAGTCTGTAAAAAAAAAAAAAAAAAAAATCTGCCAACCTCATTTTATAACAATGAAAATTAATAAACAAAAATTTATTATTATGCAGAGTACATATATTTTTTTCATTGCAAGAGATAGAGATTATTAAATAATTAATTTGTAAAAAATTTAAATTAAGTGACACAGTAATGAATTAATTAAAAAAATATATATACATAAATAGATAAAATGTACGATAGAAAAATAGGTCTCCCTTCCCAACAAATAGTTTCTAAGTTTCTATCAAAAAAATGTGTTCCTATGCAATAAAATAGACACAGATGGAGTATCCTCAATTTTTTTTTATTGCAGAAATGGATAGAGGGTGCAAAGTTATGCTACCCTGATTTTTTTCAGATTTTTTAGAGACCGGGAACTATTTTAAAAAAATTATTGAAAGTTATTTTTGTGACGTCACGAGATGCCGCTCCTTAAGAAAAGATAGGACTTGCCGCCGCGTGACGTCACAAAAAGGACTTTCAATAATTTTTTAAAAATACTTCCCGGTCTCTAAAAAATCTGAAAAAAATCAGGGTAACATAACTTTTTACCCTCTATCTATTTCTGCAATAAAAAAATTAAGGTCAATACTCCATTGTGATTTAATTCAAGTATTTTTTCCAGTGCAATATTAATATAATTTCAAATTTTAAAATGAATATACTGTAGTTTCTATTAGGTATTATCTTTCAAGAGACAATATTATTGGCACTGCAAACATTGGCAGATAGGAAATGCTGGATATTTAGCCTGAGGGTTGGGTTGTGATAAGAGCAGCTGACTGAGCCCAGACAACGTACTTTGCCGGTGCCACCAAGTGACATGAGGCCAACGCCAGAGTCGTGGATGCGGATTCGCTTCTGTCGTTCACAGTAAGCTCTCCATGTGTCTTCATTGAACCCATAGTTGAAGTAGTCTGAAAACAATTGAGGCCAATTTTATGGTTTGAAATAGCAAGGCACATGTAAAATGAAAACTTCCAATTTCCCAAAATTGAAGTTTTAATTTCTTGTGCACTACTAGGGGCATTTTCCACACCTAGATCAGATCACACATTTTTTTTTTTAATTCAGAACTATTAATTGGTTTTTCTTTCTTTATTTTTATTTATTTTCCCCTTTGCACACTCTTTTAAGTTGTTATTATTTCAATTTTTTTTGTATTTAATTTATTACAAAAACAAACTTGGAATTAAGCTTCTATCATAAAGCATTTATAAAAAGTACCTCACAGTACTAACTATACAAAAAACATGTAAATTTCTATGTTTAAGCAAAATATTATTTTTTTTTTTACCATGAGTGGCAATTAAATTTTAAAAATTCTTATCTATGTAACTTGGGGGGTTTTCAAATAACATTACTTAACCTAAACTTAGCCTAAGACTGTCTCAGCGCAACGATTACTACTTTTACAAGACAGTGTTTAATACGCATTCGTTGACGACGGATAATGTTATTCTTATGAGGCGTTGTCAACGGATATGTACTAAACACCGTCATGTAAACGTAGTGAATGAAGAATACACTAACAAGACTGTCTTAATTTTAGGATTGTTGTACAGTAATTTGTGTTAGTTGAAGACTTTTAGCTTTGACGGGCTTATCATCTATTGTTAGGGGTATAGTCACCTCCTTCCGGCTTATAGCAGCCGAATTCTTAATTCTGAATGCTGATTGGCTAAAAAATTTTTTGTTGAAACTTCCTGCTATTGGCTAAGAGTTTTTTTTTTTTTTTTTTTGCTAGTCATTTACTAATTTCAACAATAAAAATTAATAAGGGAAGGGAATGATTATATCCTGTTCAATCGAGGATTAGCCCTGGACTTATGCTGCCTGAAAACACCACCAACATTGAAGGCCAACTTACCAGTGATGTCGGCTCCAGGTTTACGCCACGGCTTGTCCTCCATAGAGTCAATGTTAAACTCGTGAGCTGCGGCACCATTTATGGTCCCAACAGCCTCAAACTCTTCAATTGAGAATTTGCCAGGTTGCTGGAAAACATAGATGATAGTTTCAGATTGATCAAGGTTGGTTTTAAAAATTTTATGAAACAAATTTGTGTTTCAGGTGTAATGATTAAATTGTATGTTTAGGCTCTTAAGATAATCTTAATTTCGTGCTTTAAAAAAGTAAATAAATAAATTACTCTAGGTTATTATTGGCAGATGCATTTAAATAAAAATATATACTAGGAATTATCTACCAGTACTGTACAATTATTACATACATACATATTTTATAGAAACCCAGTGTGATTTTTTTTTTTTTAATGAGAACTTGTATTGAGAACTATTTTTTTTTTTTATTGGGCTGGCTAATTATAAATGTTATTTATTATAGTTATGTATACAGTAGTGAAAAGGATTCACTTCTTAAAATACAGCTGCATTTCATTTTATTGTCTTTTTATCCCAGCATTTTTTTTTTTTTACTGTACGTATTATTTTTATTTTTTATTTTTTTATTTGCAATTTTAGCTTACTTCAGCATATTATGCTATCGGTGTAAGCATTACTGGCAATGGAGACTTCAAGTCAGCTGATTTTGTGATGTTCCCACAGTCCTATCCAAACCTATGCAAAAAAAAACTTGAAATTGCCTTTTTGGCAGAAAAGAATTTTTTTTAGAGGAAATTAGGTTCTTGATTCAGTATCAAAAGACCCCTAAATGGGAGGGTAGGAGATGGTTTCAAATTCATAGCGTTAATAGTTACGGAGAAAAAATTCAAATTTTCTAACATGGTGACTTAGGGAAAAAATTCTCCCGCCGGGGATCAATTGAAGCCTCCATTGTGGGTAGTGAAAGTTTGTTTAATTATTTCATACATAAGGTTCACCATCAAAATCACACAATTATCTCACTTTGGCCTTGTCCTGTGCTAACCCTCGCTTCAGGTTGATGGAAGTGTAGGTGGTGGAGGTCTTGATGTCTCCGATGGTGACCTGAACGTCGTCATCATCACTGTCGTCATCGTCCTCTTCCCCCTCCTCTGCATCCTCTCCTCCCGCCGCCGCAGCCTCAGCCTCCTCTTCCCCACCTTCAGCCCCCTCTGTCAATATAATGTAACAATGTGTCAAAATATGGTAGATCACAGATATTTTCATAATTTATAAATTTTTACAAAACCTGTTATTTTTTGTAAGTACAGTACTAATTATAATGTTCAGTTAGAAATACTGTATAAAATATTTTATCAGATTTTCTAAATGAAATGTTTATTAGTTTAAAAATATTATTAGATCAATCACAATGAGAAGTAACCTGTCACTCACATTGAGGTAAGCTTTAATACTGTTAACGAGTTGACTGCTCCTATATTTTCTGCATTTTTTTAGAAAAGCACAGAAACGAGATAAATTTACTCACTAACAATATCAAAGGTTAACCATCATGAGTAACAGGAAACTCTTTACCGTCACGGACCTAGCTCCTACAAGTATTGAACTGCTACGAGTTTTGCAAAAAAATTGTAAATAGGTGTACAATGTAGCATAAAATTACATTAGTGTATGTCAAGGCATTGGTTCCAGTAGATAGGAATAAGGAAGCCCTTGAAAGCTGCAATTTAATTTTCCTGCTACGTGCTTCTTGTCCCATCTCTTATCCCATAATCGGAAGCAGAAATGAGCAAAACTGATGTTACTTCCGAGCTTATTCAAAGATTTGTTTATGTATACCTTCTGCTGTGGTGGGTCCCGTGCCATTTGTTTCAGATGCTGGGATCTCATCTGCTGCCGCAGGAGCTTCTTCTCCACTGGGAAGTTTATCTGATTCTGACTCTTCTTCAATTTGCTGCTGCAAGCAAAATATGGACATTTTTTACTTTTGTATATGTACTATATAGGAGTTGGTAGCTACATTTTTAGCTATATGCATACAGTATGCATATACCAAGTAGTTGGGTGCTTTCACCTAACTAAAATTGTTATGGAACTCCGTAGAAATGCCGGTAGCTTTCACATATGCATGGCATTTTTGCTGCTACCAATCCATAGAAAAATAATAAAAGATTTACCACAAGAAAATCAGCAACGACGAGATTTCGTAGCAATTTTAGAGCAACACCTTGACAGCACATACGTACTGAACAACAGTATACATATACGGAATCATATACCATAATGAGTCTATATCATACTGTATAATATAATATGTATGCATACTGGAGGAGGCAAATCAGATTGACGACAATGTATGATACAAGATCTCAAGGAACGCTAAGGGTTGGGAGGAGATGAGTGGAAAGGTGGAGATATTTGGGGAGAAGGGACCATGAGTGGAAGCTCGAGTATCAGGGAAGCAACAATGATGTGGGAAAGTATTCTTTTATCAGGAGGACAGCGAGAGGAATCACGGACCAAATACCCCCGGACGAAATACCCCCGGACGAAATATCCCCGCCCGGACCGGACGAAATACCCCCGGACGAAATACCCCCGGACGAAATACCCCCGGACGAAATACCCCCGGACGAAATACCCCCTTGTAAGTGGAGAGGGGCGGGTGACCGACGCGGGAGGGGAAGTTGACTTTGTTTATAAAGTCTGTTTTTCTGTCGTTTGTCTGACGTCACGCGCGTCGTATTAAAGAAGGAAGTTAGTAACGCCATTTTTCACAACAAATATAATATATATATATTATCAAATAATATTCAAAGTATATTTATAGTTAATGCCGTATCAAGATCTCAAATTGCGTCTCTAATTTTATTATACCAAAACATACTCAAAATTGTGCCGCAAACAAAAGATTTTTGTATGCTGTGCTTACTTTGATTGTGCGGCAATTATAAATTGTCTCAGCGTTTTGCAGCAAGATTTTGAAGGTTTTTAAACGATTCATATGTCTCTTAAAAACATTTGAAAATTTAATTCCTAAAAAATATTATGTTTCTAACTTGAGGTTCTCTATTGTAACTACCATGGCATGAAAGCGGAACAAAAAGATGCCTGTCTAAGTTTTCCATAAGCACAACTTTTTCTCAGTTAATTATAAGTTATATAGCATGAGTATATAATTATGTAATATAGAGTCAAAATTACATAAAATTATTTATTAATTGCAAGTTAAACCGTAATAACGTATAATAACTATTCTTAATTACTATTATTTTAAAGAAACTCGAAAAAAGCAACCCCGACGAGAATTTTTATTTCGGGCTTTGCTCACTGTTTTGATCATTTCTAGAAGTGCTCAAAGCAAAATGAAAAATAATAATTGGAAATTGTGCCGTATTATAGCAATAAATAATAAATTAATGTAAATTTAATAATATTTTAATTATATATATCACTTTTTTAATTTATTGATAAAAATACAAATTTAACATTAATAGCGTGTATAGTATTTTTTTTTTATTAAAACATTTCTTTCTGTATTATTCAAGTCATATTGAAAAAAAAAACGATTTTTTCACACTGACAGTGAGAGACACTTTTAATTTTTTTATTAATATCATTTTTTTACAATTAAAGGGTATGATTACAATTATACTCTAGCAATGAATTTCAGGTTGCAGATGAACAATTTCTAAGTTCAGACGACGTACCACTCATGAGTCATGACAAAGAAAAGAGTGTCTCAGATCAGCAGCAGCATTAGCAAATTCAAAGCAAGGTTTTGTGTTTTGCAACTACTAGAAAGGTTGTCAATCTAAAACATGTTGTGCAAAGAAAAAATTTAGATGAAATTTAAAATGCCATGATAGTAATCCCTGCAAAAATAAGTCAAGTTCAGGTAATAATAAAAAGATCAAGTAATAATCAGGTATAATATTTATTTATTTATATATTTATATATTTATTTATTTATTTATTTATTTATTTATTTATTTATTTATTTATTTGGTACTATCTTGAGGAGCTCTTTGCTTCTTAGCAAGTTCTGTAAATTAAGTTAAATTGATTTTATAATATATCAGCTGTAAAATATTTATTTAAATTGACTAACATACAATATTAATATAAAAAGTGTGACAAAATCGTATGACTTGAATAAAACAGTAAGAAATGTTTTAATAAAAAAATAATTGACACGCTAATGCTAAATTTGTATTTTTGTTACTTAATTAAAAAAGTGATGTAATTAAAATATTATTAAATTTACAATATTTTATTGTTTTAATTATTTATTACAGATTATTACTATATATACGGCACAATTTCCAATTATTATTTTTCACTTTACTTTGAGCACTTCTAGAAATAATCATAACAGTGAGCAAAGCTCGAAACGAAACTTCTCGTCGGGGTTTTTGCTTTTTCCGATTTGAGCATTTCTAGAAATGAGTAAATTTAAATCCGAAATAAAACTTCTCGTCGGGGTTTGCTTTTTTCGATTTGAGCACTTCTAGAAATGTTCAAATTTATACGAGGAAAGCCCAAAATATTTGTTAATTTCGGGCTTTGCTCAAATCGCTAGAGGTACACCTAGATGTGCGCATTGAATTCGGGCTTTGGTGCCAACATATATAAATAGAAAAGGAAGGAATAAATAAGGAAATAAATAGAACAACAAGAAAATTAAGTTTCTTCAGGAGGGGTACACATGCTACGTAAAGTGTTCACGGCACCTATAGCACCGGGGGACCAAAAACAATAAAAAATATTGCATTTTTAGACCTATACCAATCAAATCAGAATTAAAAAATGACACTAAAAAAAATTTACTTCAGTTTTTTTTTAAAGTTAAAAAATTATATAGGGACGATTTTGAAAATTTTTAGTTAAAAAAAACTAAAAAAAAATGCAATAAACACTATAATAATTAACATGCATAAAATGTATCGTATCAAAATATATTACACATTAATTTTAATTCGATATGAATGATATGATAAATTAATGCATAATGTATTTTGGCCTACGTTACTAACTTCCTTCTTTAATACGACGCGCGTGACGTCAGACAAACGACAGAAAAACAGACTTTATAAACAAAGTCAACTTCCCCTCCCGCGTCGGTCACCCGCCCCTCTCCACTTACAAGGGGGTATTTCGTCCGGGGGTATTTCGTCCGGGGGTATTTCGTCCGGGGATATTTCGTCCGGGGGTATTTCGTCCGGGGGTATTTCGTCCGGTCCGGGCGGGGATATTTCGTCCGGGGGTATTTCGTCCGGGGGTATTTGGTCCGCTTACCAGCGAGAGAGTGGAGCTTGTTGAGGCCTGCGGAGGTGGGGGTGGATAGGATTGAGAAGTTCAGGGAGCTGCTGACCGCACGTAGGACCCCAAACTGTGAGCCATAGTGGTGTAACCACAACTGCCGCAGTATAAACCAATCTTTACTTTACTGTATTGTATGCATACATGTATGCATATGCATATGATACAATGCATACTGTACCGGTATAATGCACACTGTACAGTATGCATATAATATAATTCAAATTACTGCATGTATGCATATTATGAAATTCAGATGAAAACAAGCAGACACTTTACTATAGAACCAACAATAGAATCATCTTTTGCCGCCGGTATCGAACTACCGGCAGGGGCGGCAGGCAATCTGCAGCAGCCGAATATTGCATTGGCCATGTGAAAGATGCTATAGTTGGCACGAGAAAATTACCTGAACTTGCTCTGCAGACCGTTCAATTATTTCATGAACAGGAAGCTCAGAGCCACATTCTTCACTTTCAGTAGGTTTTTGCACATTTGGATCTGGATCATCGGGTGGTTCGGGGTTAGAATCCCCGTACAACCAACTATCCTCGTTTGTGGAGTCATCCGCCATTTTTCTAAAAACAGCTGAGGTTTTATGGCGCGATGTGACAAATTTGATTTGAAGTTGAAAGTTGAACTTCACTATTTAATTATTATATTATATATTATATTTTTTTTTATATAGAATATATAGATATTTTTTATGTATATATTTATATAATATAGATCTAGAGCTTTAGAGTTACTACTCTGGTTCTTATTTATGAATTTTATAACAAAGCAATACATTTTTACTGAAAAGCTGGGTTTTATATTAGTGCAGGAGTTAATTGTCTGATGTGTTGGATGCTGGGGAAGAGATGCGTGCGATTTTTCTGGATTTTGAAAAAGCTTTTGATAAGGTGTCTCATAGGGAGTTGGTATGCATAAATAAGGTTCGGCACTGCGTTGGAGATGAGGCGGCGTTGGTGTCGCTGATTGAGGATTTTCTAAGGGATATATAGGGTGTGCAGATCGAGAGTTATAGGGTTGGAGCTGCGTTTTCAGACCATGTTAGAGTATCGTCAGGGGTTCCCCAGGGCAGTGTCTTGGGTCCTTTATTATTTCTGATTTATATAGAGGATTTGCCAAGAGGAGTGAAGTCGAAGGTGAGACTGTTTGCAGATGACAGTGTTGTGCCATGATGTATAGGAAATTAAGGTGGAAAGTGCATGAGGATGACGTCGTTGTTGAACTTCAGCAGGATCTTGATATTTTGCAAGGGTGGGTTGATGATAATGGGATGAAGTTGAATGTGGCGAAGTGTTGTGTGGTTGTGCATGATGTTTGGCAGGAAAAGGACAAGGAGGGTGTTGCATCAGTATATATTGGGGGGTGAAGTTTTGAAAGAAGATGAGAAGTACAAGTATTTGGGTGTGGTGTCGTAAGTTGCACAGAAAATTGATGTGGAATGAACATATTAAGTATGTTACTTCTAAGAGTAGAAAGTTCCTTGGAGTTTGTTATGAGAAATCTGAAGGGAGCTATATAATAGTATGTTCGAGAGAGATAGCGCTTATAGATCGAGCCATGGTGAGACCGATGCTTGAGTATGGATGCAGTTGTAACCTCTCCTATATATTAATAATAATGTTCCGAGTGAGATTGGTGACTCTGCAGATAAACGTGCAGACTCTGCATTCAGCCAACCTGGCAGTGCAGAAGTGTAATATGCGCGAGCGTCTCGTGCGTCTGCCGCTAGGCAGGCGCGGTCGCCTGTATATAGTAGGAATTTAATAAATAATTTTAGGGTGATCGATTGTATAATTTAATCTAATCCCATCTCATTAAGTAGCTATGGTACAGAGAAAGCTCTCTGTTACATTTTTGGCTGAATGCAGAGTCTGCACGTTTATCTGCAGATCGAGTCACCAATATCTCACTCGGAACATTATTAATATAGGAGGTTACACAGTGTTTGGGATCCATACAGGAATGTTGGGGTGAAGGAGTTAGAGAAGGTGCAGAGAAGAGCAGCGAGAAGAGTTATGGGGCGTGTGGGAAGATGGAAGTTGGTGGGAGATATGGAAAGGAGGTCAGAAAAGAGTTTGAGAGTGTAACTGCAATGATTGATAAGTTAGGGTGGGAGTTGCTGGAGGAGAGAAGGAGAAATTGTAGACTTGGTGTTATGTATAAAATAACAAGAAATAGTGAGGGTTGGAGGGAGTTGAGCTCTCGTATTAAGAGAGGTGTTTACATTGGAAGGAGTGATCACAGTTGGAAGTTGGATTTTGTCGGCAGTAGAAGTGATGTGGGAAAATATTCCTTCATTAACAGGACTGTAAGAGAGTGGAATTTGCTGAAGGCAGAAGTTGTTGAAGCGGAGAGTTTTATGAGTTGTTTAAGAGGGTTTTGAGACAAGCAAACCCTTCGCGAGCCATCGTGGCGTAGCCACATTTGCCGCATTAATTTTATTATTATTTATTATTTAAAGAAAAATGTTATCATTATATATTATAATCACTTTGTTGGCCGCGGTTATTTAATTTTTTCTTATTTTCCTGGTCCCACATGAGGCGCATATGAGTCGACCTCTAGGCTGGGGCATATGATCATATAAAATAATTGTGTATATATAGTTATTCGACCATTGAATTAAAAATCCCACAAATTCAGTTTTCTAGTCTACAAATAAAATTGTAATGACTGGTGTGTGGGGGCATTTTTCACAATTAAAGCTTATAGCACTTATAATTAATCACCCCACTTCATCTTAGATTTCCGCTTTAAATTGAGTACTTAACTTATTCCAAGTAAATAAAGGGTGTCAAAAATATGTTGTACCGGCACTTAAGAGTATTAATTAATTGGCACAGTAATGGCCCAACAGTCTCGATCATTAGCACTAGATATGGACCATGCAATCAATTAACAGTAAACCGACAGCATTAATATTGTGTTTACTATCTTTACTGGGATGGTAAAGGTACGTTAATTATTAAAAATAAATTATTCTGCAGCCCTTAAGACTTAAACATAAAAAAATGTGTAATAGGCCACAAAGGAAACCTCATTCATTACATTCATGCAAATTAACATTTCAGGAAAAAAAAACAAACAATTTTTTATTATAAATTATTTTATTGAATTAAGAATTCAACATAATTATTATTTTGTCTATTTATCATGTACATAAAAGCATATATTAAATTGCAGATCTTTGTAACTTAATTACAAGCAAATTTACTGTATAGTAAATTAATTAATTCACAAAACAAAAATACATATGATACTGAAAAATAAAATATCAGATCAACTGATGATGACGAGACAGTTAAATATTAAAACACTAGACTAGACTTAACTTAGGATAAGTAGAAATTTCCCCTTGAAGAAAAAAAAAAGTTATTGCTTAAAACTATTAGCTGTATTACTTTATTTTAAATGTTAATTTTTTACTTTGAGCTTTTTTTTTTTATTATATATTTAGATAATTTAAGCATTTCTGCTATAGTTCTTCCCCATGTACGTTAATTTGATTAGGTAATTACCTTTAAAAATAAGTTATTTATTTTATTTTCTGGAACCTCTAACGGGATTTTTTTTTATTCTTTTTATTCCCCCCCTAAAATAATCTGAATTTGGTTTATTAAGCTCAATGTATAGAACTGTGCTGGATTTTTTTAGTAGGTCCTACCAAAATTTGTAAGGTAAATGGAATTGTAATTTTCTTAGACCCCATTCAATGAATGCTTAGGTATCTATATATAATTTAAAATTATATTGGACTTTAATTTATTCAAGGATAAATCATACAATTAAGATAAAGAGCTTCTATCCTTTTAAATGATGGATATTACCTTAAAAATGCAATCTTAATGTTTGTGCGAGCAAAAATAATTATAAACACTCTACTTTCAATAGAATAATTGCAAGTTTTAACTATTGCACCAAGTACATTAATAATACATTAAGTACATCGATAATGTATATATTATGTATGTAATCTATTTTCAATAGTTTGTAAATTCACAAAATTATTATTTAATTGTGCATTGCATACGTACACGACAGCAGCTGAATGAAAATTATACAGACCTACTCATCTACAATAAATTGTACTTAAATTAAATATGTACCTTCAGAATAATCAATTGGGAATGAGAGACAAAGGGATAGCTGCAATGCATGTCCTGACATTGTTTAATTATTTCACTGGTTCGCAGTATGAACAAAACAAAATTAATATAACATTATAATTGCAAGATATCACTTTTTTTTTTGAGCACAGCAGCATTTGTTGTCTTTACAGACCTTTGTTTTTATACAGAGTACAGTAGTTAAGTATTATGCAATTATTTGTCTTGACAACATAAAGAAAGGTGGATTTTACAATTAAGTATAAGCAAATAATATATAGTCTGAAATTTATTTATGTTTGTGTGATTGATGCTTCAATCCAGTTCAGTTTCCAAATATCAACAAGCAAATTTCACACAAGTTGTTCAGTATATTAAATATAAAGCAATATACTGTATAATTAACGATGGAGGGGGAAAATGTAGCTATTTTGTATTCTCACCATGTGTTAGTTAGACTTTAGAGAAACGAAAATTAATTAATGAGATTAATCAGCAGTCATGGCTACGGCTTCAAGGTTTGAAACATAAATAGAATAATTTGTGCTAACTGAAAATTAAAATTACGCATATTTTAAAATTCAATAGTTGAATACAACTACATATTAATACTTCAACAAAAAATTAAATAAAATTATAGACAACTTTATAGAACTCATTAGCTAGGAAAGCACTCTATGTTAGTATAACACACTATCATTTTAATAAGCTAGTATTACATGAACTTACGTGGATAGCTACATCACAATTAGCCACATTGTGATTTGGAGATCACAGATTCATTGGTTTGTGGAGTTAGAAACCCTCACCATAAATGAACCCAGCGTAGGTTAAAATACTTGACAAAGGGACTCACACTTCAGATTTATGGCAATATCCACACCCCTGATGATAGAGCTGGTTAAGTCACATGGTCAAAGCTCATCGTGTGATTGTTCAGAGTCATTAAGGGGCTGAATGTCCAAGATAGCACGCACTAGCTCCACCACACTGGCTGCAGACTGGCTACCAATCTCAACACCCCTTGAGCGCTCTGGGAGCTCTCCCTGGTACAACTTGAGTGTAGGGTAGGCACGGACACCAAGCCGCTGACAAAAGTCTCGATGGGCCTGGCAGTCCACCTTGCCAGCCTGGACGCCGAGTGATGACAGCGTCTACAACAATCGTCACTATTGTAGTAAAATACTTACGAGGATCTCTATAATGGTAAGGAATTGCCTCGCATACAACAACTTTACTGGAAATAAGAGTAGAGTTACTAGAAGCTATAATAAAGCCAGTAACCAATAGCATGCTGTCAGCACTTCTCTCAAGTTCTTTCTTTATGTGAGCAATAAAAGCAAACATTGCAGGTTGCCTACTTTACCATACAGGGCAGGAATGAGAAATTATAGTCTGTGCCAGCAAGTCATGTAAGATTGATAGTTTTAACGTTGCGTTAAAATTTTGGAAAAGAATAATGGATTGATGTAAAACTCAATGTAAAAAAATAAACCTTAGCACAAGCACTAAAAATTCAAAATAATAAAGAAATCTGCTAGTTTTTATGATAGGATGTAAGATAAGGCTCTATAACTATGATCATTAAATTTAATGTCATTAGCATCTCACCCTAGCAGCCATCTCAAACTCTGGTGCAAAGACATGGCAGTGTCCACACCATGGTGCATAGAAGTCCACTATCCAGGGCTGTTTGCCTGCAGTGACGAGTGCCTCAAAGGATTCCTGGTTGAGGGTGCTCACGAGACTGGGGACGAAGTTCATGAGCCATTGGCGCAGTGAGGTAGCGTCTCGCTGGTGTCCACTGAACATTCTGTCATCATCAGGGTAGTGTGTTAATTACATCATAATTTGAGTTAAAATGTTGTAAAAATACAAATATTCTGTATCATGTAATGTGTTGTGTTGTTATTTACTGAGATGATGATTTAATTAATGTTTGTTTCACTACATGGTTATAACCAAATACACTCACGCAACTTGCGAGGTTCCCGTTGTGCCAGTGGGGTAGAGTCTTATGGAGGGGTAGGATCGAATTCCTTGCTGCTGACATAAGGAAGGATAGCTCTCACAGTTTACTGACCCTACCCGAATCATCGTCAGCTCTTTTATCATCTGAAAGTTGAGATTACAAACAAAATTAGAGCTGATTGGCTTTGAAAGAAATAAATAAAAAAATCCTTCCCTTTCTTAGTTTTTATACTTTTTATATTGTAAATACAACTTTGGTCAATACGTACAGGAGACTGCCAAAATCAAAACTGAATACAATCTTTCAATAAAGTCTACCTTTTGGGTGTTTTGATCAAGGAATATAAACTATGTGTAACTCTTATTAGAAATGTACAAAGTTTTTATTCTGATGGTCCAAATAAATGTCTGCCTGCTTCTTCCATTACTTTTCAATATTTTAAATTTTAATTTTTTGCCCAATTCTTCCTAATAAGTGAAAACTGCAAATTTCATGGGTCAATCAATACCTTTGCCAGTTTCCTCCAGTGTGGTGCAAGCTGCTGGCAGGGGTTACACCACGGAGCAAAGTAGTCTACCAACCACATTTGGTCTTCAGTCTTGGCTCCAACCAGCGAGTCAAAGTTTTCATCTGTAAGCTCGGTCACTGCGGAGAACAAAACACCTGATATAGAGGGCATAAAGGACCAAGAGATGGCGCTGACGTCTGCAAATTTTGCTCTTTGCATCGAGGATACGGCAATACCTATAGCATGGGGAGAATCACAAAAATTATCAAATATATAGGAAAGAAATCACTTACGAAGTTGAAATATTTTTTATATTTGTCCGAAAGTGTTTGACAACTAATTATGGTGTTGTCATTTCTATAAAATTATGCTGCGGCTACTGATAGAGCATTTACATGATTTTACAATGTTAATCATATACAGCAATTCTCGCCAGACGCACGTAGATCCAGCAGTTACTACTAGGGGGCGCATTAACTTTATGACGCCAATAGACAAGTTTTGCTTGATTACTTTGACTACAGCAGGAGAGAATGTTTTTTGTTTTGTTTTTTTTTTGGGGGGGGGGGAAGGAGGGCTAATAGAATTAAAAGTATATCCATCGTGATTACACATGACCAGTAAAATTAATTTTCAGTTTTGCTCAACGTTAATAAGATACTTTATTGTGCAATAATGTACAGTAAATAATCTACAAGACTACAAGTCTTTAAAAAGACTTGAAAAAATATTAAAGAAGAGGAAGAAGAAAAAAAAAAAAAAAGAGTACCTTTCAAGCTTGCAAGAGATAATTTCTGTTTTATGCTCATAATTACATAATATCTATTAGCCCTTGATACTAATACTTTTAAAGTTTTCTAGGCTTTTTAAACTTAATACATATTATCTTTTCTTACCTACAGGGTTCATCATGTCCTCTAAGAAGTCCACAATACTCTGTGCCTTGTGTTCTCCCGAGAACATCTCTACTCTTGTTCCGTTGTAAAGTTTGGTGGTCGGGTAGGAAGACACACCCATTTGTCGACACAATGCTGCATGTACTGTGCAGTCCACCGTGCCGACATTCACTGTATCTCCGAGGATCTGGCTTGCTCGACGTAACTCAGGTAGTAACCTCAGGCAGGGTGGGCACCACGGAGCAAAGAAGTCAACTAGGAGAGGACTTTGGGATGTTGGAGCATCAAAACCAAACTGGTCGGGGGTTAGGGTAGTCACGTGGTGAGCCTGGGAACTTTCTCGAGCAAACTGAGCCACATCCGAGGCAGAGCTACGACCATGATAAAACTCATAGCCTCCACCTGGCTTAAATACTGCATAAACTGGATACCTAACATAGGAAACAAAGGTTTTGTTAGTTTATGTAGATGGCGTTTTAATTTAACGATCTTTGTAATCATATCCATGTTGACAAATAACGTTGAAAATAAAGGTGATTCATTTAACCATTTAATTATACAAAACCAGATGACAAAGTTTACTTATGTCACTTACTTTTCAATCATCAGAAAAAAAACTTGCAAATGATCAATTATAATCATCTTGCGGTCACAAACATAAATCAACAGCCTTTTTTTTTTTTAATTGGCTGAATACATGTTTTCAAATAATTTACAGATACTAATTGTTTTATATTTAACCTGTGACTTTATAATCATTATAAATAGAATTGAATTGAATTTATTGATGTATTGACAATTTCATTATACATACTATAAGAGATTAACAGCCCATATTGTACACAATACCTGTGTATGTTCAGGGAGGCACAAAGGCCAGAGCTCTGACCACAGTTGACTCGACCCAGCCGCACGTCAGGCACTTTAGCAGGCAGTCTCCTTAATTCAAGCCTTGCACTCTCAGGCTCTCCAAGATGGAAGTACAGCAGCCAGGAGGGAGAGGCCCCAAGCTGTAGCCGAGACAGCATGTCCTGGAGAAAAACATAAAATAGTATCTTTATTAAAGGAGAAAGAGGATGAAGAGTAGACAGAAATTTTAGTCACTTAAAAAAATCAGTTATTTCTACACTCCTTCTCTACACTCCTTCTCCTTCTCTTCCTTCTCTCCTTCTCCTTCTCCTTCCCCCCCCCTCCCCCTTCAACTATTAAATTGGGTTTCCAGCTTAGGTATTCTTTGCCTGAATTAACATTACAAAACTTTTTGAAGCAAGCATGTGAGGAAAAACAGTGTGTGTATTGATTATTAGAAGAAAATTGCTTGTAAGGCAATCACGAAATAATAAAAAAAATCATGTAAAATTATGGCCAAAATTCCATATACATAAGTTCCTTATATTGAGATCAACTGAACTAGACCAAGATTACCTCAAAGTCGTCCTGGTCCAGCAGTGCCGGCTCAGGTAGTAAGGCCAACACCTGACTGAGTAGCTCCTGGGCCTCGAGGCCAGGCAGGAAGGTTGGTGGACCCTCCGTCAGCCACAGAGCAGTACCTGACGTTGCACCAAGTCGCTCACACAGGGAGGCGTGACGCTCACAGTCCACATGGCCTACCCAGGCCAGACCTTCCTGTATGACAAGCATGATTAGTATGTACAGTATATGATATTTATATTATTCTATCAAATTATTATTTGATTAAATACTGTAATCTCAAAAAATAATAATAACAAAAAATTGTTGTTTTTAGTAACAAAAATTGCCACAAATATAAAATAATGACTTGTCAAGATAATGATACTGTTTGAATTTGCAACAATGAACTGTAGTAGGGTGTGACTCCTCTAAAAAACCATCAATTGCACCCACCAGCATGGCTGCCACTTTGAGCCGGGTCTCCTCACTGGGGCCGTCCTCTGATTGGTCGCTGAAGAACAGCACTCTCAGTTGGGACTGAGGCCGTGGGTCCCAAGAATCTACTTCAATCACCTCTGCACTCACTCGCTCCAGCACAAACTCCACCAGTGAGTCCTCAGAGCGGTCTCCTCGGAACCTCTCACCCTGTACCATACAAGTGAAGCATAAAATGCTCAATTACTACGTTTACATGACAGTGTTTAATACGTATTCGTTGACGACGGATAATGTTATTCTTATGAGGCGTCGTCAACAAATACACATTAAACACCGTCATGTAAACGTAGTGAATATTTACTTACATCAACAAAAGTAAAATTTCAAGAAAAGAAAAATTGCAAGAAGTACTATTGTTAGCTCTAGTTTGATATTTTTTTAACGAAACCTTGCCCCAGCAAAATCCCATGAAAATACTAAACTTCAATAAACCCCCCATCACTTCTGATGAACACAGCAATTCACTGTACACTGCATTTTAGATTAAACTCTAATTTAAATATTTTAAGAAAGACTTTAAAAATGCTTTTAAATCATAGGAGATAGTGTATAATATCTAATCTCTATGAAATATGACATCCTGTTACCAAAAAGAAATAATCACTCACTGAGGGGTAGTAGACAAGGGTGGGGTAGGACTGCACCCTCTCGTTACGACATAGCACCCAATCTTCCTCACAGTTGACTGCTGCCACTCGTACCACACCCTGCACTCTGCGAGCCAGCTTGCGCCATGCTGGGGCCAACTGGTGGCAGTGGGAGCACATTGCCGAGTAGAAGTTGATGAACCACGCCTCCCCACCCTCCCTCACGCTCTGCTCTGGAACACAAGAGCACTAGAAGTTAGATAAAGTTGAAAACATAAAATACATTGTAGTTTTGTACAATTTAATGCTGTGGAAATTTACTGTAACAGTAAAAATAATAATAAAAAATATAGAGAAAAAAATAGGTTGATGCCCTAACCCCTATAGTACGTATTTTTATTAAATTTTACTGTATTTTTAAAGCATATAATACAGTAATTACATGAAAATAATAAAAAATAAAGCCAGCCCACCAACCCATGACTATTATTATTAGTCTTTTATTAAACACAGAAAGTGTACATATTAACAGCACTAGAAACATACATTATAGAAAAACATTACAATAGAACACATAAAACATACATACAAAACATATATAATAGTTACAGAATAATAGAACAATAGAAAATGATAATAAAACAATATAAAATAAAATAACAGATGATACTAGCTAACAGCCTGTTACATCATAATAATAATATATCATATATATAATCACATATATAAAACAAAATATGACATAGAAAATAGATAGAATAAAAAAAACTTATTGCTTCATTGCTATTCAAAATCTATAGACTATATGAAATCTCCCCTGGCATAATCGCTAATAGGCTTAATTCTAGATTTACAGATATTTAAATGATATTGGCTACAATATTCATTACTGTACATAATTTACATACACAAGATTGTTCAGCTTTATGATAACCAGAAGATTTACAAATTAGATGGTGGAAGCCGTGAACAGCCTGGCGAGTTAGACTATTATAGACTTTTATAGAGAACTTTGAGGCATGCAAATTTTGAAGTGGATCTGTCTTATCAGTTTTGTGAAAACTGAGGTAGAACTTTAACAATGGCCTTAAGGACGGAAACCGGAAATGGAGCTGTTGTGAGAAAACTTTGAATTGCTCAAACCATAAGCAATTAAATTTTAGAGCATGCTTAACATTTTAAATATTATTTTATTTGATTCTGTCTTACAAAAATATCCTTTGACTTCAAAGTTACTAAGATTAATTGCTAATGTAAAGCTGCTCTTTTCTACATCAGAAAAATTATTTACTGTGTCAAGAATTTATTATTTTCTGTATACAATACATGTTTATGTTTATCTAAACCCTACCATTAAAATATTAACTCTGACATGTCAATTTTTTCATTGTCTGTCCATGACTCACCAAACTCTGCCCTCCCTAGTGTTATAATCTCTGGGTCGTCATCATATATTCCAAAGTTGTCTCTGTAGAAACTCCAGCTGTGGTACTGGCTGGAGCCTCCTGATTTTCCATCCTCCTCTCCGTAAAGATCATATCTCTTCCTCAGCTCAGAGTCTTTGAGAGTTTCATATGCTCTTGCAAGACGCACAAACTTGTCATGGGCACTAGGATCCTCCTGTGAAATGTAAAAGTCAACACAGAATTACTTGCGAGCATTACTTAAAAAAAAAAAAAAAAAAAAAAAAGAGTTATAAACTGTAAGATTTAATTTCAATGACTCATACTTGTACGTAAAAGTTACAATAACTTTTTTACACACTGTATTTATGGATTAAGTACAGTAATTAAGTGAGATTTCATACTTAATATACAACTTTTACATGGAAAATAATTCAAAATAATGCAATAATGCAAGATAATCAATCTCTCCTCCTTTTTTCCAGCTCCCTTTTAATTAAATTGTGCCGAATGAAATTACATGACTACTGTATGATAATATTGAGGTACTGTATGGCGTCCTGTTGATACAACAAGTTGGTTAATGTATTACTTAAAATATCATGTCCTTTATCAGTGTAGAATATCACATGATCTGAGAGTGAGTACTGTACATAATTAACTGTGGCATACCGTATTCTTGTCAGGATGCAAAACCACAGCTAGTTTCTTGAAAGCCTTACGAATCTCACGGTTGTCAGCATCTTTATTCACTCCTAGCAATTCATAGAAATCTTGTTGATCCAAAAAGGCAGCTGGCGAGGTCATAAGAAGCAGCAATAGCAGCCAAGAGGCCCTGTAATATTATAAGAAGAAAATTAGTTATACTATAATACGCATACAGCTGATTTAAAAAAAACAATTAAGCAGTATGCATATATGATACTGTATGCAAGATATGGTTTGGGGTGGGGAGTGGGAAGCTATAAAAGAGGCCAAAAATCAGGTATATAACATATATGTGATTACAGGTTCTGTATTGCAGGCACAGGCAGCAAGGTTCACCTAGAAGCGAGGACAGTTTACTGGGAGCTAGGATGGCCTATATAGGACATTAAATAGAGGAACCTCTACATTGCAGTACATACATATATGCATACTTGTAATTTTCATCAACGTTCAGTCCGCCAAATGAGCTGCGCATGAGAGCAGCTGGCGTCCGGTCCGTGTGGGGGCATCAAATATCTGACGTCGTAGCGCTGGTGGCTAAAGCGGCACTTGTTTTTATAGCAGCACCTTTGATATGATACATGCAAGTATGCATACAGTACAGTATGTATACAGTACAGTATGTATGTCATAGTTAGGCTAGCAAATCAAATGTGCTTATTTATGTCAGCGCCGTACAGTACGTAACATTAAATATGCATTCAGTATGTACCATGCAGGGATCCGACATGGCATAATATATACTGTCAGGGCAGTCTGTGAGACTGCCCTGATACTGTATATAGCTTTGGCGGCAAAAGCGTCTACGGTTTAAAAATTAGATCATCGGATAATCAAACTTCTAGCTTCTTGATCTACAGGCCGGAAAACAGGCGATTCATTTCTATGGGGCGCAAAGAACTTAATGGGGCGTACGTATAACCAAATTAAACCGGGGCTCGTACTATCAGACTATGTATGAATGTATGCATACTATGATACAATGGTCTGTAGTCTCCTCTATATATTATATGTACGTACATGTTATCTAGGCCAGTTTCACAGCTAGCAGAAGGAATCGTCAGTTCATGACAGGAATCAGAGGATCCGCAGCATCACCATCTCACCACATCACAGATCCCCAGCTGAATAATCATGAAAAATCATCAATCATCAAATCATTTTTCAATGATTTTAGTGCGCATATCGCCATGTTTGGGGGGCGTGACAATAGTTGGGACCGGGAGATTTAGAGATGTTTCTAATGTTTCTATCCACTTTCTATAATTTTTGAAATATGTACACTGTAAGAGTGTTCAATAAAAACTTCAATAATATAATTTTTGAAACTTGAGCCAACTTACTTAGCGTTGATATAGTTTATTAATCTGTAATGTCTTCCTTGCTAATAGTAGAACCATTTTACGGTGGATCTCATCAGCAACTCATACAAACCTTAGTTGTGGGTAAGTAGTTTTTAATAAAATGATGCATGCATGACCATTTGGATCGACCTCGATTGGACAGCGTAAAAAATTCTTAATTTTATACAGTATAATTTCAACAAAACATTATAAGGGGCATTCACAAAGCCCTAAGGCCACATTTAGGGCTCGATAATTTAAAGACCGATTTTAGGCATGCTTTTTTGACCCAAAATTTCTGGTCTTAAATTATCGAGCCCTAAATGTGGCCTTAAGACTTTGTGAATGCCCTTTTATGAGTTAAGTTTATCTTAGGCGGCAATTGTGACTACACCACGGTGGCTCGACTAAGAGGCTTATGTCACTTCTCAGCCTCCTCTTGATTTGAACTCCCTGGAACTGCTCGCCTCCACCACCTCCCGGCCCAGCAGGTTTCATTCTCCATGCATGTACCGTGTCCTGTAAAGAAAACTTCCTCACGTCACTCCTGCTGCCCTCGTACTACAGCTTCGACCCATGTTCCCTCCTGCCTCTATAGCATCTGCAACCACATGATGCAAACAATTTTAATGCATGCAGGTTTAAATTTATATCTTATACTTTCAGGATTGAACTTAAAATATACAAGTAGCCTAGTAACCCTTCCTGCCAAGAAATGGCACTGGAGAGCAAGGACATCAGCTCTACGAATGTCGCAGCTCATACCTGTGGATCACAATTTCAAGTATGTTTTTTTTACTTCATGGCTCTATGTTATTTTTAATTACTTTACTGTATTTAAACCATAAAAAACATAACAGCATACTGTATATATTGCTTTCACATAGTCTGAAAATTGTTGGCGCCAATGCTGCAACAAAAAATTGTAGTGCCGTAAGCTTGATGAGCTTGATTTTGCTGCGGCATGATTCCAAGTATGTGAAAGAAAAGTTTAAAAGAATCAGATAATGCCTCAAAATTTAATACCGCAACCCATCTCATATAACTTAATTTGCATTTTTTTCCCCTCTTTTTTTTTTAATTAACTTATATAACTGTAAAATTTTCAGTGGTGAGTGGTAGAGCAGCTAGACAACAAATGTTCACCTTTATTGCACAAAAGTATGTAATTAAATTAAAGAATTCAAGATCAAAAATTCACCGCTCACCACTAGCTATAATATTTTTAATAATTTATTTGTTATTTGCACAATATTAAACTATTATATTTCTTATTTTTCAGAGTGCTCTTTGCAAGCTGTGTACTGAATCTTGCAGAATTGATAGCTCTTCGTCCTGACTTAAATATGATTAAAAAAATTGTATATTTTCATGAAAATCAGCTTGTTTATCCTGTTAGAAAAGTACAAGATAGAGATTTTCAGTATGGATACAATCAAATTTTAACTTGGTAAGTATTGAGAAAATGGAATATAAATAAATCCAAGCCAGAACTAATTAGCTTGATTTATTTTCAGTCTGGTGGCGGATATTATTGTGTTCAACTCGGAGTTCAACCTCCGCTCCTTCCTTGAGACTATGCCAAAGTTCCTGAAGCTTCAGCCTGACTGCCGGCCTGTGGGACTTCCTGAAAAAATTTCCCCCAAGTGTCGTGTGCTTCACTTCCCAGTTGATCTCCCTGAAACGGTTCCATCTACCTTGGATAAGCACGGACCATTACACATTGTCTGGCCTCATCGCTGGTAATATTAATATTTATTATTGCAGCTTGCTTAAAAATAAAACATTTTCAACAACTTTACTTTAAGTAAAAACTAACCCTACATTCTTTTGTGTGTTTCAGGGAACATGACAAAGACCCTGAATCATTCGTGAAGGTGCTACTTAACCTTGCCAGAGCAGGGCTACAGTTCCAAGTCTCTATGTTAGGCCAAAGCTCAGCAGACGTGCCACAGATTGTGGCGGAAGCACGGGAGAAGCTAGGAGATAGAGTGGTGTGTTGGGGCCGCCAAGAGTCGAGGGAGGACTACCTTAACACTCTGAGGGCGGCAGATGTTGTAGTCTCTACTGCCATTCACGAGTTCTTTGGTGTGGCCATGTGAGTGAAGATTACATTACCATACATGGACAGTGGCGTGCGGTCCATGTAATCGCAATAACCGCCGGTTGCCCTGGGTTTTTGACGAAAAACTTTTTTTATTGCATTTGTAGAGAAACTGTGTCTTTTGATACACTCGACATCAAGATGCAGTAAATTCTTTTCAAACGTTTCTTATAAGTTCGCGCGTTTCCTGTATACCCCCACTCTACCGCATCGCTACCAAGCTGCGGTGCAGCCTTACGGCGCTATTGCAGGGAACGCAAAGAGCAGCGAGAGGGGTAGTAGGGGAAGTGGCCTATCCCGATAACACAGGATTCTGCATCACAGCTCGTAGCGATTCTCGGACCTGCTCGGATTGCCGAAGATTTCCGATCGTCGGCGCAAAAGATAATAATAAACTTGCGCGCAGATTTTGAAGTTAATTTGTTATAATTATGCATACATTCTATAATTTTGATTTTTAAATTAATTTTAACGTAAATTTGCTCCCTACTTAA
The DNA here is from genome assembly GCA_949825025.1 of Siphlonurus alternatus. Taxonomy (NCBI): domain Eukaryota; kingdom Metazoa; phylum Arthropoda; class Insecta; order Ephemeroptera; family Siphlonuridae; genus Siphlonurus; species Siphlonurus alternatus. The sequence continues at coordinate 39,552,967 of OX463778.1, read as the reverse complement.
TTGTTTTAAACAAAAAAATAAAAAGTTTAAAGTGATCTGAATTATAAAATTCATACTTTCTGGTTTTAATAACAGGGTTATATAGGCAATTTTATTATTTTGTGGTTTCAAATATACGAAAAATATTTGTTATATATATTATAATTATATATGTTTATAATTATCAAAATTACGCACAGAACGGACGAGATTTTTACAGAATCCATTTTTACTTTATATCCTGTATGTACATTTTGTATGCTAATTATTTAAGGGCCTTGATTGCTGTCCCAGAATAAAATACTAATTTTTAATTTGTGAATACTAGCTAGCTATTGATCCAAACGCATCATTAAATTTATAAACATAAGTTGTAATTTATTTTAAGAGTTTTATCTTCAATTCCACGACTCAATGTATGATATGTTTATTTTGATATATATTGTAAATACGTACAATTAAAAGTGTAATTACATTCTTTAAAAGGGGCGTGGCATCCAAAAATTTCGCACCTGCGGCGCGCTAGGGGTGGGCGCTCACGCGCCGTCCGTGTGGGGGCTGGTCTATTTTCTTTTGCGATTACCCTAAGTAAAAAGCCACCGCACGCCACTGTACATGGAAGTAACAAGTCAAGCTTTAATTTTTAGATAAGCCCTAAATTTGTAAAGAATGCAATATTATAAATTATTGTTTTATGTAAAAATATAATAAATATAGCTGTCAGGAATCAAAAATCTCAGGATATTAATCCTGAGTTTTACAGCACTGATGCTATGACATGTAAATATTGGTGTCTGCCCCAATTGGATAGATCCAATGTTAGAAATGTTTTAACTCGCCAGGCTGTTCACGGCTTCCACCATCTAATTTGTAAATCTTCTGGTTATCATAAAGCTGAACAATCTTGTGTATGTAAATTATGTAATGAATATTGTAGCCAATATCATTTAAATATCTGTAAATCTAGAATTAAGCCTATTAGCGATTATGCCAGGGGAGATTTCATATAGTCTATAGATTTTGAATAGCAATGAAGCAATAAGTTTTTTATTCTATCTATTTTCTATGTCATATTTTGTTTTATATATGTGATCATATATATGATATATTATTATTATGATGTAACAGGCTGTTAGCTAGTATCATCTGTTATTTTATTTTATATTGTTTTATTATCATTTTCTATTGTTCTATTATTCTGTAACTATTATATATGTTTTGTATGTATGTTTTATGTGTTCTATTGTAATGTTTTTCTATAATGTATGTTTCTAGTGCTGTTAATATGTACACTTTCTGTGTTTAATAAAAGACTAATAATAATAATAAATATATCTCTAACTTGTATGCCATAATTCCATAAGAAACGTTTAATGATATATGCAGAAAATAATAATAATAATAATAAATCAATACAATTACAATATTGTTTTGCAAACAAATTTTCTTAATGCAATATTAATTTATTTACATACATCACAAATTTCCAGTGTCATTATTTTTCTCTATGTTTTCTGTCATAAATATTAAAATGCAATGTACAAAATGAGCAGAGTATACAATTTATTGCAGTAACTTCTTAGTAATATTAAGCTATATAAATATATTCAATTCAAAGAAGAAAAGAAGATCTTCCCAATTCAATATTTTAAATTATTTTAATTACACTAACTAAATAAAAAAAAATAACATCAAATTAAAATATTTCTAGTTACAGTTAAAATTTCTTCTTCAGGTTGGAGGCCGTGTCTTGCCACTGCTACCCACTGTGCCCGGACAGGCTGGTCTACCCTGAGTTCTACCCTGCGGAGTGCCTTTACCAGAGCTCCGAACACCTGACAGAGCGTCTCACACTCTTCTGTCATGACCCACAGCTACCAAGACATCGCTCACAGCATCTTGACATTGATCTGACAAAGTTCAGCACAAAGCAGCTGCTTCCCGCATACAGAGAACTCTTGTCAAGTGATTAAACTTACTACTATCTAGCAAAGTCTTCTACTCGCACAATGGTTGTAACAAACCATTGTTTATAATGTCTGTAGCATGAAGCCTTTTTCATTGTTAAACATGGGACGACGTAGTGCCTAATTTTGCCACCAGAGCAGAGAACGTAATGGCATTGTTGGCGCTAGGCAACGGTGTCAACTTCATAATTAACGGTCATTTTCCATAAGTTAACATGTAAATCAACAACTGTCCCATGTTTTTCCTTTCACGTGACAGACATTACACAACAATACTTTGTTTACTAACAACGAGCAGAAGACTTTGCTATCTAGTTAGAAAAAGGTTAACAATTCATTTTCAAGAATAAATATTTTACTAAAATGAGAATATTTTCATTGAATATGAACTATCCAATTCCAATACAAGGAAAACTTATTTTTTTAAAAAAATTGCTTTATTTTCAAAGCAGAGCCTGGTATAATAAATTAAAATTCAACTTTTATAAATTACCAGTAGTTTCTCTTTCAAGTTAGTACATAACACAATTTTATTATAAAAAAAAAAAAAAAAAAGTTTTCCTTGTATTGTCTTTCAAGTTAGTTGTGGACATAAATGAATTTATTAGGTGCTTGATGAATTTAAAATATAGAAACTTAAAAATAAATGTCTATAATTTTAAATGCTGAATATTTTTGCTGCAAGTGCCATTTCATTCAATGTATAAATAAAAATATTGGAAATTAACTGCTTGGAGAGAAAGAGAGAAAAAAAATATGCTTAAACACAAATTGTTTATTTTAAAACTTTAAATGAACAATGAAAGTTACAATAAATATTCAACCCTCTATATTGTAAAAATTGTTAAAGTTGATGTGCAAGATGAGGACTTGTAGCTCTTCAGGAGAAGCCTGCAAAGCTACCAGGAAGCTGTGCATCCATTTCTGTCAACAGAGAGGACAATTTCGATTCCTCAATAATATTTTTAATTTTAAAAGAAAATGGTGCTTAGAAGCCCTTTAAAATTTAACCATTTAAACTGTCAACTCTGAAAACAACAAGCTCAATAGTATTGTGAGGCACGGTTAATTAAGATTGCCCAATTACTACTCACGTCAAAGGTGTGTCTCAGCTCGGAGCACTTGTCTTCCATGTTCTTAATGTCGTCATCTCCCTCCTTGCTGTTGTGTTCCCTGGCCTCGGTGAGTCTCTCACACAGGCCCTCCAGTTGCAGCACCAGCGAGTACAGAGAGTCTAGGTGGGACTTCATCTCAGAAGGGTTCTCCACCTGTCCATCATTTAGCTCTTCAGACCATGCAGCTTTTCATTATATCATATTATCTTTTTTTTTAATTTGCTTCAAACATCAATTATGTAATACTTAAAACAAATGGACTTAACCTTGTTTCTGTTTTTCATTGTTTTTCTTGTTTGGTGGTTGTTCACTTTGTGTATGGGCATTTGCCTTTTTCAGCCACCAATTGGGTTATTTTTGTTTCCTCCCAAATATGTATTTTTTTTGACCCAATAAACAATTATTATTATTATTATTTATTATTATATACATAACTCATTTAAAAAATCAATTATAATAATAAATATGTGCTATTAAGGGGAAGGTAACACACCCAATGTTAAAAATAATCCCACACATGAAAATTACGAAAAAAAAATTTAAAATGTTCTCCTATCATAAGCTAAAATATCAGGGATACAAATTCGAGCTAGTTTTTGAATTATGAATTTTTGAAGTTGACTAAAAAAATTAAACTTCCGTATTAAATTAGTCAACTTTAAAAATTCATAACTCAAAAAATAGCTCGAATTTGTACACCTGATATTTTAGCCACTGATAGGGGATGCAGAGGAGAACATTTCAATTTTTTTTTTTTTTTTTAAATTTTAATGTGTGGACTTTTTTTAACATTGGCCAGGTGTGTTACCTTAACCTGAATTTTCTATATACGTACATGAGTCATTAGACTCATAAGACTCATTAGTAATTTGTACAAGGAAAAAAAATCTCACCTGGTCAAAGAAGACGCAGTGTAGGATGTTGTCGAGAAAGTGGTTGTGGGCCTCGATCAGCTTCTCAAGGGACAGGGCGTGCGCCAGGGTGTCTTGGAGTATCCGCCACTGCTGCTCAATGTGGTGGTGGTGCAAGTAGCACACCAGCTGCTGCAGCAACAGGTTCACCTGAGACACTAGGAGGTGTAGCAGGTGCAGCCCACGCGACACCTCTGCACAGCCACCTGAAATTTGGTAGATCATCACAATTAGCCTATAAACTTCTTTCCAGGAACTTGTTTTCCATTATATCTAATAATCTAACCAATATAAAATTAATATTCATACACATTGCTAAATAAAATAAATACTCACGCCAAAATATTTCTGTAAAAAAAAATAATAATAATACATGATAAAAGATGCCATTCGATCTTAACAAGAATGACAAAAATTGCATGCTTCATTTTCAAAGTTGGCAAACATTTCTCATGATTTCATAAACTATATTTTATCTAGAAATTTTGAAACTGCAAAATTGTAATTGCATGTATGAGATATTTGAAAAGAACAAAAATGAAGTGACATATTTTAATTCTGCAGCAAAAAGTGTTTGGTTCAATTTATTCTTTCACAATTGGTTTTACCTTTGGTAGGATGTAGTACTCGCCATTGTGTCCTCACTGTTTTCAGAATGTTGGAGAGCACCCACTCAATTCTTTTTGCTCGTAAAAGCTCTTTAAACAGCAATAAATATTTTTCCATTGCTTCCTCCGAGATAACCTGAGAATAAAACAAACAAAAATTGATACACTGTCACAGTCATTAATCGATGGCACACTCACCATTGTTACAGGATCATCACTACTAATCAAGTAGCTGAGGGTGAATGCGTCCCATCCGAGCGTGCTGGCTTCGGACGTCTGAATCAATTTGACGTCTAGTAACGCTTCCATGTCATCAAGACCCTCAAGATTATTGTTAGAGTCAAGTATTGCAAACTCCAACTCGGATTTAAGTTGGTGCAACATAAGTTTAGATGCTGGTTGACCAAGATAGGGACTAGAAAAGAAAGTTTATAATCATGCACTTCATTGACAACTTACAACCTAAAACTATTTTAAATTAATTTTCTTTAAAATACTAGTTTTAATTATTGATATAAAGAAAAATGACTCCATTGGTAAAATTGATCTCAAAGGCCCATAAGAAAGTAAGCATGTACAGGGTTTGAGGATTTCATGTTCTGTATTCTATTAGTGAACTTAAAATGTTTTTCCGCTAGTAATATATTATTTTTACTGACAATAAGTTGAATGGAAGCACTCACCCTAATCTGTTGATGAGCTCCCTGGCAAAGCGCCCCTTCTTGAGCAGCAGGTGTCCGGCAAGGGTGTGCAGGTGCAGCGAGAGCTTTCCCTTGTCCAGCATTGTGTGCACCAGCTGTTGGGATGCCTGCTGAAGCACGGACTTGACACACTTCTGCATCCCACCATTGGGCAGCCACGCCAGGTAGCCCACCTCAGCTGCACAGCCACAAATCAGACCGTCAATAAGACTTAACAATTATAATACACCATGCATAAATTAATAGAGAGTTTTATAATTATTAAAAATATTATTATTACAGTACATCATTGATATAAAACATGGAGAAAATCCCTATACAATGCCAGCAAAATGAAACATTTATTTTTCCTTCTGATTTCAGAATGACAATTAATGTATGGTGTTATAATACTGTACTTTACTCCATAAATGAATTATAGAGCATACAAATTTGCTACTCAGATTTTATTTCATATTTTTTAGTATATATGGACACTGTATATTTTTAAAAAAATATATGAAAGGTATGACACGAACCAGACCCCCTGTAGGTATCACTTAATTTCTAATAGATAAAATAGTTCCTGTGCCCAAAAAAATCTGAGTAGCATAATTTTGTAAACTCATACTCTATTCATTTGCATTAAACTAATTTCATGCTAAGTTTTATTATTATTTATTAAAAATTTTACTTGACGACCATGGACCAAAAAAAAAAAAAACATTAAGGGTAAGATAACACGAAACATCGATTGTTGTAGACCCATTTGATTAACATGTAAACCTTAGCAACCTCATAATAATTCTGATTTTTTTTAGAGACAGTTCTTGGCACCAAAAAAATGAAGACAAAATTTCAAAAAAATCGGACGATCCAATTTTTTTAAATTAATTTCTTAGTTTAGGTCTCCATGGGAAAGCCCCATACTGAAAATTTAAAAAAATTGGATCGTCCGATTGTTTTGAAATTTTTTCAACATTTTTTTGGTGCTAAGAACTGTCTCTCAAAAAAAATTCAGAATTATTATGAGGTTGCTAAGGTTTACATGTTAATCAAATGGGACTACAACAATCAATGTTTCGTGTTATCTTACCCTTAATTATTCATAACTTGCCATAAAAAAATCTTTAAAACAAAAACAAACAAACAAATAAGGAAATAAATAAATAAATAAATAAATAAATAAATAAATAAATAAATAAATAAATAAATAAATAAATAAATAAATAAATAAATAAATAAATAAATAAATAAATAAATAAATAAAAATAATGACAGTTCAGTTGGTAACAAATTTGTGTCTTACTGTTGATGGCTATGCTGATGGCTGTGTCAATTGTCCTCAGGCTGGAGGTAAGGCTGTTTTGTCCGAGGATAGTCTGCAGCAGGGCCACACTGCGGCCTGCCACCAACACTTCCTGAGCTTGCGCCTCCGAGATGAACACAGGCAGCATACCACCCTCACTCCTAAACACAAAACGTAAATACAAATAATATTAGTTTAACTAAAAGTCACAAATTTTGGGCTGAATTATGACAAAAAATGAAAATTTGAAGTAAATTTGAAGAAGTATTTATGTGTAGCTCTTAATGAATGTCGTCTTACTAAAACTAGAAAATATTGATAATTGTTTTTTAATGAGGAAAAAATAAATTAAATATTGCATTGTAAACTATTAAATCTATGTCCATTAATAAAATAATAGATCATTCTTGCCTGGAAATAATTATTTTTCCACCCAAAAATAATGAATAGTAAAATTTAAATTTTAAGTGATTAACGATTATATAAAATTTTCTCACCTAACACGGTAGTAGTTTTTCTCCCAGATATGTTTCGCATGGAAATTTTCAACTCTTGCAATAAAAAATTCTGAGTTTGGATCATAAAATTCACTTGCTTTTAACCACTTGCCAAGCATTCCATAGTAGACTCTTGCAACCTGAACAAGAATTATTTAGGCAATAAAAAAAAAACTGTTACTCTAACTTGCAAGTAAAGAAATAATATCAAATTACAAATTATATCAATTAAATAAGTGATTACCTCTGCAAACAAAGGCTTGAGAGTCTCTAGCATAGTGTGATCTCCGTCCTTCATCAGTTTATCAAGAGCCGTGAGCAAAGCTCCGCCCTTCTTGCCACTACAAGTCTCAGCCACTATCGCCAGCCCCTGCATGGGTTGCATTGTTGATTCAGTCAAGACTCGAAATTGCAATAGAGTAGTTGCACGTTTCTTATCAGCGAGCTGAATGAAAAAATAAATAAACAAACAGAAAAAGAAAAAAAAAAAACATTTGCAAGCTGCATAAAATTATAAGAGTTTTTGTTGTATTTCGAGAATATTTTTGTTTCTAACACAAAAAACATTGTAATATATATATATATATATATATATATATATATATATATATATATATATATATATATATATATATATAATAATATATATACATATATATATATATGTATATATATATATATAATAATATATAATATATATATATATATATATATATTATATATATATATATATTCATAAATATAAATTTTATTGAATAATAAATTGAGATAAAATGTGTAGGGTCTAATTTTATGGCAATTTAAATAATTTACACCATTTATAAATATTTAGATTTATATTATTTATATTTTAAAATACACATTTAAATATTATTTATATCATTCCTAGCTCTCTAGCGAACGTTGTACTACAGTTTTAATTAAAAACTCATTCAAGCACCCACCTGTGACTGTAGTTGTGACACCAAAAGCATGAACTGGCTGAGATGGTCTCGCATGGCCATGGCTAGGGCAGAGAGGCAGAGAGGGGCTCCGACCAGCGGCACAGAATCCACCATGTGACGCACCTTCAGATGCAAAGTGCCAAGATCCGCTAGATAGGAAGCAAGGTGGCAGAGGGTAGGGGCCCCTTGCAACAGCTGAGGGAAAAATACAAGTCTCAATGTAACAACCATATTAATTTGTGAAGCCAAGATAAATTCTTGTCTTAACAATTATTATAATAAAATTGTTTATGTGAGCGGAAGATTCAAACATTACTACAATTATTTCTATATATGCCATTTTTGTTAATTGGTAGCAAAAATCAAAAACATTTATTATTTTTTTTTTTAAATTTAAGAGCCAAAATTTAAAGTAAAAAAGATAAATAGTGTTTGGGAATTGTAAAATTTAACGAACCTGGCTAGAAACCCTGAAGCCTTCATTTGACTTATTGAAAAAGTTTTCACTACTAACACCTTGGAAGACAAAAAGTAGCTCTTGAAGAACATCTTGCTCTGCTATGCCAGCTGCAAAAGGGAGAGAGAAAAAAAGGAAAAAAAAATAGTGGTGATGCTGTTTTCAGTTTAAATTAAGGACAGAAATCACTTTAGCTTTTAGTAAATGTTAATTTTTCAACAACAAAATCCTTGGATATATTTCATTTCATATTATTATATTATGAGTACTAACGAATTAATGTTTTTCCTAGCTCCATAGGTATGCATATATCTTAGGAAGTATGGTTGACAAAGTGGCACAACTACAGTGCAATGAGACTGAGGAAGGAAGCCTGGTTCTCAGGCTTAGGCGGCCTATGGCTATTGGTTTGATGACCATTTAAAGTAAATAATTTTTTAAAAAACTGAACTATTATTCAAAAAGTCTTATTAAAAGATTTTAAAATGATTGTAATATTTAAGATTATTTTAAAATTATTATTGACCTTTGTCACTGCCACCACTTTTGGACCGAGGAGATTTCTGCTTCTCCATTGCATCACTCATGCAATCACCACTGGCGCCGTCTGCTCTCTTCTCCACCTTGGATCTTGGTCTCAGTGTGAAAATTAGTAAGGATTCTTGTTGAATTGAGATGTGCTGCAACATAATATAACTATATGGATAGTAAAAAAATAATACTGTATTAATACAATTACAAATGTTTGCAATTGTACGTATTAATTTTTAACTCTAATTATTTTAATTTATATTATACATTATTTTTAATAATAATATACTTACAATTTTTTGTGACCTTTGAAGATTTTGCAGTTTCTTTAATCTTTCTTCAAAACACTGAAGGTATCTTCTGCTTGTTGTCAGAGCATCACAATCTGATGGCAGGTTATTTGCAAACAAAAGACGTGTTAACAGCCAGTGGGCTTTATCTGCAATAAATAAATTAAATTATATTGAAGATCATTGTAGTATACATCTATCATCGTGTAAAACTTATTTTATGAAATTTAATTTATGAATTAAAACTTACCTAAAGTTTGTTTTGACATTTAGAAAATTGCTTCCCTGGGCACATTATTTTTTAATTTTCCGGTACAAGAATTGTTTACTTTAATTCAAATAATATTTTCAACAACCTTCTCGTTTTTTATTCATTGTTTAAAACAATGTAAACAATTTTAAATAGCAAGTCTACATGGAGCCCATGCAATCAACATCAATCATACAATCATATAATTATGAATTATGTCGTCTTTATGCATAATGTATTAATTTTTATTCTTGTCTAGCTTATTTGTTACTGTTGTCTGTCTTACAGATTATGTTACAATATTTATCACTTGAACTATTTTAAAAAAATACTAACTCAACCTTTTTTCCTGATAGACACTCTACTTTAAAAACTATCAATAAAATTTTAAGAAAGCAACATAATTAGAATGAATGGAGTATTGACGTCAAAATTTTTTATTGCAGAAATGGATAGAGCGTGCAAAGTTATGCTCCCCTGATTTTTTTCAGATTTTTTTGAGCCCGGGAACTATTTTTAAAAAATTATTGAAAGTCCTTTTTGTGACGTCACGCGGCGGCAAGTCCTATCTTTTTGTTAAGGAGCGGCGTCTCGTGACGTTACAAAAAGAACTTTCAATAATTTTTTAAAAATAGTTCCCGGGCTCTAAAATATCTGAAAAAATTCAGGGTAGCATAACTTTGCACGCTCTATCCATTTCTGCAATAAAAATTTTGAGGTCAATACTCTATTAATTTTATTTCATTCTCAGCTAAACCAACGATAAATTTAATTTCACAATAATAATTATTTCAATGGGATTGCCAATAAATTTTTAAGTTTGTATTATTATAATTATATAGAATAAGACAATTTTATTGTTATGTAGACAAAGGACATGGTTAATGGCTACAAATTTTGGCACTAAAAGTTAAATGGACATTTACAAATACAGCTATAAACTGTTGGTGGAAGAACATTTTATATTTAAACAAATCTGGAAGGACCTTATTAAATAATATACAGCAAGCGACAGGAGTGCTTTTAGAAAGTAAAAGAGAGCAACCTCTAATATTTTGGATTTGACGCTGGCACTATTAGTCTTTTTTTTTTTTAAATAAAACTTCATATATACTTGAACAGAATTTTAAAAACAATGATAGAAATTTGTTTTGTTGTCGTATTCTCACTTTTTGTGACATTACAGTATAAATAATATAGATGACATTAAATACGAAAAATATGAAACATTGTATAATCACATGCCAAAATAAAAATAACAAAACAAAAAACAAAAAAAAAAAAAAGAAAAGAAACTAAAATATTGTTGGGTCCATGCGATGATAAAGATTCAATAACAAAAATTACTTGCAATAAGAATATATATATATATATATATATATATATATATATATATTATACATAAATAATTTTTATCAATTAAATTATTGCTAGGTGAAACTATAAAATAGTGTCAGCTATGAATAATTAAAAAGTTTCAAAATTTGAAAAGGTAGTTAGGTGACTCAATAATAGTTTTATAACAATATATGTTTTACTGTATATAATATGTTAATAAATATTCAATTTTAAGGAAAATAAACCATTTAAGTTGTGATATATATTATGTTAATAGATAACTAATATTATTAGGGAAACAATTTGTGACAATTTAAAAGACATAATTTAACTCATATTTTTTTTTTTTTTAAATTACCCATTAACGATATTACAGTATTATTAACAGAGTACAAGTTTGACACCAAGATTACTATTTATACACAGTACTAATTTATAAGAAGTGTAATATATTTTACTGGACCCAAGAATATAAAACATAGTACTGTGATGATACATTTTGTTTGATTATGCCATTTAATACAGGTACATGCAGTTAATTACGGACATTAATCCAATACAATATATGGCATTTTTAATTAACCAGTGCATATAATGCATTGACCATAGATCATTTATTTAATTACCTAATAAATAGCAAATTACTCGAGTCATTGTGTGTGTGCATAAGGAAGGAGGGGAGCTGAATGTAAGAGAGAAGTAAAACAACAAAAAAACTTGCCAAATTGTCTAATTACACACAGATTTTACTTACTATTATCTCTAAAAAAGCATAAGTTAAGTTTAAGTTTGAAGGCAGATGTGTAAAATTGTCAGTAAACCATGAAGCAGTTAATGAGCACTTATTTTTGTTCTTAAGTGAACAAACTGTATGATTTTAACTGTAAATTAACTAATTATGGATAGAGAGACTATACTATTTTTTTTTTTTTTTTTTTTTTTTTTTTTTTTTTTTTTTTTTTTGTATTTTTAACACCTTCAAAACCATGGTGAAAGTTGCTGAGTCATATAAAACACTAACTTGTGTTTGTTTGCTAAATCAATGGTGTTACAATTATTTCAACTTGATTTTAAGGGTGTTAACAGCATTTAAAAACCAAAGCAGATTAAATGGGTATCTTTTAGTGTCTTGTATCCATGAAGGTTCTGGGTTGAAATCGCTCCAAGATTTAGCTTCACCCCATAGGTGTTTTATCACCAGTAGCCAGCAGATTTTGCGAGTTAATTTTTTATCTTATACTGGTGGCGCCACAATATGATTGGGATATCAATAATTTAAACTCAATCACAGTATAGGATAGGGCCAAACACTTCTATGTGAGATGCTCATATACCGATTAAGTTTGCCTTGTTAGACACAATTAAAAACATAAAAAGGTGACAGTAAATAATTTGAGGCTTCTATCCCAGTTGTAATACAAATAAAATAATATAGTTTGTTTGTTTTGAACACTAGCAAGCAAGTGCATTAAAATAATAAAAAAAAAAAAAAAAAAACATGAAGAAAATTGCAATTATAAATACATTGAACTGTACATGCCTCTACTTCATGCTTTTTTTGTTCTTCTTTTATTGTAAATACTAAAAATTAAACAGAATTAAAATATTTTTTTAAATAATAAAAGTAAAAAATAATGAGATTGTGCATACAACAGCACTGTGAGAGCAGCTGCCTTGAGATTCAAACACGAGTTACAGAAGTTTTGCCCGGAAGACATAAGGGTGAGGTGGTGTTTAACCTCACCCCACACAACATCAGATTGCCTTGGCTTTCCTGGTTCGACCGAGGGAACGATGTCGTGGCAGAGAGCTTGAGGGTACTGCTACGGCCTCATGTCACAACACCTGCGACGTCATCTCAGGCCTGCCACTGCGACGACGGAAGTTAAGAGTGCACGGAGCACTCAGTCGCTTGTCAGAGTTCTTGTAATATTCGTTAAAATCTAGACGATAGCTCAAGAATTGTAGTTCTTCATTCGTGTGAGATGCAAGAGCAAGTAAAAATAATTTTACCATTTCCTGAAAATAATAACAAAAAATGTTTTAATAACATTTAAAAATACAGTACTTAGTTATTCATCAAACAAGAGAAATAAAACTAACATTATTTTTATTGCTGTGGATTACATTTAAAAATTTAACTCATTAATGCTATAACTTAAAATTAAATAGCTATTATAATACAATCAATAAAATTGTTGTCAGGGTGTATTTTTTTAATCTCTTTATAAAATATATGAGTCTGCTAGTTGCAAAAACAGCTTTTAACCAAACTTTCAAAAATTGGTTTATTATTGATTCTTATTCGTTTTAGCACTTTTTATTTGGTACCAAAAAATTGTGCTGCAAAACCCCCTTTTTCCCATGTTAATTTGGCTTTGAATCAAAAAGTGTGTTGCAAAAACCCTTTTTCCACAGCGGGAACGTTTAAAATTCAGCTTTCTAAACTTTCAAAAATTCTACAACCCGTAAATATTGTTTGAAAATTTTTTGGTTGATGAATTCATCTTTCTGGGGGCAAAATTAGTAGGATTTTAGATACCTTGTTTGCCCAAAACTCAAATTTCATATTTTTATGGGTTCATGGGCAAAATTTTTAATTTTTTCCAAAATGGGAAAGTTTGGTATTGGACTGTACATTAATGACCTCCCTTTACCCAAATATATATATATATATATATATATATATATATATATATATATATAGATTGTTGCAATCATAAGTTCCTAAATAAATAATAAACTTGCTACAAAATTTGATAATGATAAAATACTGAAATACAAAGAGATTTAACAAATTTCACAGCTCATTGTTACCTGGTAGCTGGAGGCAAGTGAACGCAACTCTCCTCTGATGGCCTTGATGTGAAGTCGAAAATCCTTCCTTGCTCGCTCTTCCGCTGAATCTGATGCAATGCTCGAGCTGTACGTTCCTTCCTTCTCGAGCCGTTCAGCCTCTCGCTCCACGGCGTTCCGGCGCTCAAGCTCTCGGTATGCTCGTTCACTCAGCTTTGCCTCAATGCTCTGCAGCTGCAGCACTGAATTGTACACTGACCGCAGCTGAGTCAGCAGAGGGGCGGAGCTCTGGATCAAAAGATGCAATATGAGACCACCTGTACCTTGTAAACCACTTGTCACATCGTTAATTTACAAAATATTGATATAACCAGATATAGATAAAATGAAGAAATGAGATACATATAATGTTAAGATTCTGTTGTTGTTTTTTTTGTTTTTTGGTACTTTTTCAAAATAAAAGTACATGAAATTACTTTTATTATGAACAAGTGATTTTGTAGAAAAGCAAAACAATTTGGTTGGTTAAAAAATAGCAAAATAGCAAAATAAATAAATAAATAAATAAATAAATAAATAAATAAATAAATAAATAAATAAATAAATAAATAAAAATACATTAACAGTATAAATATTACTAATTAAATTCTTGTTGACTTGTAATTTTTTTAAAGCAAACATGGTAATTTAATAAATTTAAAGCTTGAATCATTGCTTTATATTTTTGTATTGAATAAATAAAGCATCAAACTTTTAATTAGAGCTAATTATGAACCCTGATTTATACAAACAAACAAATATTATTTTAATTATTGATTTATTTAATTCGTAGTAATAACTACTTTAACTAATTGATTTACCAACCTCATCAAGTAGGGCACGCCTCATGATGCTCGAGAGAAATCGCTCATGAGCGTGGATGAGATCATCGAGTGAAGGGGCGTGGGCAACGGCATCCTGCAGCTCACTCCACTGGCACTCAATGCTCTCAAACATGAGGTAGTACTGCATCTGACGGACCAGCTGGTTCATCTCGGACACCAGCAAGTGCGTCTCTCGCAGCACTGGCAACAGTTCTGAACCACACAACATACCATTACTAAATACATATTTTACTTAACATATTTAATTTAATAATGTGCTTGTTTATTTATTTAGTAGTATAGCAATAACAAACTTTTATGAAGCAAAAAATACAAGATAGATTCATTATTTTCATGATACTAAAGTATCAAAATATTAATATAATAAGAATATAGCGTGTTCTATCATCGAATAACATGAAGTTTTACTCAGCAATAATGGTAAATAAAAGATTAATTTTCTGTAACGCTGTATCATGGTCATTGTGAAGGGATTGAAAGGTTTGAAGTAGACTACAAGAGAAAATCTGAAAATAACCAACAGTGTAAATAAATTACCAGGAATTTTACGAAGCTCGCGTGCTGATGAAGTTTGATTTTTCCATAAATTTGACAACACCCACTCCATTCTCTTAGCTCGCCAAAGAGCATTGAAAAGACACAGGTACTTGGTAGATGCTTCATTTGAGAATATCTGAAACAATGATAAGATAGCATTTCACATCAGACTCCTTTTCAGACCCTCCTTAGTGATATAGAAGTGATCAGCACAATTATGAACTGCGAGTCTTAATTAACAAAAAATTATTTTACATATAATTGTTAAGTTTCTATATCTAAGGTAAATTTTTTATGTAAATCAGTTTTTCCCGGTGAAGCAAAACAACTACTGTATTACCCAGAATTTTACTTAAACAAAATACACTTAAAGATTATTTTTTTACAGGATTCAAATTTTACATTTTTTTTCTCTTTCCTTTGATATAATTCACATACAGTATAACTATTTTTTTTTTATAAGAAATAATTATTATATATACAGTATTTCTTTTCATTTGCACACATAAATGTAAAATATGTTGCCATGTCATTCTGCATACCATAGCAATGGGTCCGTCTACGCAGTACTGGAGTGTGAAGACGTCCCAGCCAAGCTCTCCAGGGGACATCTGCATCAGCTTGACATCGAGTCGTGCCAGGACATCCTGCTCCTCATGCTGGGCATTGGTCGCGCGGATGGCACTCTCCAGCAGTGGGGTCAACTGGTGGGTGAACAGGTTGGCCGCAGGACGATTCAGTAACGGCCTGAACACAAGCAAATAAGTATCAGTCAACAAAAATCGATAGAATAAAATTCATTCCAGTTTCTACCACAGAAAGTACTACTAGCGTACAGATAAAAAATATCCTAATACGAGTATGATCAGTCTTTGTTCATGATATTTAATAATGAGAAAAAATATCACATCAGTATTATTATTGGAAGTTTCTATACGGTATACAAACAAAACTGACAGAAAACAGTATAAATTTATTGAGACTCTGTAATTTCAAATAATTTGAACCTTTTCTTCTCGTAAATGAATGTAATTTTTTTACATTTCAATACATGAGCTGATTGATCCTTTTACCGTCTGATAATATGAGCCTTTCTCTGTACTGTATCTATACCATGTTGTGGCATAACATCTCACAAATATACTGTGCTATCATGCATGTGCAGCCATGAATTATATTGTTTAGAATGTTCCGTAAAGTGGAAAGGTAAGAAGAAAAATCTTAGTACAAAGTAATAATTATTCTGAGGTTATTTGTGGTTAGAAATAAGCAGTACATATAATATTAACTGAGCTGTGGTTATTATACTGATGGGTCTATTTTATGTACACACAACAATTTTAAATAAAATTATATAACAAGATGACTGAGTGAAAAAAAAATTGGACGTACTCGAGGTTTTCCATGAGCTGCCTCGTGAAGTCTCCCTGTCCTAGTAGCAGGTAGCGCCTCAGGGCCTGCAGGTGCACCGCCAGCTTGCCCTCGCTCAGCATCACAGTGAGTGCTCGCTTCGACACCTCCTTGTGTGCACTCTCGAGGCTCTCCTGCAGGATTCCATCCATGGCCCACAACAGCCGGGCGTCCACTGTAACAAGATGAGGGAGCAGACTTAGCAAAACTTTTCCTAGATTATCACTTGGCTTAGGTCATAAAAATGCAGTCTCTAAATACGTAAAATGTTCTGGTGTCTGTAAAATTACTTCTTGTTTTTAAAATTATTGTATTTATGTAGTCAATTTAATACTTGTTTCTTTGTAAAAAATTAAAAAATGTTTAAAAACTGTATTGATTATAAAATGTGAGACTAGTTTTTTACAGTCTGTGGGGATTTGCTGTTGCTTACTGTGTGTGGCTGCTCTGAGAGCTGCGTCCAATGCTGACCACTTCATAGGCTCTGCCATGTCGTCACACAGCTCTCGTAAGAAGGCGACACTCTTGCCGGTAGCCAGCACAGTGCCGGCCTGGGTCAGCGACATGAATGATGGTCGCATCGGCTCTCTGTGTAACACAATGCATTTTAGATTAACACCGTTTGTGATTAGTAAGGAACAGTTTTGTACTGACCTGATTGAAAACTTGTGCAACCAAAAATTATCTCCGCTTGTCCCTGGATCAACTGCTATGAAAAATTCAGAATATGGATCTTCAATGTGACCTTCCTTTAACCACTGGGATAGCATTTCATAAAATGGTCTTGAAGCCTAAAATAATAAAAAACAAAAATAAAAAAAGAGAAAGTTTTAAAAGTAACAAGAAAGAACTTTTTCTTAAAATTTCGGTGTGCGATACTGATACTGCTGAACTTTTCTTTTTGTCTTGACATTACTATCATTACACACCAAAAAAATAAAAATCAATACTAATTAATTAAGTAATAATTACATGATCAATACCTAACAATATTTTTGTAAATAACTATGAATAAACTTTAGAGCAATAATTTAATTTTCCCCAAAATCTTCATATCAATCAAACTTCCAATAGTTTCAACTATCCCCGACTTTAAAGGAGTGGAATCGCTTCAGCTTTTACATTTTTATCGTTTTATAAATAATTTCAAACCTACTCGTGCCCCCCAAAAAAAGTCACTACCCTCAGCCTTCCACCAGTTCAGCAGTTGACATTCAAAAAACGCGCCAAAGAAAATTGGGGCTAATGAAGTCAAGAGCCATGATAGGTCAACCACAACCAATCGTTGATCTTGATGTAATAAGCCCCAATTTTGTTTGGCGCGCTTTTTGAATGTCAACTGCTGAACTGGTGGAAGGCTGAGGATAGTGACTATTTTTTTGGTGCACAAGTAAGTTTGACATGATTTATAAAACGTTAAAAATATAAAAGCCGAAATGGTTCCCCTCTTTTAATAATTTCACCTCTACCAACTTATCTTGTGTTAAAGCACTGCACTATTTCCTTGAAGGGATGTCAACTTACGGCTATAAGTAGAGGCTCCAGCCAAGTCTGCACCTTGGGATCTCCGTGCTGCAGCAGTCCGTGCAGGGCCGAGAGCAGAGCACCTCCCTTCTTGTCCCTGCACACCTCGGCCACCGTGGCCAGCCACCTCATGTGTGTCTGTGACGTCCCCATCACCACACGCACTCGCAGCAGCGTCAGCTGACTACCATCTTCCTGGTGTAACTGCAGATACAAAGTTTGCATCAGAACTTAACTCTTCTAACAATTAAATAGCTTCATAATTTTTTTAATTTTGTTTAAATGTTTCTATAGGATATCAACTGTATTAAAAATCTTTATAAGAAATGCGATGCAATTTCATTACTTAAAAATGTATACTGAATCATACAGAACTAATTAACTGCATATTAATTCATATTCTAGTTGCCAGTCACATGTTATATGTAACTTATTGTAAAAGTGATAAATTCCAATGAATAACAACAATTGTAACAAATAATTTGTCCCCATACTTGTGCTTCCAGCTGAGCGATGAGGCGGCAGAACTCGTTGAGCTGCAGTCTCATGGCTGTGACTAGAGCGGTGAGGCAGCTGGGAGCTCCAACCAGGGGTACAGAGTCCACCATCCTTCGTACCCTCACGTGCAGTGTGCCCAGCTCAGCCAGGTAGGCTGCATGTTGACGAAGCGGAACACTCACCTGCAGAACGTCAACACTCGCATTTAATTTTATGAAGGAATCAATGTGAGCTCGTAATTTAATTTTAAAAGTATCAGTATTAATTTGTACTTAAAGTAATAAATACCGTACAGAAAAACTGTTAAATTGATTTTCTATAATTGACTGTAACAAAGAAAAGGTTCTTTTTAACATTGAAATTTAGAATAAATATATGACAAGTGAGCAAAAGTGCAACTAGAAGTACAACATTGCATAAAAAAATAATTTAAACATACACGAGTAGAGATTCTAAATCCTCCGTCTCCAAAATCATCCTTGAAGATTTCTCCTCCGATGCCTTGGAATGCAAAGAGAAGCTCTTTGAGTATTGCACGTTCTGACACTGCACAAGAAAATAAAATATTAGTTATCAGACACATTATTGAACTTGGTTCATAATTGAAGTTCAAAGATATTACCATGACCTTCGGGTGCTCTAGCCCACTGTGTCCTGCTAACGCTGGATATAACAGTTTCTGCCAAGCTGTCCCTTCGAGTCTGCATTGACGCAGACATGTTCCTCTCACCTACGTCTGCAAGCAATATTCATACTGGGTAAACACATTGATTATACTTATTATTAAATGGCCAGCAAAAGGTAGGTGTCGAGTTCTGTTTATACAACGTATACAGCAGCAATCACAAATTTTACTTTCAAAATGAGACAGATTTATTACTCTTTTTTTAATTTATTCACATTAAATACCAGTTGGTACATTGTGTCTACACTACATTGGATAAAAACATTAAAAACTAAACATAACTGTGTGCATGTTATTTTTAAAAAAGTACATTACTGTTTCATAAAATTTTACCTTGATTTAAGGATGGAGCAAGGGCAGGAGACAAGCTTAGCCTGTCTTGCGGGGCTGCAGATTTCGGAGTGTATGAAGAGGTGACTGATGAGTGGTTGAATGATAAGTTGTCTGTTTGGAAACTTTGATGGTTGCTCAAACTGTTGACACGTTTCTTTTCTTCACAAACTTTTACCAGAAAGTGAAGAAGAGCATCTTTTTTTATAACAATTGACTGTAAATAAAACAAAAAAACAAATTCAGCTAGACTTCAGAGACTTCAATAATAGTGAGTAGAATTTGTAAATATGTATATATACTTACACTATTCTGAAATTTACGATTTAGGTCAAGAAATTTAAGAACATCTTCTTGACGATATTCTTTCCTTAAATAACGATCTATACTGAATTCATAGTCACCACTATTAGTCACAGTGGTTTCTTCTTTCTTAAGCTCTCTTGCAGCATAGCTAAACCATTGCTGCAATGCATCTGTTCATAAAGTAAAATAAATTAATTTTAGTTTACATGGAATAATTTACACCAAACTAAATATCTTAAGGGTGCATAAGGGATGGGAGGGGACTGCAGGCCACCCCCCCCCCCTTCCTCCAAAGTTAACTGCCGGGTCTGCCCTTGCCAAATCCTATACTGTATAATAATTTCTATTAATTTCTAAGTGCCCTGATTTACCTTACTGGTGGTGTATATGGTATGTACAGTATGAACAAAGCTTGATTATAAGGTTTCTCTAACCAGATATCGGAAAGTTAATGAAAGTGACTGACTAGTTTCTCACAGCAGTGAATATGATGTTATGTTTCAATGGAAATAAAATCACTGCAAAATAGCTACCAGGAGATTGACCAGTTCCTGATAAGTTAATGAGTATATGATATACACCTTACTGACCTTACTTTCTGATTACAGTATTTAAGAAAGTGGATCAGAAAAACCTGGTCTCTCACTCACCCACTACACGGCCTTTTAGCTAGAATTAATACAACTCTGGTACATACTGTATGGTACTGTGTAACTGTACTATACCATATACTGTATACCAGTATAGTAACATATTTGTAGCTTAATAAATAAACTGTCAATTAATGCGTTTTTCATCATATTTATATTTATTGATGCTGCAGCCAATACCTTTATATTATAATATCCCCATAAAGGTGCTTTATTTATTAATTTTATTTATTTTATTTCGCATACTGTATGCATATCATACTCTAAAATTGCTAGCTAGGGCGTGATACGGTCCGATACGGAGCTCCGTAGAACCGCCGCAGTGTAATAATAATAATAAAATTAACGCGGCAAATGTGGCTACGCCACGGTGGCTCGCGAAGGGTTTGCTTGTCTCAAAACCCTCTTAAACAACTCATAACTCTCCGCTCCAACAACTTCTGCCTTTAAAAATCAAGTTCCACCATGATTTTTCTACGGCATACCGTGTAGCAATTTTAGAATATTATGCATACAGTATGATACAGTATGATTGTACAGTGTATGTATACATGATGTTGTGAAAGCATTGAAAACGCCTTTATACAGTTGTATGCATACAGTAAATACAGTAGCATGTATGTATTATGTATACAATACAGACTTGGAAGCTTGCATGGGATAATAGCTTTAAAATGTAAGCAACCCAGAATGCTACTTGCAAGTTCTAATCGTAAGATAAATAATATTGTAAATAGTAATCCCAACTCAACGATCAACCTTGATGGAGAGTTACTGAAGTTTGAAAAAAATGTTAAATACCTTGGTATAGTTCTTGATAGTACATTAAATTTTAATGATCATATTGAGTCTATGTCAAAAAAAATTGGTAAAAAAATTGGGTATTTAAGTAGAATCTCAGGCTTCCTGAGCGTTTGGTGTAAAAATTTGGTATATAAAACTATAATTGCTCCTCATTTTGAATACTGTGCATCTTTGTTTTTTAACACGAGCAAAAGAAATACTGTATCAAATTATTACAAAGACTTCAAAACAGAGCGATGAAAATTACATATTGGGTTGTAATAAAAGAACTCATACTAAATTGTTGTTGGAAACTCTGCAATGGTTGAGTGTAAAACAAAGATATGCATTAAAAGTACTGTTATTTTTTTATGGTATTATTCATGATAAATTTCCTAAGCATTTTTAAAGTGAAATTATTAAAAATAGTGAAATGCATACTTATAATACAAGAGGATGTAACAATTTTTTCAGAAAATGTTTCAATAAACAAGGATCAGATGGATCAATTTATAACTGTGGAAAAAAATTGTTCAATGAACTACCAGATAATATAAAAATATGTCACAATAAAAAAATGTTTAAAAGGCTATGTATTATATATGTGAAGGAAAGATTTCCCTGTAGCAGTTAATTATATATTCATTGTGTAAGTAATTATTTGTAAAACTATCTCATATGTTAATTGGTATTTTGCTATTTCTGTTTTAATATATTGGTTCGTTCTGTAGGCATAAAAAATTATGAACCAAATTTTTATATGTTGTTGTAAAATCAATTAATTAATATGTAACTACAACTATTATGTATTTAAATAGCAAAAGCTAAATAAAGATTAAAAAAAAATATGAGTCAAGCTAGGGCAAACGTTGTCTGAGGTAGTGAAGGTTACTTCCGGAGTCCCTCAGGGTAGTGTGCTAGGGCGGCTATTTTTTATTATTTTTATTAATGATATTGTACAGAATTTGGAGTCGGAGATGAGGCTTTTTGCTGATGACAGCGTAATCTATAGGACAGTAAGTAATAAGCAGGATGAGCAAATTCTACAAAAGGATCTGGAGACAGTGGGTATATGGATAGGAGCTAATAAAATGAAGCTTAATGTTGGAAAATGTAGTGTGGTTAAGTTCAACAAAAGAAGGGAGCAAAGTCAGGTTAAATATTTTATGGAGAGGGAAGAAATCAAATCAGAGGACAAATACAAATATCTGGGAGTAATGCTTCAGTGCAAACTTAATTGGGATGAACATATTAGGTATGTAACCGCAAAGAGCAGAAGGAATCTTGAGTTTGTAATGAGGAATCTTAAGGGGGCAGGCAGGACAGTAAGAGAAAAAGCATACAAGTCTCTGATTAGACCAATAATGGAATATGGATGTAATGCGTGGGACCCGTATAGAGCAAAAGGAAAGAAAGAGATGGAAAAGATACAAAGACGAGCAGCAAGAAGGGTTCTAGAAAAGGGGAACTGGAGCTTTACCTGTGATAAAAGCAAAATTTATAAGGGAAGAGAGAGTGTGACCAGAATGATAGAGCAACTGGGATGGGAGGATCTGGAGGAAAGGAGGAAGCAAAGTAGACTGACAACAATGTATAAAATAACTAGGAACCAAAAGGGCTGGGAGGAGCTTAGCGATCGTACTGAGGAAGGGCGTTATAAAGGTAGGAGGGACCATGATTGGAAGCTGGAGTATAGGAGAAGCAAAAATGATGTGGGCAAGTATTCCTTTTTGAGAAGAACGGTGAGGGAGTGGAATTTGTTGGACTCTGGGCTTGTGGATGCTCGGAGTGTTGGTGAGTTCAGGGAGGGGCTGAGAGAGTCAGCCGCAAGCAAGCGAGCCACCGTGGTGGAATACCCACAATAGCCGCAAGCAGTGGTGTATGTATGTAATGTGTGTACATACTGCTATTTTAATCTTTATAAGCAGCATAATGAAAACTTAAATTTTTTTACCCCAAAATGAGCAGGACCTATAAAATGATTCACACACATAGTAACCACTCCGCTAAAAATATTATAGCCAGGAAATTTAATAAATATATTTATAAGGTTTGTGTATATTTATGCATAATAAATAATATGCATAAAATACTGTCCTTTCCTTTCGGCCGTTTCAGCTCGATCAGCTCACACCCCCTTTTGGTCAGAGATGGCTACAGTGCCTAAAAACTTAGATATTAAGAAAAATACCTTTTCTGTGACCGAGTCCAAGGTTACAAAACTTTTTCAATGTTTCTTCATACACATTTTTGCCTCTGATATTAGCCATTGAGGTCTACTAGAAGAAAAACACGCAAATTAAATCACATAAAAAATATTATTGACGAATCCACTTCCCGCCATTTTTCCTCTACTCTTTTGTTTCCGTTTGTTTCATCCCGCCTTTTTTTTTTGATACTTCGCGGTTGATTTTCAAAAATAGTTTTGGAAACCGCCAGCGCTGCCATATATATGCAATATTCATTCATTGAACGTTAATTTTACTTCAACTTAAAATTTTCATCATAAAAAATACTTATATACGTACACGCGTCACTTCTCACTTAATTCTTGCAAAAAAGATCGCACCTCCGGCGGGGGGGTTTATTTGCATGCATATATATATATATGCCAGGCTCTTCTCAGCTACAAATAAAAGTGCACCCCGAATTTCAATTTTTAGTATAATAGGGCTAGGGCATCTCCTTGTCAAGCAGACTTTGACAATATAACTTTCAACTCTCTCCCTTAAACTTAAACCGAGATAATGGGATGGCAATTTTGGTTACGTTAGAAAAACCCCATTTTTGGAATTTTAAAAAGTCGAGATGTTATAAATCGAAATCAAAGTGTTTGGAATGGAATCGATTCTTTTTACCATGACAAATTAAAAAAAAATATAACATTACTCTCCTTTTAACTACAAGAAAGTTTTAAGGAACGAAACTTTGAAAATACCAATACCCCCCACATGTTCACGAAGGGTCACTTTTCCACTTTTTTTAAGGTGGCGAAATTAAGTGACTTTTTGCGCGTTAAAAAAGTTGCTCCTTATAAATTATCGAAACAAGACCTTTCAACCAATTTTCACCAAATTAATTGCAGCAGAATCCAAGGAATACGTAATATTCTGAAATATAGATTAAAATAAAAGTGCACCGAATTTAAATTTTTAGGGGGGCTAGAGCATCTCCTCGTCAAGCAGACTTTGACAATATAACTTTCAACTCTCTCCCTTAAACCTAAAATGAGATAATGGGATGGCAATTTTGGTTACGTTAGAAAAAACCCTTTTTTTGAATTTTAAAAAGTCGATGTTATATATCAACAACAAAGTGTTAAGAATGGAATCGATTCGTTTTGCCATGACAAATTAAAAAAAATATATAACATTACTCTCCTTGCAACTACAAGAAAGTATTCAGGAACGAAACTTTGAAAATACCAATACCCCCCCACATGTTCACGAAGGGTCACTTTTCCACTTTTTTTAAGGTGGCGAAAGTGACTTTTTGCGCGTTAAAAAGTTGCTCCTTATCGAAACAAGACCTTTCAACCCATTTTCACCAAATTAATCGCAGCAGGATCCAAGGAATACGTAATAATCTGATATATATAGCTTACAAATAAAAGTGCACCGAATTTCAATTTTTAGTAGGGCTAGGGCATCTCCTTGTCAAGCAGACTTTGACAATATAACTTTCAACTCTCTCCCTTAAACTTAAACTGGGTTAATGGGATGGCAATTTTGGTTACGTTAGAAAAACCCCATTTTTGGAATTTTAAAAAGTCGATGTTATAAATTGAAATCAAAGTGTTAGGAATGGAATCGATTCGTTTTGCCATGACAAATTAAAAAAAAAATATAACATTACTCCCCTTTTAACTACAAGAAAGTTTTAAGGAACGAAACTTTGAAAATACCAATACCCCCCCACATGTTCACGAACAGTCACTTTTCCACTTTTTTTAAGGTGGCGAAAGTGACTTTTTGCTCGTTAAAAAGTTGCTCCTTATCGAAACAAGACCTTTCAACCCATTTTCACCAAATTAATCGCAGCAGGATCCAAGGAATACGTAATATTCTGATATATAGCTACAAATAAAAGTGCACCGAATTTCAATTTTTAGTAGGGCTAGGGCATCTCCTTGTCAAGCAGACTTTGACAATACAACTTTCAACTCTCTCCCTTAAACTTAAACTGAGATAATGGGATGGCAATTTTGGTTACGTTAGAAAAACCCCATTTTTGGAATTTTAAAAAGTCGATGTTATAAATCGAAATCAAAGTGTTTGGAATGGAATCGATTCGTTTTGCCATGACAAATTAAAAAAAAATATAACATTACTCTCCTTTTAACTACAAGAAAGTTTTAAGGAACGAAACTTTGAAAATACCAATACCCCCCCTCATGTTCACGGATGGTCACTTTTCCAATTTTTTTAATAAAGCGAAAGTGACTTTTTGAACTTCAAGAAGTTAATCCTTATTGAAACAAGACCTTTCTACCCATTTTCACCAAATTAATCGCAGCAGGATCCAAGGAATACGTAATAATCTGATATATAGCTACAATTAAAAGTGCACCGAATTTCAATTTTTAGTAGGGCTAGGGCATCTCCTTGTCAAGAAGACTTTGACAATATAACTTTCAACTCTCTCCCTTAAACTTAAACTGAGATAATGGGATGGCAATTTTGGTTACGTTGGAAAAACCCCTTTTTTGGAATTTAAAAAAGTCGATGTTATAAATCGAAATCAAAGTGTTAGGAATGAAATCGATTCGTTTTGCCATGACAAATTCAAAAAAAAATATAAGATCACTCTCCTTTTATCTGCAAGAAAGTTTTAAGGAGAAACTTTGAAAATTCCAATACCCCCCCACATGTTCACGGATGGTCTCTTTTCCAATTTTTTTAAGGAAGCGAAAGGAACTTTTTGCGCTTCAAGAAGTTAATCCTTATTGAAACTAGACCTTTCTACCCATTTTCACTAAATTAATCGCAGCAGGATTTAAGAAATACGTAATAATCTGATATATAGCAACAAATAAAAGTGCACAGAATTTCAAATTTTAGTAGGGCTAGGGCATCTCCTTGTCAAGCAGACTTTGACAATATAACTTTCAACTCTCTCCCTTAAACCTAAACTGAGATAATGGGATGGCAATTTTGGTTACGTTAAAAAAACCTTATTTTTGGAATTTTAAAAAGTCGATGTTATATATCGAAAACAAAGTGTTATGAATGGAATCGATTCGTTTTGCCATGACAAATTCAAAAAAAAAATATCATTACTCTCCTTGCAACCACAAGAAAGTTTTCAGGAACGAAACTTTGAAAATACCAATACCCCCCCACATGTTCACGAAAGGTCACTTTTCCACTCTTTTTAAGGTGGCGAAAGTGACTTTTTGCGCGTTTAAAAGTTGCCCTTTATCGAAACAAGACCTTTCAACCCATTTTCACCAAATTAATCGCAGCAGGATCCAAGGAATACGTAATATTCTGATATATAGCTACAAATAAAAGTGCACCGAATTTCAATTTTTAGTAGGGCTAGGGCATCTCCTTGTCAAGCAGACTTTGACAATATAACTTTCAACTCTCCCCCTTAAACTTAAACTGAGATAATGGGATGGCAATTTTGGTTACGTTAGAAAAACCCCATTTTTGGAATTTTAAAAAGTCGATGTTATAAATCGAAATCAAAGTGTTTGGAATGGAATCGATTTGTTTTGCCATGACAAATTAAAAAAAATATATAACATTACTCTCCTTTTAACTACAAGAAAGTTTTAAGGAACGAAACTTTGAAAATACCAATACCCCCCCCCCCCACATGTTCACGGAGGGTCACTTTTCCACTTTTTTTAAGGTGGCGAAAGTGACTTTTTGCGCGTTAAAAAGTTGCTCCTTATCGAAACAAGACCTTTCAACCCATTTTCACCAAATTAATCGCAGCAGGATCCAAGGAATACGTAATATTCTGATATATAGCTACAAATAAAAGTGCACCGAATTTCAATTTTTAGTAGGGCTAGGGCATCTCCTTGTCAAGCAGACTTTGACAATATAACTTTCAACTCTCCCCCTTAAACTTAAACTGAGATAATGGGATGGCAATTTTGGTTACGTTAGAAAAACCCCATTTTTGGAATTTTAAAAAGTCGATGTTATATATCGAAAACAAAGTGTTAGGAATTGAATCGAATCGTTTAGCAATGACAAATTAAAAAAAAAAATATAAGATCACTCTCCTTTTATCTGCAAGAAAGTTTTAAGGAACGAAACTTTGAAAATTCCAATACCCCCCCACATGTTCACGGAGGGTCACTTTTCCACTTTTTTTAAGGTGGCGAAAGTGACATTTTGCGCGTTAAAAAGTTGCTCCTTATCGAAACAAGACCTTTCAACCCATTTTCACCAAATTAATTGCAGCAGAATCCAAGGAATACGTAATATTCTGATATATAGCTACAAATAAAAGTGCACCGAATTTAAATTTTAGGGGGGCTAGAGCATCTCCTCGTCAAGCAGACTTTGACAATATAACTTTCAACTCTCTCCCTTAAACCTAAACTGAGATAATGGGATGGCAATTTTGGTTACGTTAGAAAAACCCCATTTTTGGAATTTTAAAAAGTCAATGTTATAAATCGAAATCAAAGTGTTTGGAATGGAATCGATTCGTTTTGCGATGACAAATTAAAAAAAAAATATAACATTACTCTCCTTTTAACTACAAGAAAGTTTTAAGGAACGAAACTTTGAAAATACCAATACCCCCCCACATGTTCATGGAGGGTCACTTTTCCACTTTTTTTAAGGTGGCGAAAGTGACTTTTTGCGCGTCAAGAAGTTGCTCCTTATCGATACAAGATTTTTCTACCCATTTTCACCAAATTAATCGCAGCAGGATCCAAGGAATACGTAATAATCTGATAAAAGACTACAAATAAAAGTGCACCGAATTTCAATTTTTAGTAGGGCTAGGGCATCTCCTTGTCAAGCAGACTTTGACAATATAACTTTCATTTCTCTCCCTTAAACTTAAACTGAGATAATGGGATGGCAATTTTGGTTACGTTAGAAAAACCCCATTTTTGGAATTTTAAAAAGTCTATGGTATAAATCGAAATCAAAGTGTTTGGAATGGAATCGTTTCGTTTTGCCATGACAAATTAAAAAAAAAATGACATTACTCTCCTTTTAACTACAAGAACGTTTTAAGGAACGAAACATTGAAAATACCAATACCCCCCCACATGTTCACGGAGGGTCACCTTTCCACTTTTTTTAAGGTGGCAAAAGTGACTTTTTGCGCGTCAAGAAGTTGCTCCTTATCGAAACAAGATCTTTCTACCCATTTTCACCAAATTAATCGCAGCAGGATCCAAGGAATACGTAATAATCTGATAAATAGCTACAAATAAAAGTGCACCGAATTTCAATTTTTAGTAGGGCTAGGGCATCTCCTTGTCAAGCAGACTTTGACAATATAACTTTCAACTCTCTCCCTTAAACCTATACTGAGATAATGGGATGGCAATTTTAGTTACGTTAGAAAAACCCCTTTTTTGGAATTTTAAAAAGTCAATGTTATATATCGAAAACAAAGTGTTAGGAATGGAATCGATTCGTTTTGCCATGACAAATTCAAAAAAAAATATAACATTACTCTCCTTGCAACTACAAGAAAGTTTTAAAGAACGAAACTTTGAAAATACCAATACCCCCCCACATGTTCACGAAGGGTCACTTTTCCACTTTTTTTAAGGTGGCGAAAGTGACTTTTTGCGCGTTAAAAAGTTGCTCCTTATCGAAACAAGACCTTTCAACCCATTTTCACCAAATTAATCGCAGCAGGATCCAAGGAATACGTAATATTCTGATATATAGCTACAAATAAAAGTGCACCGAATTTCTATTTTTAGTAGGGCTAGGGCATCTCCTTGTCAAGCAGACTTTGACAATATAACTTTCAACTCTCTCCCTTAAACCTAAACTGAGATAATGGGATAGCAATTTTGGTTACGTTAGAAAAACCTCTTTTTTTGAATTTTAAAAAGTCGATGTTATAAATCGAAAACAAAGTGTTAGAAATGGAATCGATTCGTTTTGCCAAGACAAATTAAAAAAAAAATATAACATTACTCTCCTTGCAACTACAAGAAAGTTTTCAGGAACGAAACATTGAAAATACCAATACCCCCCACATGTTCACGAAAGGTCACTTTTCCACTTTTTTTAAGGTGGCGAAAGTGACTTTTTGCGCGTTAAAAAGTTGCTCCTTATCGAAACAAGACCTTTCAACCCATTTTCACCAAATTAATCGCAGCAGGATCCAAGGAATACGTAATATTCTGATATATAGCTACAAATAAAAGTGCACCGAATTTCTATTTTTAGTAGGGCTAGGGCATCTCCTTGTCAAGCAGACTTTGACAATATAACTTTCAACTCTCTCCCTTAAACTTAAACTGAGATAATGAGATGGCAATTTTGGTTACGTTAGAAAAACCCCATTTTTGGAATTCTAAAAAGTCGATGTTATAAATCGAAATCAAAGTGTTTGGAATGGAATCGGTTCGTTTTGCCATGACAAATTCAAAAAAAAAAATATAACATTACTCTCCTTTTAACTACAAGAAAGTTTTAAGGAACGAAACTTTGAAAATACCAATACCCCCCCACATATGTTCACGAAGGGTCAAGTTTCCACTTTTTTTAAGGTGGCGAAAGTGACTTTTTGCGCGTTAAAAAGTTGCTCCTTATCGAAACAAGATCTTTCAACCCATTTTCACCAAATTAATTGCAGCAGAATCCAAGGAATACGTAATATTCTGAAATTTAGATTAAAATAAAAGTGCACCGAATTTAAATTTTTAGGGAATCTAGAGCATCTCCTCGTCAAGCAGAATTTGACGATATAACTTTCAACTCTCTCCCTTAAACCTAAACTGAGATAATGGGATGGCAATTTTGGTTACGTTAGAAAAACCCCTTTTTTGGAATTTTAAAAAGTCAATGTTATATATCGAAAACAAAGTGTTAGGAATGGAATCGATTCGTTTTGCGATGACAAATTCAAAAAAAAATATAACATTACTCTCCTTGCAACTACAAGAAAGTTTTAAAGAACGAAACTTTGAAAATACCAATACCCCCCCACATGTTCACGAAGGGTCACTTTTCCACTTTTTTTAAGGTGGCGAAAGTGACTTTTTGCGCGTTAAAAAGTTGCTCCTTATCGAAACAAGACCTTTCAACCCATTTTCACCAAATTAATTGCAGCAGAATCCAAGGAATACGTAATATTCTGAAATATAGATTAAAATAAAAGTGCACCGAATTTAAATTTTTAGGAGGGCTAGAGCATCTCCTCGTCAAGCAGACTTTGACAATATAATTTTCAACTCTCTCCCTTAAACCTAAACTGAGATAATGGGATAGCAATTTTGGTTACGTTAGAAAAACCCCTTTTTTTGAATTTTAAAAAGTCGATGTTATAAATCGAAAACAAAGTGTTAGAAATGGAATCGATTCGTTTTGCCATGACAAATTAAAAAAAAAATATAACATTACTCTCCTTGCAACTACAAGAAAGTTTTCAGGAACGAAACATTGAAAATACCAATACCCCCCACATGTTCACGAAAGGTCACTTTTCCACTTTTTTTAAGGTGGCGAAAGTGACTTTTTGCGCGTTAAAAAGTTGTTCCTTATCGAAACAAGACCTTTCAACCCATTTTCACCAAATTAATCGCAGCAGGATCCAAGGAATACGTAATATTCTGATATATAGCTACAAATAAAAGTGCACCGAATTTCAATTTTTAGTAGGGCTAGGGCATCTCCTTGTCAAGCAGACTTTGACAATATAACTTTCAACTCTCCCCCTTAAACTTAAACTGAGATAATGGGATGGCAATTTTGGTTACGTTAGAAAAACCCCATTTTTGGAATTTTAAAAAGTCGATGTTATAAATCGAAATCAAAGTGTTTGGAATGGAATCGATTTGTTTTGCCATGACAAATTAAAAAAAATATATAACATTACTCTCCTTTTAACTACAAGAAAGTTTTAAGGAACGAAACTTTGAAAATACCAATACCCCCCCCCCCCCACATGTTCACGGAGGGTCACTTTTCCACTTTTTTTAAGGTGGCGAAAGTGACTTTTTGCAAGTTAAAAAGTTGCTCCTTATCGAAACAAGACCTTTCAACACATTTTCACCAAATTAATCGCAGCAGGATCCAAGGAATACGTAATATTCTGATATATAGCTACAAATAAAAGTGCACCGAATTTCAATTTTTAGTAGGGCTAGGGCATCTCCTTGTCAAACAGACTTTGACAATATAACTTTCAACTCTCTCCCTTAAACTTAAACTGAGATAATGGGATGACAATTTTGGTTACGTTAGAAAAACCCCATTTTTGGAATTTTAAAAAGTCGATGTTATAAATCGAAATCAAAGTGTTTGGAATGGAATCGATTCGTTTTGCCATGACAAATTAAAAAAAAAATATAAAATTACTCTCCTTTTAACTACAAGAAAGTTTTAAGGAACGAAACTTTGAAAATACCAATACCCCCCCACATATGTTCACGGATGGTCACTTTTCCAATTTTTTTAATAAAGCGAAAGTGACTTTTTGAACTTCAAGAAGTTAATCCTTATTGAAACAAGACCTTTCTACCCATTTTCACCAAATTAATCGCAGCAGGATCCAAGGAATACGTAATAATCTGATATATAGCTACAATTAAAAGTGCACCGAATTTCAATTTTTAGTAGGGCTAGGGCATCTCCTTGTCAAGCAGACTTTGACAATATAACTTTCAACTCTCTCCCTTAAACTTAAACTGAGATAATGGGATGGCAATTTTGGTTACGTTAGAAAAACCCCTTTTTTGGAATTTTAAAAAGTCGATGTTATAAATCGAAATCAAAGTGTTAGGAATGGAATCGATTCGTTTTGCCATGACAAATTCAAAAAAAAATATAAGATCACTCTCCTTTTATCTGCAAGAAAGTTTTAAGGAACGAAACTTTGAAAATTCCAATACCCCCCCACATGTTCACGGATGGTCTCTTTTCCAATTTTTTTAAGGAAGCGAAAGGAACTTTTTGCGCTTCAAGAAGTTAATCCTCATTGAAACTAGACCTTTCTTCCCATTTTCCCTAAATTAATCGCAGCAGGATTTAAGGAATACGTAATAATCTGATATATAGCTACAAATAAAAGTGAACAGAATTTCAATTTTTAGTAGGGCTAGGGCATCTCCTTGTCAAGCAGAATTTGACAATATAACTTTCAACTCTTTCCCTTAAAATTAAACTGAGATAATGGGATGGCAATTTTGGTTACGATAGAAAAACCCCTTTTTTGGAATTTTAAAAAGTCAATGTTATTTATCGAAAACAAAGTGTTAGGAATTGAATCGAATCGTTTAGCAATGACAAATTAAAAAAAAAATATAAGATCACTCTCCTTTTATCTGCAAGAAAGTTTTAAGGAACGAAACTTTGAAAATACCAATACCCCCCCACATATGTTCACGGATGGTCACTTTTCCAATTTTTTTAATAAAGCGAAAGTGACTTTTTGAACTTCAAGAAGTTAATCCTTATTGAAACAAGACCTTTCTACCCATTTTCACCAAATTAATCGCAGCAGGATCCAAGGAATACGTAATAATCTGATATATAGCTACAATTAAAAGTGCACCGAATTTCAATTTTTAGTAGGGCTAGGGCATCTCCTTGTCAAGCAGACTTTGACAATATAACTTTCAACTCTCTCCCTTAAACTTAAACTGAGATAATGGGATGGCAATTTTGGTTACGTTAGAAAAACCCCTTTTTTGGAATTTTAAAAAGTCGATGTTATAAATCGAAATCAAAGTGTTAGGAATGGAATCGATTCGTTTTGCCATGACAAATTCAAAAAAAAATATAAGATCACTCTCCTTTTATCTGCAAGAAAGTTTTAAGGAACGAAACTTTGAAAATTCCAATACCCCCCCACATGTTCACGGATGGTCTCTTTTCCAATTTTTTTAAGGAAGCGAAAGGAACTTTTTGCGCTTCAAGAAGTTAATCCTTATTGAAACTAGACCTTTCTACCCATTTTCCCTAAATTAATCGCAGCAGGATTTAAGGAATACGTAATAATCTGATATATAGCTACAAATAAAAGTGAACAGAATTTCAATTTTTAGTAGGGCTAGGGCATCTCCTTGTCAAGCAGAATTTGACAATATAACTTTCAACTCTTTCCCTTAAAATTAAACTGAGATAATGGGATGGCAATTTTGGTTACGATAGAAAAACCCCTTTTTTGGAATTTTAAAAAGTCAATGTTATATATCGAAAACAAAGTGTTAGGAATTGAATCGAATCGTTTAGCAATGACAAATTAAAAAAAAAATATAAGATCACTCTCCTTTTATCTGCAAGAAAGTTTTAAGGAACGAAACTTTGAAAATTCCAATACCCCCCCACATGTTCACGGAGGGTCACTTTTCCACTTTTTTTAAGGTGGCGAAAGTGACTTTTTGCGCGTTAAAAAGTTGCTCCTTATCGAAACAAGACCTTTCAACCCATTTTCACCAAATTAATTGCAGCAGAATCCAAGGAATACGTAATATTCTGATATATAGCTACAAATAAAAGTGCACCGAATTTAAATTTTTAGGGGGGCTAGAGCATCTCCTCGTCAAGCAGATTTTGACAATATAACTTTCAACTCTCTCCCTTAAACCTAAACTGAGATAATGGGATGGCAATTTTGGTTACGTTAGAAAAACCCCATTTTTGGAATTTTAAAAAGTCAATGTTATAAATCGAAATCAAAGTGTTTGGAATGGAATCGATTCGTTTTGCGATGACAAATTAAAAAAAAAAATATAACATTACTCTCCTTTTAACTACAAGAAAGTTTTAAGGAACGAAACTTTGAAAATACCAATACCCCCCCACATGTTCATGGAGGGTCACTTTTCCACTTTTTTTAAGGTGGCGAAAGTGACTTTTTGCGCGTCAAGAAGTTGCTCCTTATCGAAACAAGATTTTTCTACCCATTTTCACCAAATTAATCGCAGCAGGATCCAAGGAATACGTAATAATCTGATAAAAGACTACAAATAAAAGTGCACCGAATTTCAATTTTTAGTAGGGCTAGGGCATCTCCTTGTCAAGCAGACTTTGACAATATAACTTTCATTTCTCTCCCTTAAACTTAAACTGAGATAATGGGATGGCAATTTTGGTTACGTTAGAAAAACCCCATTTTTGGAATTTTAAAAAGTCTATGGTATAAATCGAAATCAAAGTGTTTGGAATGGAATCGTTTCGTTTTGCCATGACAAATTAAAAAAAAAATGACATTACTCTCCTTTTAACTACAAGAACGTTTTAAGGAACGAAACATTGAAAATACCAATACCCCCCCACATGTTCACGGAGGGTCACCTTTCCACTTTTTTTAAGGTGGCAAAAGTGACTTTTTGCGCGTCAAGAAGTTGCTCCTTATCGAAACAAGATCTTTCTACCCATTTTCACCAAATTAATCGCAGCAGGATCCAAGGAATACGTAATAATCTGATAAATAGCTACAAATAAAAGTGCACCGAATTTCAATTTTTAGTAGGGCTAGGGCATCTCCTTGTCAAGCAGACTTTGACAATATAACTTTCAACTCTCTCCCTTAAACCTATACTGAGATAATGGGATGGCAATTTTGGTTACGTTAGAAAAACCCCTTTTTTGGAATTTTAAAAAGTCAATGTTATATATCGAAAACAAAGTGTTAGGAATGGAATCGATTCGTTTTGCCATGACAAATTCAAAAAAAAATATAACATTACTCTCCTTGCAACTACAAGAAAGTTTTAAAGAACCAAACTTTGAAAATACCAATACCCCCCCCACATGTTCACGAAGGGTCAATTTTCCACTTTTTTTAAGGTGGCGAAAGTGACTTTTTGCGCGTTAAAAAGTTGCTCCTTATCGAAACAAGACCTTTCAACCCATTTTCACCAAATTAATTGCAGCAGAATCCAAGGAATACGTAATATTCTGAAATTTAGATTAAAATAAAAGTGCACCGAATTTAAATTTTTAGGGAATCTAGAGCATCTCCTCGTCAAGCAGAATTTGACGATATAACTTTCAACTCTCTCCCTTAAACCTAAACTGAGATAATGGGATGGCAATTTTGGTTACGTTAGAAAAACCCCTTTTTTGGAATTTTAAAAAGTCAATGTTATATATCGAAAACAAAGTGTTAGGAATGGAATCGATTCGTTTTGCGATGACAAATTCAAAAAAAAATATAACATTACTCTCCTTGCAACTACAAGAAAGTTTTAAAGAACGAAACTTTGAAAATACCAATACCCCCCCACATGTTCACGAAGGGTCACTTTTCCACTTTTTTTAAGGTGGCGAAAGTGACTTTTTGCGCGTTAAAAAGTTGCTCCTTATCGAAACAAGAACTTTCAACCCATTTTCACCAAATTAATTGCAGCAGAATCCAAGGAATACGTAATATTCTGAAATATAGATTAAAATAAAAGTGCACCGAATTTAAATTTTTAGGAGGGCTAGAGCATCTCCTCGTCAAGCAGACTTTGACAATATAATTTTCAACTCTCTCCCTTAAACCTAAACTGAGATAATGGGATAGCAATTTTGGTTACGTTAGAAAAACCCCTTTTTTTGAATTTTAAAAAGTCGATGTTATAAATCGAAAACAAAGTGTTAGAAATGGAATCGATTCGTTTTGCCATGACAAATTAAAAAAAAAATATAACATTACTCTCCTTGCAACTACAAGAAAGTTTTCAGGAACGAAACATTGAAAATACCAATACCCCCCACATGTTCACGAAGGGTCACTTTTCCACTTTTTTTAAGGTGGCGAAAGTGACTTTTTGCGCGTTAAAAAGTTGCTCCTTATCGAAACAAGACCTTTCAACCCATTTTCACCAAATTAATCGCAGCAGGATCCAAGGAATACGTAATATTCTGATATATAGCTACAAATAAAAGTGCACCGAATTTCTATTTTTAGTAGGGCTAGGGCATCTCCTTGTCAAGCAGACTTTGACAATATAACTTTCAACTCTCTCCCTTAAACTTAAACTGAGATAATGAGATGGCAATTTTGGTTACGTTAGAAAAACCCCATTTTTGGAATTTTAAAAAGTCGATGTTATAAATCGAAATCAAAGTGTTTGGAATGGAATCGGTTCGTTTTGCCATGACAAATTCAAAAAAAAATATAACATTACTCTCTTTTTAACTACAAGAAAGTTTTAAGGAACGAAACTTTGAAAATACCAATACCCCCCCACATGTTCACGAAGGGTCAATTTTCCACTTTTTTTAAGGTGGCGAAAGTGACTTTTTGCGCGTTAAAAAGTTGCTCCTTATCGAAACAAGACCTTTCAACCCATTTTCACCAAATTAATTGCAGCAGAATCTAAGGAATACGTAATATTCTGAAATTTAGATTAAAATAAAAGTGCACCGAATTTAAATTTTTAGGGAATCTAGAGCATCTCCTCGTCAAGCAGAATTTGACGATATAACTTTTAACTCTCTCCCTTAAACCTAAACTGAGATAATGGGATGGCAATTTTGGTTACGTTAGAAAAACCCCTTTTTTGGAATTTTAATAAGTCAATGTTATATATCGAAAACAAAGTGTTAGGAATGGAATCGATTCGTTTTGCGATGACAAATTCAAAAAAAAATATAACATTACTCTCCTTGCAACTACAAGAAAGTTTTAAAGAACGAAACTTTGAAAATACCAATACCCCCCCACATGTTCACGAAGGGTCACTTTTCCACTTTTTTTAAGGTGGCGAAAGTGACTTTTTGCGCGTTAAAAAGTTGTTCCTTATCGAAACAAGACCTTTCAACCCATTTTCACCAAATTAATCGCAGCAGGATCCAAGGAATACGTAATATTCTGATATATAGCTACAAATAAAAGTGCACCGAATTTCTATTTTTAGTAGGGCTAGGGCATCTCCTTGTCAAGCAGACTTTGACAATATAACTTTCAACTCTCTCCCTTAAACTTAAACTGAGATAATGAGATGGCAATTTTGGTTACGTTAGAAAAACCCCATTTTTGGAATTTTAAAAAGTCGATGTTATAAATCGAAATCAAAGTGTTTGGAATGGAATCGGTTCGTTTTGCCATGACAAATTCAAAAAAAAATATAACATTACTCTCCTTTTAACTACAAGAAAGTTTTAAGGAACGAAACTTTGAAAATACCAATACCCCCCCCACATGTACACGGAGGGTCAATTTTCCACTCTTTTTAAGGTGGCGAAAGTGACTTTTTGCGCGTCAAGAAGTTGCTCCTTATCGAAATAAGATCTTTCTACCCATTTTCACCAAAATAATTGCAGCAGGATCCAAGGAATACGTAATTATCTGCTAAATAGCCACAAATAAAAGTGCACCGAATTTCAATTTTTAGTAGGGCTAGGGCATCTCCTTGTCAAGCAGATTTTGACAATATAACTTTCAACTCTCTCCCTTAAACTTATACTGAGATAATGGGATGGCAATTTTGGTTACGTTTGAAAAACCCCTTTTTTGGAATTTTAAAAAGTAAATGTTATATATCGAAAACAAAGTGTTAGGAATGGATTCGATTCGTTTTGCCATGACAAATTCAAAAAAAATTATAACATTACTCTCCTTGCAATTACAAGAAAGTTTTAAAGAACGAAACTTTGAAAATACTAATACCCCCCCACATGTTCACGAAGGGTCACTTTTCCACTTTTTTTAATGTGGCGAAAGTGACCTTTTGCGCGTTAAAAAGTTGCTCCTTTTCGAAACAAGACCTTTCAACCCATTTTCACCAAATTAATTGCAGCAGAATCCAAGGAATACGTAATATTCTGAAATATAGATTAAAATAAAAGTGCACCGAATTTAAATTTTTAGGGGGGCTAGAGCATCTCCTCGTCAAGCAGACTTTGACAATATAACTTTCAACTCTCTCCCTTAAACCTAAACTGAGATAATGGGATGGTAATTTTGGTTACGTTAGAAAAACACCATTTTTGGAATTTTAAAAAGTCGATGTTATAAATCGAAATCAAAGTGCTTGGAATGGAATCGATTCGTTTAGCCATGACAAATTAAAAAAAAAAATATAACTTTACTCTCCTTTTAACTACAAGAAAGTTTTAAGGAACGAAACTTTGAAAATACCAATACCCCCCCACATGTTCACGAAGGGTCACTTTTCCACTTTTTTTAAGGTGGCGAAAGTGACTTTTTGCGCGTCAAGAAGTTGCTCCTTATCGAAACAAGATCTTTCTACCCATTTTCACCAAATTAATCGCAGCAGGATCCAAGGAATACGTAATAATCTGATAAAAAGCTACAAATAAAAGTGCACCGAATTTCAATTTTTAGTAGGGCTAGGGCATCTCCTTGTCAAGCAGACTTTGACAATATAACTTTCAACTCTCTCCCTTAAACCTATACTGAGATAATGGGATGGCAATTTTGGTTACGTTAGAAAAACCCCTTTTTTGGAATTTTAAAAAGTCAATGTTATATATCGAAAACAAAGTGTTAGGAATGGAATCGATTCGTTTTGCCATGACAAATTCAAAAAAAAATATAACATTACTCTCCTTGCAACTACAAGAAAGTTTTAAAGAACCAAACTTTGAAAATACCAATACCCCCCCACATGTTCACGAAGGGTCAATTTTCCACTTTTTTTAAGGTGGCGAAAGTGACTTTTTGCGCGTTAAAAAGTTGCTCCTTATCGAAACAAGACCTTTCAACCCATTTTCACCAAATTAATTGCAGCAGAATCCAAGGAATACGTAATATTCTGAAATTTAGATTAAAATAAAAGTGCACCGAATTTAAATTTTTAGGGAATCTAGAGCATCTCCTCGTCAAGCAGAATTTGACGATATAACTTTCAACTCTCTCCCTTAAACCTAAACTGAGATAATGGGATGGCAATTTTGGTTACGTTAGAAAAACCCCTTTTTTGGAATTTTAAAAAGTCAATGTTATATATCGAAAACAAAGTGTTAGGAATGGAATCGATTCGTTTTGCCATGACAAATTAAAAAAAAAATATAACATTACTCTCCTTGCAACTACAAGAAAGTTTTCAGGAACGAAACTTTGAAAATACCAATACCCCCCCACATGTTCACGAAGGGTCACTTTCCACTTTTTTTAAGGTCGCGAAAGTGACATTTTGCGCGTTAAAAAGTTGCTCTTTATCGAAACAAGACCTTTCAACCCATTTTCACCAAATTAATCGCAGCAGGATCCAAGGAATACGTAATATTCTGATATATAGCTACAAATAAAAGTGCACTGAATTTCAATTTTTAGTAGGGCTAGGGCATCTCCTTGTCAAGCAGACTTTGACAATATAACTTTCAACTCTCTCCCTTAAACTTAAACTGAGATAATGGGATGGCAATTTTGGTTACGTTAAAAAAACCCCATTTTTGGAATTTTAAAAAGTCAATGTTATATATCGAAAACCAAGTGTTAGGAATGGAATCGATTCGTTTTGCCATGACAAATTCAAAAAAAAAATATAACATTACTCTCCTTGCAACTAAAAGAAAGTTTTAAAGAACGAAACTTTGAAAATACCAATACCCCCCCACATGTTCACGAAGGGTCTCTTTTCCAATTTTTTTAAGGAAGCGAAAGGAACTTTTTGCGCTTCAAGAAGTTAATCCTTATTGAAACTAGACCTTTCTACCCATTTTCCCTAAATTAATCGCAGCAGGATTTAAGGAATACGTAATAATCTGATATATAGCTACAAATAAAAGTGAACAGAATTTCAATTTTTAGTAGGGCTAGGGCATCTCCTTGTCAAGCAGAATTTGACAATATAACTTTCAACTCTTTCCCTTAAAATTAAACTGAGATAATGGGATGGCAATTTTGGTTACGATAGAAAAACCCCTTTTTTGGAATTTTAAAAAGTCAATGTTATATATCGAAAACAAAGTGTTAGGAATTGAATCGAATCGTTTAGCAATGACAAATTAAAAAAAAAACATAAGATCACTCTCCTTTTATCTGCAAGAAAGTTTTAAGGAACGAAACTTTGAAAATTCCAATACCCCCCCACATGTTCACGGAGGGTCACTTTTCCACTTTTTTTAAGGTGGCGAAAGTGACTTTTTGCGCGTTAAAAAGTTGCTCCTTATCGAAACAAGACCTTTCAACCCATTTTCACCAAATTAATTGCAGCAGAATCCAAGGAATACGTAATATTCTGATATATTGCTACAAATAAAAGTGCACCGAATTTAAATTTTTAGGGGGGCTAGAGCATCTCCTCGTCAAGCAGACTTTGACAATATAACTTTCAACTCTCTCCCTTAAACCTAAACTGAGATAATGGGATGGCAATTTTGGTTACGTTAGAAAAACCCCATTTTTGGAATTTTAAAAAGTCAATGTTATAAATCGAAATCAAAGTGTTTGGAATGGAATCGATTCGTTTTGCCATGACAAATTAAAAAAAAAATATAACATTACTCTCCTTTTAACTACAAGAAAGTTTTAAGGAACGAAACTTTGAAAATACCAATACCCCCCCACATGTTCATGGAGGGTCACTTTTCCACTTTTTTTAAGGTGGCGAAAGTGACTTTTTGCGCGTCAAGAAGTTGCTCCTTATCGAAACAAGATCTTTCTACCCAATTTCACCAAATTAATCGCAGCAGGATCCAAGGAATACGTAATAATCTGATAAATAGCTACAAATAAAAGTGCACCGAATTTCAATTTTTAGTAGGGCTAGGGCATCTCCTTGTCAAGCAGACTTTGACAATATAACTTTCAACTCTCTCCCTTAAACCTATACTGAGATAATGGGATGGCAATTTTGGTTACGTTAGAAAAACCCCTTTTTTGGAATTTTAAAAAGTCAATGTTATATATCGAAAACAAAGTGTTAGGAATGGAATCGATTCGTTTTGCCATGACAAATTCAAAAAAAAATATAACATTACTCTCCTTGCAACTACAAGAAAGTTTTAAAGAACCAAACTTTGAAAATACCAATACCCCCCCCACATGTTCACGAAGGGTCAATTTTCCACTTTTTTTAAGGTGGCGAAAGTGACTTTTTGCGCGTTAAAAAGTTGCTCCTTATCGAAACAAGACCTTTCAACCCATTTTCACCAAATTAATTGCAGCAGAATCCAAGGAATACGTAATATTCTGAAATTTAGATTAAAATAAAAGTGCACCGAATTTAAATTTTTAGGGAATCTAGAGCATCTCCTCGTCAAGCAGAATTTGACGATATAACTTTCAACTCTCTCCCTTAAACCTAAACTGAGATAATGGGATGGCAATTTTGGTTACGTTAGAAAAACCCCTTTTTTGGAATTTTAAAAAGTCAATGTTATATATCGAAAACAAAGTGTTAGGAATGGAATCGATTCGTTTTGCGATGACAAATTCAAAAAAAAATATAACATTACTCTCCTTGCAACTACAAGAAAGTTTTAAAGAACGAAACTTTGAAAATACCAATACCCCCCCACATGTTCACGAAGGGTCACTTTTCCACTTTTTTTAAGGTGGCGAAAGTGACTTTTTGCGCGTTAAAAAGTTGCTCCTTATCGAAACAAGACCTTTCAACCCATTTTCACCAAATTAATTGCAGCAGAATCCAAGGAATACGTAATATTCTGAAATATAGATTAAAATAAAAGTGCACCGAATTTAAATTTTTAGGAGGGCTAGAGCATCTCCTCGTCAAGCAGACTTTGACAATATAATTTTCAACTCTCTCCCTTAAACCTAAACTGAGATAATGGGATAGCAATTTTGGTTACGTTAGAAAAACCCCTTTTTTTGAATTTTAAAAAGTCGATGTTATAAATCGAAAACAAAGTGTTAGAAATGGAATCGATTCGTTTTGCCATGACAAATTAAAAAAAAAATATAACATTACTCTCCTTGCAACTACAAGAAAGTTTTCAGGAACGAAACATTGAAAATACCAATACCCCCCACATGTTCACGAAGGGTCACTTTTCCACTTTTTTTAAGGTGGCGAAAGTGACTTTTTGCGCGTTAAAAAGTTGCTCCTTATCGAAACAAGACCTTTCAACCCATTTTCACCAAATTAATCGCAGCAGGATCCAAGGAATACGTAATATTCTGATATATAGCTACAAATAAAAGTGCACCGAATTTCTATTTTTAGTAGGGCTAGGGCATCTCCTTGTCAAGCAGACTTTGACAATATAACTTTCAACTCTCTCCCTTAAACTTAAACTGAGATAATGAGATGGCAATTTTGGTTACGTTAGAAAAACCCCATTTTTGGAATTTTAAAAAGTCGATGTTATAAATCGAAATCAAAGTGTTTGGAATGGAATCGGTTCGTTTTGCCATGACAAATTCAAAAAAAAATATAACATTACTCTCTTTTTAACTACAAGAAAGTTTTAAGGAACGAAACTTTGAAAATACCAATACCCCCCCACATGTTCACGAAGGGTCAATTTTCCACTTTTTTTAAGGTGGCAAAAGTGACTTTTTGCGCGTTAAAAAGTTGCTCCTTATCGAAACAAGACCTTTCAACCCATTTTCACCAAATTAATTGCAGCAGAATCTAAGGAATACGTAATATTCTGAAATTTAGATTAAAATAAAAGTGCACCGAATTTAAATTTTTAGGGAATCTAGAGCATCTCCTCGTCAAGCAGAATTTGACGATATAACTTTTAACTCTCTCCCTTAAACCTAAACTGAGATAATGGGATGGCAATTTTGGTTACGTTAGAAAAACCCCTTTTTTGGAATTTTAATAAGTCAATGTTATATATCGAAAACAAAGTGTTAGGAATGGAATCGATTCGTTTTGCGATGACAAATTCAAAAAAAAATATAACATTACTCTCCTTGCAACTACAAGAAAGTTTTAAAGAACGAAACTTTGAAAATACCAATACCCCCCCACATGTTCACGAAGGGTCACTTTTCCACTTTTTTTAAGGTGGCGAAAGTGACTTTTTGCGCGTTAAAAAGTTGTTCCTTATCGAAACAAGACCTTTCAACCCATTTTCACCAAATTAATCGCAGCAGGATCCAAGGAATACGTAATATTCTGATATATAGCTACAAATAAAAGTGCACCGAATTTCTATTTTTAGTAGGGCTAGGGCATCTCCTTGTCAAGCAGACTTTGACAATATAACTTTCAACTCTCTCCCTTAAACTTAAACTGAGATAATGAGATGGCAATTTTGGTTACGTTAGAAAAACCCCATTTTTGGAATTTTAAAAAGTCGATGTTATAAATCGAAATCAAAGTGTTTGGAATGGAATCGGTTCGTTTTGCCATGACAAATTCAAAAAAAAATATAACATTACTCTCCTTTTAACTACAAGAAAGTTTTAAGGAACGAAACTTTGAAAATACCAATACCCCCCCCACATGTACACGGAGGGTCAATTTTCCACTCTTTTTAAGGTGGCGAAAGTGACTTTTTGCGCGTCAAGAAGTTGCTCCTTATCGAAATAAGATCTTTCTACCCATTTTCACCAAAATAATTGCAGCAGGATCCAAGGAATACGTAATTATCTGCTAAATAGCCACAAATAAAAGTGCACCGAATTTCAATTTTTAGTAGGGCTAGGGCATCTCCTTGTCAAGCAGATTTTGACAATATAACTTTCAACTCTCTCCCTTAAACTTATACTGAGATAATGGGATGGCAA
The DNA here is from genome assembly GCA_949825025.1 of Siphlonurus alternatus. Lineage (NCBI taxonomy): Eukaryota > Metazoa > Arthropoda > Insecta > Ephemeroptera > Siphlonuridae > Siphlonurus > Siphlonurus alternatus. The sequence continues at coordinate 39,508,909 of OX463778.1, read as the reverse complement.
TTTTGGTTACGTTTGAAAAACCCCTTTTTTGGAATTTTAAAAAGTAAATGTTATATATCGAAAACAAAGTGTTAGGAATGGATTCGATTCGTTTTGCCATGACAAATTCAAAAAAAATTATAACATTACTCTCCTTGCAATTACAAGAAAGTTTTAAAGAACGAAACTTTGAAAATACTAATACCCCCCCACATGTTCACGAAGGGTCACTTTTCCACTTTTTTTAATGTGGCGAAAGTGACCTTTTGCGCGTTAAAAAGTTGCTCCTTTTCGAAACAAGACCTTTCAACCCATTTTCACCAAATTAATTGCAGCAGAATCCAAGGAATACGTAATATTCTGAAATATAGATTAAAATAAAAGTGCACCGAATTTAAATTTTTAGGGGGGCTAGAGCATCTCCTCGTCAAGCAGACTTTGACAATATAACTTTCAACTCTCTCCCTTAAACCTAAACTGAGATAATGGGATGGTAATTTTGGTTACGTTAGAAAAACACCATTTTTGGAATTTTAAAAAGTCGATGTTATAAATCGAAATCAAAGTGCTTGGAATGGAATCGATTCGTTTAGCCATGACAAATTAAAAAAAAAAATATAACTTTACTCTCCTTTTAACTACAAGAAAGTTTTAAGGAACGAAACTTTGAAAATACCAATACCCCCCCACATGTTCACGAAGGGTCACTTTTCCACTTTTTTTAAGGTGGCGAAAGTGACTTTTTGCGCGTCAAGAAGTTGCTCCTTATCGAAACAAGATCTTGTTACCCATTTTCACCAAATTAATCGCAGCAGGATCCAAGGAATACGTAATAATCTGATAAAAAGCTACAAATAAAAGTGCACCGAATTTCAATTTTTAGTAGGGCTAGGGCATCTCCTTGTCAAGCAGACTTTGACAATATAACTTTCAACTCTCTCCCTTAAACCTATACTGAGATAATGGGATGGCAATTTTGGTTACGTTAGAAAAACCCCTTTTTTGGAATTTTAAAAAGTCAATGTTATATATCGAAAACAAAGTGTTAGGAATGGAATCGATTCGTTTTGCCATGACAAATTCAAAAAAAAATATAACATTACTCTCCTTGCAACTACAAGAAAGTTTTAAAGAACCAAACTTTGAAAATACCAATACCCCCCCACATGTTCACGAAGGGTCAATTTTCCACTTTTTTTAAGGTGGCGAAAGTGACTTTTTGCGCGTTAAAAAGTTGCTCCTTATCGAAACAAGACCTTTCAACCCATTTTCACCAAATTAATTGCAGCAGAATCCAAGGAATACGTAATATTCTGAAATTTAGATTAAAATAAAAGTGCACCGAATTTAAATTTTTAGGGAATCTAGAGCATCTCCTCGTCAAGCAGAATTTGACGATATAACTTTCAACTCTCTCCCTTAAACCTAAACTGAGATAATGGGATGGCAATTTTGGTTACGTTAGAAAAACCCCTTTTTTGGAATTTTAAAAAGTCAATGTTATATATCGAAAACAAAGTGTTAGGAATGGAATCGATTCGTTTTGCCATGACAAATTAAAAAAAAAATATAACATTACTCTCCTTGCAACTACAAGAAAGTTTTCAGGAACGAAACTTTGAAAATACCAATACCCCCCCACATGTTCACGAAGGGTCACTTTCCACTTTTTTTAAGGTCGCGAAAGTGACATTTTGCGCGTTAAAAAGTTGCTCTTTATCGAAACAAGACCTTTCAACCCATTTTCACCAAATTAATCGCAGCAGGATCCAAGGAATACGTAATATTCTGATATATAGCTACAAATAAAAGTGCACTGAATTTCAATTTTTAGTAGGGCTAGGGCATCTCCTTGTCAAGCAGACTTTGACAATATAACTTTCAACTCTCTCCCTTAAACTTAAACTGAGATAATGGGATGGCAATTTTGGTTACGTTAAAAAAACCCCATTTTTGGAATTTTAAAAAGTCAATGTTATATATCGAAAACCAAGTGTTAGGAATGGAATCGATTCGATTTGCCATGACAAATTCAAAAAAAAAATATAACATTACTCTCCTTGCAACTAAAAGAAAGTTTTAAAGAACGAAACTTTGAAAATACCAATACCCCCCCACATGTTCACGAAGGGTCTCTTTTCCAATTTTTTTAAGGAAGCGAAAGGAACTTTTTGCGCTTCAAGAAGTTAATCCTTATTGAAACTAGACCTTTCTACCCATTTTCCCTAAATTAATCGCAGCAGGATTTAAGGAATACGTAATAATCTGATATATAGCTACAAATAAAAGTGAACAGAATTTCAATTTTTAGTAGGGCTAGGGCATCTCCTTGTCAAGCAGAATTTGACAATATAACTTTCAACTCTTTCCCTTAAAATTAAACTGAGATAATGGGATGGCAATTTTGGTTACGATAGAAAAACCCCTTTTTTGGAATTTTAAAAAGTCAATGTTATATATCGAAAACAAAGTGTTAGGAATTGAATCGAATCGTTTAGCAATGACAAATTAAAAAAAAAACATAAGATCACTCTCCTTTTATCTGCAAGAAAGTTTTAAGGAACGAAACTTTGAAAATTCCAATACCCCCCCACATGTTCACGGAGGGTCACTTTTCCACTTTTTTTAAGGTGGCGAAAGTGACTTTTTGCGCGTTAAAAAGTTGCTCCTTATCGAAACAAGACCTTTCAACCCATTTTCACCAAATTAATTGCAGCAGAATCCAAGGAATACGTAATATTCTGATATATTGCTACAAATAAAAGTGCACCGAATTTAAATTTTTAGGGGGGCTAGAGCATCTCCTCGTCAAGCAGACTTTGACAATATAACTTTCAACTCTCTCCCTTAAACCTAAACTGAGATAATGGGATGGCAATTTTGGTTACGTTAGAAAAACCCCATTTTTGGAATTTTAAAAAGTCAATGTTATAAATCGAAATCAAAGTGTTTGGAATGGAATCGATTCGTTTTGCCATGACAAATTAAAAAAAAAATATAACATTACTCTCCTTTTAACTACAAGAAAGTTTTAAGGAACGAAACTTTGAAAATACCAATACCCCCCCACATGTTCATGGAGGGTCACTTTTCCACTTTTTTTAAGGTGGCGAAAGTGACTTTTTGCGCGTCAAGAAGTTGCTCCTTATCGAAACAAGATCTTTCTACCCATTTTCACCAAATTAATCGCAGCAGGATCCAAGGAATACGTAATAATCTGATAAATAGCTACAAATAAAAGTGCACCGAATTTCAATTTTTAGTAGGGCTAGGGCATCTCCTTGTCAAGCAGACTTTGACAATATAACTTTCAACTCTCTCCCTTAAACCTATACTGAGATAATGGGATGGCAATTTTGGTTACGTTAGAAAAACCCCTTTTTTGGAATTTTAAAAAGTCAATGTTATATATCGAAAACAAAGTGTTAGGAATGGAATCGATTCGTTTTGCCATGACAAATTCAAAAAAAAATATAACATTACTCTCCTTGCAACTACAAGAAAGTTTTAAAGAACCAAACTTTGAAAATACCAATACCCCCCCCACATGTTCACGAAGGGTCAATTTTCCACTTTTTTTAAGGTGGCGAAAGTGACTTTTTGCGCGTTAAAAAGTTGCTCCTTATCGAAACAAGACCTTTCAACCCAATTTCACCAAATTAATTGCAGCAGAATCCAAGGAATACGTAATATTCTGAAATTTAGATTAAAATAAAAGTGCACCGAATTTAAATTTTTAGGGAATCTAGAGCATCTCCTCGTCAAGCAGAATTTGACGATATAACTTTCAACTCTCTCCCTTAAACCTAAACTGAGATAATGGGATGGCAATTTTGGTTACGTTAGAAAAACCCCTTTTTTTGAATTTTAAAAAGTCGATGTTATAAATCGAAAACAAAGTGTTAGAAATGGAATCGATTCGTTTTGCCAAGACAAATTAAAAAAAAAATATAACATTACTCTCCTTGCAACTACAAGAAAGTTTTCAGGAACGAAACATTGAAAATACCAATACCCCCCACATGTTCACGAAAGGTCACTTTTCCACTTTTTTTAAGGTGGCGAAAGTGACTTTTTGCGCGTTAAAAAGTTGCTCCTTATCGAAACAAGACCTTTCAACCCATTTTCACCAAATTAATCGCAGCAGGATCCAAGGAATACGTAATATTCTGATATATAGCTACAAATAAAAGTGCACCGAATTTCTATTTTTAGTAGGGCTAGGGCATCTCCTTGTCAAGCAGACTTTGACAATATAACTTTCAACTCTCTCCCTTAAACTTAAACTGAGATAATGAGATGGCAATTTTGGTTACGTTAGAAAAACCCCATTTTTGGAATTCTAAAAAGTCGATGTTATAAATCGAAATCAAAGTGTTTGGAATGGAATCGGTTCGTTTTGCCATGACAAATTCAAAAAAAAAATATAACATTACTCTCCTTTTAACTACAAGAAAGTTTTAAGGAACGAAACTTTGAAAATACCAATACCCCCCCACATATGTTCACGAAGGGTCAATTTTCCACTTTTTTTAAGGTGGCGAAAGTGACTTTTTGCGCGTTAAAAAGTTGCTCCTTATCGAAACAAGATCTTTCAACCCATTTTCACCAAATTAATTGCAGCAGAATCCAAGGAATACGTAATATTCTGAAATTTAGATTAAAATAAAAGTGCACCGAATTTAAATTTTTAGGGAATCTAGAGCATCTCCTCGTCAAGCAGAATTTGACGATATAACTTTCAACTCTCTCCCTTAAACCTAAACTGAGATAATGGGATGGCAATTTTGGTTACGTTAGAAAAACCCCTTTTTTGGAATTTTAAAAAGTCAATGTTATATATCGAAAACAAAGTGTTAGGAATGGAATCGATTCGTTTTGCGATGACAAATTCAAAAAAAAATATAACATTACTCTCCTTGCAACTACAAGAAAGTTTTAAAGAACGAAACTTTGAAAATACCAATACCCCCCCACATGTTCACGAAGGGTCACTTTTCCACTTTTTTTAAGGTGGCGAAAGTGACTTTTTGCGCGTTAAAAAGTTGCTCCTTATCGAAACAAGACCTTTCAACCCATTTTCACCAAATTAATTGCAGCAGAATCCAAGGAATACGTAATATTCTGAAATATAGATTAAAATAAAAGTGCACCGAATTTAAATTTTTAGGAGGGCTAGAGCATCTCCTCGTCAAGCAGACTTTGACAATATAATTTTCAACTCTCTCCCTTAAACCTAAACTGAGATAATGGGATAGCAATTTTGGTTACGTTAGAAAAACCCCTTTTTTTGAATTTTAAAAAGTCGATGTTATAAATCGAAAACAAAGTGTTAGAAATGGAATCGATTCGTTTTGCCATGACAAATTAAAAAAAAAATATAACATTACTCTCCTTGCAACTACAAGAAAGTTTTCAGGAACGAAACATTGAAAATACCAATACCCCCCACATGTTCACGAAAGGTCACTTTTCCACTTTTTTTAAGGTGGCGAAAGTGACTTTTTGCGCGTTAAAAAGTTGTTCCTTATCGAAACAAGACCTTTCAACCCATTTTCACCAAATTAATCGCAGCAGGATCCAAGGAATACGTAATATTCTGATATATAGCTACAAATAAAAGTGCACCGAATTTCAATTTTTAGTAGGGCTAGGGCATCTCCTTGTCAAGCAGACTTTGACAATATAACTTTCAACTCTCCCCCTTAAACTTAAACTGAGATAATGGGATGGCAATTTTGGTTACGTTAGAAAAACCCCATTTTTGGAATTTTAAAAAGTCGATGTTATAAATCGAAATCAAAGTGTTTGGAATGGAATCGATTTGTTTTGCCATGACAAATTAAAAAAAATATATAACATTACTCTCCTTTTAACTACAAGAAAGTTTTAAGGAACGAAACTTTGAAAATACCAATACCCCCCCCCCCCACATGTTCACGGAGGGTCACTTTTCCACTTTTTTTAAGGTGGCGAAAGTGACTTTTTGCAAGTTAAAAAGTTGCTCCTTATCGAAACAAGACCTTTCAACACATTTTCACCAAATTAATCGCAGCAGGATCCAAGGAATACGTAATATTCTGATATATAGCTACAAATAAAAGTGCACCGAATTTCAATTTTTAGTAGGGCTAGGGCATCTCCTTGTCAAACAGACTTTGACAATATAACTTTCAACTCTCTCCCTTAAACTTAAACTGAGATAATGGGATGGCAATTTTGGTTACGTTAGAAAAACCCCATTTTTGGAATTTTAAAAAGTCGATGTTATAAATCGAAATCAAAGTGTTTGGAATGGAATCGATTCGTTTTGCCATGACAAATTAAAAAAAAAATATAAAATTACTCTCCTTTTAACTACAAGAAAGTTTTAAGGAACGAAACTTTGAAAATACCAATACCCCCCCACATATGTTCACGGATGGTCACTTTTCCAATTTTTTTAATAAAGCGAAAGTGACTTTTTGAACTTCAAGAAGTTAATCCTTATTGAAACAAGACCTTTCTACCCATTTTCACCAAATTAATCGCAGCAGGATCCAAGGAATACGTAATAATCTGATATATAGCTACAATTAAAAGTGCACCGAATTTCAATTTTTAGTAGGGCTAGGGCATCTCCTTGTCAAGCAGACTTTGACAATATAACTTTCAACTCTCTCCCTTAAACTTAAACTGAGATAATGGGATGGCAATTTTGGTTACGTTAGAAAAACCCCTTTTTTGGAATTTTAAAAAGTCGATGTTATAAATCGAAATCAAAGTGTTAGGAATGGAATCGATTCGTTTTGCCATGACAAATTCAAAAAAAAATATAAGATCACTCTCCTTTTATCTGCAAGAAAGTTTTAAGGAACGAAACTTTGAAAATTCCAATACCCCCCCACATGTTCACGGATGGTCTCTTTTCCAATTTTTTTAAGGAAGCGAAAGGAACTTTTTGCGCTTCAAGAAGTTAATCCTCATTGAAACTAGACCTTTCTTCCCATTTTCCCTAAATTAATCGCAGCAGGATTTAAGGAATACGTAATAATCTGATATATAGCTACAAATAAAAGTGAACAGAATTTCAATTTTTAGTAGGGCTAGGGCATCTCCTTGTCAAGCAGAATTTGACAATATAACTTTCAACTCTTTCCCTTAAAATTAAACTGAGATAATGGGATGGCAATTTTGGTTACGATAGAAAAACCCCTTTTTTGGAATTTTAAAAAGTCAATGTTATTTATCGAAAACAAAGTGTTAGGAATTGAATCGAATCGTTTAGCAATGACAAATTAAAAAAAAAATATAAGATCACTCTCCTTTTATCTGCAAGAAAGTTTTAAGGAACGAAACTTTGAAAATACCAATACCCCCCCACATATGTTCACGGATGGTCACTTTTCCAATTTTTTTAATAAAGCGAAAGTGACTTTTTGAACTTCAAGAAGTTAATCCTTATTGAAACAAGACCTTTCTACCCATTTTCACCAAATTAATCGCAGCAGGATCCAAGGAATACGTAATAATCTGATATATAGCTACAATTAAAAGTGCACCGAATTTCAATTTTTAGTAGGGCTAGGGCATCTCCTTGTCAAGCAGACTTTGACAATATAACTTTCAACTCTCTCCCTTAAACTTAAACTGAGATAATGGGATGGCAATTTTGGTTACGTTAGAAAAACCCCTTTTTTGGAATTTTAAAAAGTCGATGTTATAAATCGAAATCAAAGTGTTAGGAATGGAATCGATTCGTTTTGCCATGACAAATTCAAAAAAAAATATAAGATCACTCTCCTTTTATCTGCAAGAAAGTTTTAAGGAACGAAACTTTGAAAATTCCAATACCCCCCCACATGTTCACGGATGGTCTCTTTTCCAATTTTTTTAAGGAAGCGAAAGGAACTTTTTGCGCTTCAAGAAGTTAATCCTTATTGAAACTAGACCTTTCTACCCATTTTCCCTAAATTAATCGCAGCAGGATTTAAGGAATACGTAATAATCTGATATATAGCTACAAATAAAAGTGAACAGAATTTCAATTTTTAGTAGGGCTAGGGCATCTCCTTGTCAAGCAGAATTTGACAATATAACTTTCAACTCTTTCCCTTAAAATTAAACTGAGATAATGGGATGGCAATTTTGGTTACGATAGAAAAACCCCTTTTTTGGAATTTTAAAAAGTCAATGTTATATATCGAAAACAAAGTGTTAGGAATTGAATCGAATCGTTTAGCAATGACAAATTAAAAAAAAAATATAAGATCACTCTCCTTTTATCTGCAAGAAAGTTTTAAGGAACGAAACTTTGAAAATTCCAATACCCCCCCACATGTTCACGGAGGGTCACTTTTCCACTTTTTTTAAGGTGGCGAAAGTGACTTTTTGCGCGTTAAAAAGTTGCTCCTTATCGAAACAAGACCTTTCAACCCATTTTCACCAAATTAATTGCAGCAGAATCCAAGGAATACGTAATATTCTGATATATAGCTACAAATAAAAGTGCACCGAATTTAAATTTTTAGGGGGGCTAGAGCATCTCCTCGTCAAGCAGATTTTGACAATATAACTTTCAACTCTCTCCCTTAAACCTAAACTGAGATAATGGGATGGCAATTTTGGTTACGTTAGAAAAACCCCATTTTTGGAATTTTAAAAAGTCAATGTTATAAATCGAAATCAAAGTGTTTGGAATGGAATCGATTCGTTTTGCGATGACAAATTAAAAAAAAAAATATAACATTACTCTCCTTTTAACTACAAGAAAGTTTTAAGGAACGAAACTTTGAAAATACCAATACCCCCCCACATGTTCATGGAGGGTCACTTTTCCACTTTTTTTAAGGTGGCGAAAGTGACTTTTTGCGCGTCAAGAAGTTGCTCCTTATCGAAACAAGATTTTTCTACCCATTTTCACCAAATTAATCGCAGCAGGATCCAAGGAATACGTAATAATCTGATAAAAGACTACAAATAAAAGTGCACCGAATTTCAATTTTTAGTAGGGCTAGGGCATCTCCTTGTCAAGCAGACTTTGACAATATAACTTTCATTTCTCTCCCTTAAACTTAAACTGAGATAATGGGATGGCAATTTTGGTTACGTTAGAAAAACCCCATTTTTGGAATTTTAAAAAGTCTATGGTATAAATCGAAATCAAAGTGTTTGGAATGGAATCGTTTCGTTTTGCCATGACAAATTAAAAAAAAAATGACATTACTCTCCTTTTAACTACAAGAACGTTTTAAGGAACGAAACATTGAAAATACCAATACCCCCCCACATGTTCACGGAGGGTCACCTTTCCACTTTTTTTAAGGTGGCAAAAGTGACTTTTTGCGCGTCAAGAAGTTGCTCCTTATCGAAACAAGATCTTTCTACCCATTTTCACCAAATTAATCGCAGCAGGATCCAAGGAATACGTAATAATCTGATAAATAGCTACAAATAAAAGTGCACCGAATTTCAATTTTTAGTAGGGCTAGGGCATCTCCTTGTCAAGCAGACTTTGACAATATAACTTTCAACTCTCTCCCTTAAACCTATACTGAGATAATGGGATGGCAATTTTGGTTACGTTAGAAAAACCCCTTTTTTGGAATTTTAAAAAGTCAATGTTATATATCGAAAACAAAGTGTTAGGAATGGAATCGATTCGTTTTGCCATGACAAATTCAAAAAAAAATATAACATTACTCTCCTTGCAACTACAAGAAAGTTTTAAAGAACCAAACTTTGAAAATACCAATACCCCCCCCACATGTTCACGAAGGGTCAATTTTCCACTTTTTTTAAGGTGGCGAAAGTGACTTTTTGCGCGTTAAAAAGTTGCTCCTTATCGAAACAAGACCTTTCAACCCATTTTCACCAAATTAATTGCAGCAGAATCCAAGGAATACGTAATATTCTGAAATTTAGATTAAAATAAAAGTGCACCGAATTTAAATTTTTAGGGAATCTAGAGCATCTCCTCGTCAAGCAGAATTTGACGATATAACTTTCAACTCTCTCCCTTAAACCTAAACTGAGATAATGGGATGGCAATTTTGGTTACGTTAGAAAAACCCCTTTTTTGGAATTTTAAAAAGTCAATGTTATATATCGAAAACAAAGTGTTAGGAATGGAATCGATTCGTTTTGCGATGACAAATTCAAAAAAAAATATAACATTACTCTCCTTGCAACTACAAGAAAGTTTTAAAGAACGAAACTTTGAAAATACCAATACCCCCCCACATGTTCACGAAGGGTCACTTTTCCACTTTTTTTAAGGTGGCGAAAGTGACTTTTTGCGCGTTAAAAAGTTGCTCCTTATCGAAACAAGAACTTTCAACCCATTTTCACCAAATTAATTGCAGCAGAATCCAAGGAATACGTAATATTCTGAAATATAGATTAAAATAAAAGTGCACCGAATTTAAATTTTTAGGAGGGCTAGAGCATCTCCTCGTCAAGCAGACTTTGACAATATAATTTTCAACTCTCTCCCTTAAACCTAAACTGAGATAATGGGATAGCAATTTTGGTTACGTTAGAAAAACCCCTTTTTTTGAATTTTAAAAAGTCGATGTTATAAATCGAAAACAAAGTGTTAGAAATGGAATCGATTCGTTTTGCCATGACAAATTAAAAAAAAAATATAACATTACTCTCCTTGCAACTACAAGAAAGTTTTCAGGAACGAAACATTGAAAATACCAATACCCCCCACATGTTCACGAAGGGTCACTTTTCCACTTTTTTTAAGGTGGCGAAAGTGACTTTTTGCGCGTTAAAAAGTTGCTCCTTATCGAAACAAGACCTTTCAACCCATTTTCACCAAATTAATCGCAGCAGGATCCAAGGAATACGTAATATTCTGATATATAGCTACAAATAAAAGTGCACCGAATTTCTATTTTTAGTAGGGCTAGGGCATCTCCTTGTCAAGCAGACTTTGACAATATAACTTTCAACTCTCTCCCTTAAACTTAAACTGAGATAATGAGATGGCAATTTTGGTTACGTTAGAAAAACCCCATTTTTGGAATTTTAAAAAGTCGATGTTATAAATCGAAATCAAAGTGTTTGGAATGGAATCGGTTCGTTTTGCCATGACAAATTCAAAAAAAAATATAACATTACTCTCTTTTTAACTACAAGAAAGTTTTAAGGAACGAAACTTTGAAAATACCAATACCCCCCCACATGTTCACGAAGGGTCAATTTTCCACTTTTTTTAAGGTGGCGAAAGTGACTTTTTGCGCGTTAAAAAGTTGCTCCTTATCGAAACAAGACCTTTCAACCCATTTTCACCAAATTAATTGCAGCAGAATCCAAGGAATACGTAATATTCTGAAATTTAGATTAAAATAAAAGTGCACCGAATTTAAATTTTTAGGGAATCTAGAGCATCTCCTCGTCAAGCAGAATTTGACGATATAACTTTCAACTCTCTCCCTTAAACCTAAACTGAGATAATGGGATGGCAATTTTGGTTACGTTAGAAAAACCCCTTTTTTGGAATTTTAAAAAGTCAATGTTATATATCGAAAACAAAGTGTTAGGAATGGAATCGATTCGTTTTGCGATGACAAATTCAAAAAAAAATATAACATTACTCTCCTTGCAACTACAAGAAAGTTTTAAAGAACGAAACTTTGAAAATACCAATACCCCCCCACATGTTCACGAAGGGTCACTTTTCCACTTTTTTTAAGGTGGCGAAAGTGACTTTTTGCGCGTTAAAAAGTTGCTCCTTATCGAAACAAGAACTTTCAACCCATTTTCACCAAATTAATTGCAGCAGAATCCAAGGAATACGTAATATTCTGAAATATAGATTAAAATAAAAGTGCACCGAATTTAAATTTTTAGGAGGGCTAGAGCATCTCCTCGTCAAGCAGACTTTGACAATATAATTTTCAACTCTCTCCCTTAAACCTAAACTGAGATAATGGGATAGCAATTTTGGTTACGTTAGAAAAACCCCTTTTTTTGAATTTTAAAAAGTCGATGTTATAAATCGAAAACAAAGTGTTAGAAATGGAATCGATTCGTTTTGCCATGACAAATTAAAAAAAAAATATAACATTACTCTCCTTGCAACTACAAGAAAGTTTTCAGGAACGAAACATTGAAAATACCAATACCCCCCACATGTTCACGAAGGGTCACTTTTCCACTTTTTTTAAGGTGGCGAAAGTGACTTTTTGCGCGTTAAAAAGTTGCTCCTTATCGAAACAAGACCTTTCAACCCATTTTCACCAAATTAATCGCAGCAGGATCCAAGGAATACGTAATATTCTGATATATAGCTACAAATAAAAGTGCACCGAATTTCTATTTTTAGTAGGGCTAGGGCATCTCCTTGTCAAGCAGACTTTGACAATATAACTTTCAACTCTCTCCCTTAAACTTAAACTGAGATAATGAGATGGCAATTTTGGTTACGTTAGAAAAACCCCATTTTTGGAATTTTAAAAAGTCGATGTTATAAATCGAAATCAAAGTGTTTGGAATGGAATCGGTTCGTTTTGCCATGACAAATTCAAAAAAAAATATAACATTACTCTCTTTTTAACTACAAGAAAGTTTTAAGGAACGAAACTTTGAAAATACCAATACCCCCCCACATGTTCACGAAGGGTCAATTTTCCACTTTTTTTAAGGTGGCGAAAGTGACTTTTTGCGCGTTAAAAAGTTGCTCCTTATCGAAACAAGACCTTTCAACCCATTTTCACCAAATTAATTGCAGCAGAATCTAAGGAATACGTAATATTCTGAAATTTAGATTAAAATAAAAGTGCACCGAATTTAAATTTTTAGGGAATCTAGAGCATCTCCTCGTCAAGCAGAATTTGACGATATAACTTTTAACTCTCTCCCTTAAACCTAAACTGAGATAATGGGATGGCAATTTTGGTTACGTTAGAAAAACCCCTTTTTTGGAATTTTAATAAGTCAATGTTATATATCGAAAACAAAGTGTTAGGAATGGAATCGATTCGTTTTGCGATGACAAATTCAAAAAAAAATATAACATTACTCTCCTTGCAACTACAAGAAAGTTTTAAAGAACGAAACTTTGAAAATACCAATACCCCCCCACATGTTCACGAAGGGTCACTTTTCCACTTTTTTTAAGGTGGCGAAAGTGACTTTTTGCGCGTTAAAAAGTTGTTCCTTATCGAAACAAGACCTTTCAACCCATTTTCACCAAATTAATCGCAGCAGGATCCAAGGAATACGTAATATTCTGATATATAGCTACAAATAAAAGTGCACCGAATTTCTATTTTTAGTAGGGCTAGGGCATCTCCTTGTCAAGCAGACTTTGACAATATAACTTTCAACTCTCTCCCTTAAACTTAAACTGAGATAATGAGATGGCAATTTTGGTTACGTTAGAAAAACCCCATTTTTGGAATTTTAAAAAGTCGATGTTATAAATCGAAATCAAAGTGTTTGGAATGGAATCGGTTCGTTTTGCCATGACAAATTCAAAAAAAAATATAACATTACTCTCCTTTTAACTACAAGAAAGTTTTAAGGAACGAAACTTTGAAAATACCAATACCCCCCCCACATGTACACGGAGGGTCAATTTTCCACTTTTTTTAAGGTGGCGAAAGTGACTTTTTGCGCGTTAAAAAGTTGCTCCTTATCGAAACAAGACCTTTCAACCCATTTTCACCAAATTAATTGCAGCAGAATCCAAGGAATACGTAATATTCTGATATATAGCTACAAATAAAAGTGCACCGAATTTAAATTTTTAGGGGGGCTAGAGCATCTCCTCGTCAAGCAGATTTTGACAATATAACTTTCAACTCTCTCCCTTAAACCTAAACTGAGATAATGGGGTGGCAATTTTGGTTACGTTAGAAAAACCCCATTTTTGGAATTTTAAAAAGTCAATGTTATAAATCGAAATCAAAGTGTTTGGAATGGAATCGATTCGTTTTGCGATGACAAATTAAAAAAAAAAATATAACATTACTCTCCTTTTAACTACAAGAAAGTTTTAAGGAACGAAACTTTGAAAATACCAATACCCCCCCACATGTTCATGGAGGGTCACTTTTCCACTTTTTTTAAGGTGGCGAAAGTGACTTTTTGCGCGTCAAGAAGTTGCTCCTTATCGAAACAAGATTTTTCTACCCATTTTCACCAAATTAATCGCAGCAGGATCCAAGGAATACGTAATAATCTGATAAAAGACTACAAATAAAAGTGCACCGAATTTCAATTTTTAGTAGGGCTAGGGCATCTCCTTGTCAAGCAGACTTTGACAATATAACTTTCATTTCTCTCCCTTAAACTTAAACTGAGATAATGGGATGGCAATTTTGGTTACGTTAGAAAAACCCCATTTTTGGAATTTTAAAAAGTCTATGGTATAAATCGAAATCAAAGTGTTTGGAATGGAATCGTTTCGTTTTGCCATGACAAATTAAAAAAAAAATGACATTACTCTCCTTTTAACTACAAGAACGTTTTAAGGAACGAAACATTGAAAATACCAATACCCCCCCACATGTTCACGGAGGGTCACCTTTCCACTTTTTTTAAGGTGGCAAAAGTGACTTTTTGCGCGTCAAGAAGTTGCTCCTTATCGAAACAAGATCTTTCTACCCATTTTCACCAAATTAATCGCAGCAGGATCCAAGGAATACGTAATAATCTGATAAATAGCTACAAATAAAAGTGCACCGAATTTCAATTTTTAGTAGGGCTAGGGCATCTCCTTGTCAAGCAGACTTTGACAATATAACTTTCAACTCTCTCCCTTAAACCTATACTGAGATAATGGGATGGCAATTTTGGTTACGTTAGAAAAACCCCTTTTTTGGAATTTTAAAAAGTCAATGTTATATATCGAAAACAAAGTGTTAGGAATGGAATCGATTCGTTTTGCCATGACAAATTCAAAAAAAAATATAACATTACTCTCCTTGCAACTACAAGAAAGTTTTAAAGAACCAAACTTTGAAAATACCAATACCCCCCCCACATGTTCACGAAGGGTCAATTTTCCACTTTTTTTAAGGTGGCGAAAGTGACTTTTTGCGCGTTAAAAAGTTGCTCCTTATCGAAACAAGACCTTTCAACCCATTTTCACCAAATTAATTGCAGCAGAATCCAAGGAATACGTAATATTCTGAAATTTAGATTAAAATAAAAGTGCACCGAATTTAAATTTTTAGGGAATCTAGAGCATCTCCTCGTCAAGCAGAATTTGACGATATAACTTTCAACTCTCTCCCTTAAACCTAAACTGAGATAATGGGATGGCAATTTTGGTTACGTTAGAAAAACCCCTTTTTTGGAATTTTAAAAAGTCAATGTTATATATCGAAAACAAAGTGTTAGGAATGGAATCGATTCGTTTTGCGATGACAAATTCAAAAAAAAATATAACATTACTCTCCTTGCAACTACAAGAAAGTTTTAAAGAACGAAACTTTGAAAATACCAATACCCCCCCACATGTTCACGAAGGGTCACTTTTCCACTTTTTTTAAGGTGGCGAAAGTGACTTTTTGCGCGTTAAAAAGTTGCTCCTTATCGAAACAAGAACTTTCAACCCATTTTCACCAAATTAATTGCAGCAGAATCCAAGGAATACGTAATATTCTGAAATATAGATTAAAATAAAAGTGCACCGAATTTAAATTTTTAGGAGGGCTAGAGCATCTCCTCGTCAAGCAGACTTTGACAATATAATTTTCAACTCTCTCCCTTAAACCTAAACTGAGATAATGGGATAGCAATTTTGGTTACGTTAGAAAAACCCCTTTTTTTGAATTTTAAAAAGTCGATGTTATAAATCGAAAACAAAGTGTTAGAAATGGAATCGATTCGTTTTGCCATGACAAATTAAAAAAAAAATATAACATTACTCTCCTTGCAACTACAAGAAAGTTTTCAGGAACGAAACATTGAAAATACCAATACCCCCCACATGTTCACGAAGGGTCACTTTTCCACTTTTTTTAAGGTGGCGAAAGTGACTTTTTGCGCGTTAAAAAGTTGCTCCTTATCGAAACAAGACCTTTCAACCCATTTTCACCAAATTAATCGCAGCAGGATCCAAGGAATACGTAATATTCTGATATATAGCTACAAATAAAAGTGCACCGAATTTCTATTTTTAGTAGGGCTAGGGCATCTCCTTGTCAAGCAGACTTTGACAATATAACTTTCAACTCTCTCCCTTAAACTTAAACTGAGATAATGAGATGGCAATTTTGGTTACGTTAGAAAAACCCCATTTTTGGAATTTTAAAAAGTCGATGTTATAAATCGAAATCAAAGTGTTTGGAATGGAATCGGTTCGTTTTGCCATGACAAATTCAAAAAAAAATATAACATTACTCTCTTTTTAACTACAAGAAAGTTTTAAGGAACGAAACTTTGAAAATACCAATACCCCCCCACATGTTCACGAAGGGTCAATTTTCCACTTTTTTTAAGGTGGCGAAAGTGACTTTTTGCGCGTTAAAAAGTTGCTCCTTATCGAAACAAGACCTTTCAACCCATTTTCACCAAATTAATTGCAGCAGAATCTAAGGAATACGTAATATTCTGAAATTTAGATTAAAATAAAAGTGCACCGAATTTAAATTTTTAGGGAATCTAGAGCATCTCCTCGTCAAGCAGAATTTGACGATATAACTTTTAACTCTCTCCCTTAAACCTAAACTGAGATAATGGGATGGCAATTTTGGTTACGTTAGAAAAACCCCTTTTTTGGAATTTTAATAAGTCAATGTTATATATCGAAAACAAAGTGTTAGGAATGGAATCGATTCGTTTTGCGATGACAAATTCAAAAAAAAATATAACATTACTCTCCTTGCAACTACAAGAAAGTTTTAAAGAACGAAACTTTGAAAATACCAATACCCCCCCACATGTTCACGAAGGGTCACTTTTCCACTTTTTTTAAGGTGGCGAAAGTGACTTTTTGCGCGTTAAAAAGTTGTTCCTTATCGAAACAAGACCTTTCAACCCATTTTCACCAAATTAATCGCAGCAGGATCCAAGGAATACGTAATATTCTGATATATAGCTACAAATAAAAGTGCACCGAATTTCTATTTTTAGTAGGGCTAGGGCATCTCCTTGTCAAGCAGACTTTGACAATATAACTTTCAACTCTCTCCCTTAAACTTAAACTGAGATAATGAGATGGCAATTTTGGTTACGTTAGAAAAACCCCATTTTTGGAATTTTAAAAAGTCGATGTTATAAATCGAAATCAAAGTGTTTGGAATGGAATCGGTTCGTTTTGCCATGACAAATTCAAAAAAAAATATAACATTACTCTCCTTTTAACTACAAGAAAGTTTTAAGGAACGAAACTTTGAAAATACCAATACCCCCCCCACATGTACACGGAGGGTCAATTTTCCACTCTTTTTAAGGTGGCGAAAGTGACTTTTTGCGCGTCAAGAAGTTGCTCCTTATCGAAATAAGATCTTTCTACCCATTTTCACCAAAATAATTGCAGCAGGATCCAAGGAATACGTAATTATCTGCTAAATAGCCACAAATAAAAGTGCACCGAATTTCAATTTTTAGTAGGGCTAGGGCATCTCCTTGTCAAGCAGATTTTGACAATATAACTTTCAACTCTCTCCCTTAAACTTATACTGAGATAATGGGATGGCAATTTTGGTTACGTTTGAAAAACCCCTTTTTTGGAATTTTAAAAAGTAAATGTTATATATCGAAAACAAAGTGTTAGGAATGGATTCGATTCGTTTTGCCATGACAAATTCAAAAAAAATTATAACATTACTCTCCTTGCAATTACAAGAAAGTTTTAAAGAACGAAACTTTGAAAATACTAATACCCCCCCACATGTTCACGAAGGGTCACTTTTCCACTTTTTTTAATGTGGCGAAAGTGACCTTTTGCGCGTTAAAAAGTTGCTCCTTTTCGAAACAAGACCTTTCAACCCATTTTCACCAAATTAATTGCAGCAGAATCCAAGGAATACGTAATATTCTGAAATATAGATTAAAATAAAAGTGCACCGAATTTAAATTTTTAGGGGGGCTAGAGCATCTCCTCGTCAAGCAGACTTTGACAATATAACTTTCAACTCTCTCCCTTAAACCTAAACTGAGATAATGGGATGGTAATTTTGGTTACGTTAGAAAAACACCATTTTTGGAATTTTAAAAAGTCGATGTTATAAATCGAAATCAAAGTGCTTGGAATGGAATCGATTCGTTTAGCCATGACAAATTAAAAAAAAAAATATAACTTTACTCTCCTTTTAACTACAAGAAAGTTTTAAGGAACGAAACTTTGAAAATACCAATACCCCCCCACATGTTCACGAAGGGTCACTTTTCCACTTTTTTTAAGGTGGCGAAAGTGACTTTTTGCGCGTCAAGAAGTTGCTCCTTATCGAGACAAGATCTTTCTACCCATTTTCACCAAATTAATCGCAGCAGGATCCAAGGAATACGTAATAATCTGATAAAAAGCTACAAATAAAAGTGCACCGAATTTCAATTTTTAGTAGGGCTAGGGCATCTCCTTGTCAAGCAGACTTTGACAATATAACTTTCAACTCTCTCCCTTAAACCTATACTGAGATAATGGGATGGCAATTTTGGTTACGTTAGAAAAACCCCTTTTTTGGAATTTTAAAAAGTCAATGTTATATATCGAAAACAAAGTGTTAGGAATGGAATCGATTCGTTTTGCCATGACAAATTCAAAAAAAAATATAACATTACTCTCCTTGCAACTACAAGAAAGTTTTAAAGAACCAAACTTTGAAAATACCAATACCCCCCCACATGTTCACGAAGGGTCAATTTTCCACTTTTTTTAAGGTGGCGAAAGTGACTTTTTGCGCGTTAAAAAGTTGCTCCTTATCGAAACAAGACCTTTCAACCCATTTTCACCAAATTAATTGCAGCAGAATCCAAGGAATACGTAATATTCTGAAATTTAGATTAAAATAAAAGTGCACCGAATTTAAATTTTTAGGGAATCTAGAGCATCTCCTCGTCAAGCAGAATTTGACGATATAACTTTCAACTCTCTCCCTTAAACCTAAACTGAGATAATGGGATGGCAATTTTGGTTACGTTAGAAAAACCCCTTTTTTGGAATTTTAAAAAGTCAATGTTATATATCGAAAACAAAGTGTTAGGAATGGAATCGATTCGTTTTGCCATGACAAATTAAAAAAAAAATATAACATTACTCTCCTTGCAACTACAAGAAAGTTTTCAGGAACGAAACTTTGAAAATACCAATACCCCCCCACATGTTCACGAAGGGTCACTTTCCACTTTTTTTAAGGTCGCGAAAGTGACATTTTGCGCGTTAAAAAGTTGCTCTTTATCGAAACAAGACCTTTCAACCCATTTTCACCAAATTAATCGCAGCAGGATCCAAGGAATACGTAATATTCTGATATATAGCTACAAATAAAAGTGCACTGAATTTCAATTTTTAGTAGGGCTAGGGCATCTCCTTGTCAAGCAGACTTTGACAATATAACTTTCAACTCTCTCCCTTAAACTTAAACTGAGATAATGGGATGGCAATTTTGGTTACGTTAAAAAAACCCCATTTTTGGAATTTTAAAAAGTCAATGTTATATATCGAAAACCAAGTGTTAGGAATGGAATCGATTCGTTTTGCCATGACAAATTCAAAAAAAAAATATAACATTACTCTCCTTGCAACTAAAAGAAAGTTTTAAAGAACGAAACTTTGAAAATACCAATACCCCCCCACATGTTCACGAAGGGTCTCTTTTCCAATTTTTTTAAGGAAGCGAAAGGAACTTTTTGCGCTTCAAGAAGTTAATCCTTATTGAAACTAGACCTTTCTACCCATTTTCCCTAAATTAATCGCAGCAGGATTTAAGGAATACGTAATAATCTGATATATAGCTACAAATAAAAGTGAACAGAATTTCAATTTTTAGTAGGGCTAGGGCATCTCCTTGTCAAGCAGAATTTGACAATATAACTTTCAACTCTTTCCCTTAAAATTAAACTGAGATAATGGGATGGCAATTTTGGTTACGATAGAAAAACCCCTTTTTTGGAATTTTAAAAAGTCAATGTTATATATCGAAAACAAAGTGTTAGGAATTGAATCGAATCGTTTAGCAATGACAAATTAAAAAAAAAACATAAGATCACTCTCCTTTTATCTGCAAGAAAGTTTTAAGGAACGAAACTTTGAAAATTCCAATACCCCCCCACATGTTCACGGAGGGTCACTTTTCCACTTTTTTTAAGGTGGCGAAAGTGACTTTTTGCGCGTTAAAAAGTTGCTCCTTATCGAAACAAGACCTTTCAACCCATTTTCACCAAATTAATTGCAGCAGAATCCAAGGAATACGTAATATTCTGAAATTTAGATTAAAATAAAAGTGCACCGAATTTAAATTTTTAGGGAATCTAGAGCATCTCCTCGTCAAGCAGAATTTGACGATATAACTTTCAACTCTCTCCCTTAAACCTAAACTGAGATAATGGGATGGCAATTTTGGTTACGTTAGAAAAACCCCTTTTTTGGAATTTTAAAAAGTCAATGTTATATATCGAAAACAAAGTGTTAGGAATGGAATCGATTCGTTTTGCGATGACAAATTCAAAAAAAAATATAACATTACTCTCCTTGCAACTACAAGAAAGTTTTAAAGAACGAAACTTTGAAAATACCAATACCCCCCCACATGTTCACGAAGGGTCACTTTTCCACTTTTTTTAAGGTGGCGAAAGTGACTTTTTGCGCGTTAAAAAGTTGCTCCTTATCGAAACAAGAACTTTCAACCCATTTTCACCAAATTAATTGCAGCAGAATCCAAGGAATACGTAATATTCTGAAATATAGATTAAAATAAAAGTGCACCGAATTTAAATTTTTAGGAGGGCTAGAGCATCTCCTCGTCAAGCAGACTTTGACAATATAATTTTCAACTCTCTCCCTTAAACCTAAACTGAGATAATGGGATAGCAATTTTGGTTACGTTAGAAAAACCCCTTTTTTTGAATTTTAAAAAGTCGATGTTATAAATCGAAAACAAAGTGTTAGAAATGGAATCGATTCGTTTTGCCATGACAAATTAAAAAAAAAATATAACATTACTCTCCTTGCAACTACAAGAAAGTTTTCAGGAACGAAACATTGAAAATACCAATACCCCCCACATGTTCACGAAGGGTCACTTTTCCACTTTTTTTAAGGTGGCGAAAGTGACTTTTTGCGCGTTAAAAAGTTGCTCCTTATCGAAACAAGACCTTTCAACCCATTTTCACCAAATTAATCGCAGCAGGATCCAAGGAATACGTAATATTCTGATATATAGCTACAAATAAAAGTGCACCGAATTTCTATTTTTAGTAGGGCTAGGGCATCTCCTTGTCAAGCAGACTTTGACAATATAACTTTCAACTCTCTCCCTTAAACTTAAACTGAGATAATGAGATGGCAATTTTGGTTACGTTAGAAAAACCCCATTTTTGGAATTTTAAAAAGTCGATGTTATAAATCGAAATCAAAGTGTTTGGAATGGAATCGGTTCGTTTTGCCATGACAAATTCAAAAAAAAATATAACATTACTCTCTTTTTAACTACAAGAAAGTTTTAAGGAACGAAACTTTGAAAATACCAATACCCCCCCACATGTTCACGAAGGGTCAATTTTCCACTTTTTTTAAGGTGGCGAAAGTGACTTTTTGCGCGTTAAAAAGTTGCTCCTTATCGAAACAAGACCTTTCAACCCATTTTCACCAAATTAATTGCAGCAGAATCTAAGGAATACGTAATATTCTGAAATTTAGATTAAAATAAAAGTGCACCGAATTTAAATTTTTAGGGAATCTAGAGCATCTCCTCGTCAAGCAGAATTTGACGATATAACTTTTAACTCTCTCCCTTAAACCTAAACTGAGATAATGGGATGGCAATTTTGGTTACGTTAGAAAAACCCCTTTTTTGGAATTTTAATAAGTCAATGTTATATATCGAAAACAAAGTGTTAGGAATGGAATCGATTCGTTTTGCGATGACAAATTCAAAAAAAAATATAACATTACTCTCCTTGCAACTACAAGAAAGTTTTAAAGAACGAAACTTTGAAAATACCAATACCCCCCCACATGTTCACGAAGGGTCACTTTTCCACTTTTTTTAAGGTGGCGAAAGTGACTTTTTGCGCGTTAAAAAGTTGTTCCTTATCGAAACAAGACCTTTCAACCCATTTTCACCAAATTAATCGCAGCAGGATCCAAGGAATACGTAATATTCTGATATATAGCTACAAATAAAAGTGCACCGAATTTCTATTTTTAGTAGGGCTAGGGCATCTCCTTGTCAAGCAGACTTTGACAATATAACTTTCAACTCTCTCCCTTAAACTTAAACTGAGATAATGAGATGGCAATTTTGGTTACGTTAGAAAAACCCCATTTTTGGAATTTTAAAAAGTCGATGTTATAAATCGAAATCAAAGTGTTTGGAATGGAATCGGTTCGTTTTGCCATGACAAATTCAAAAAAAAATATAACATTACTCTCCTTTTAACTACAAGAAAGTTTTAAGGAACGAAACTTTGAAAATACCAATACCCCCCCCACATGTACACGGAGGGTCAATTTTCCACTTTTTTTAAGGTGGCGAAAGTGACTTTTTGCGCGTTAAAAAGTTGCTCCTTATCGAAACAAGACCTTTCAACCCATTTTCACCAAATTAATTGCAGCAGAATCCAAGGAATACGTAATATTCTGATATATAGCTACAAATAAAAGTGCACCGAATTTAAATTTTTAGGGGGGCTAGAGCATCTCCTCGTCAAGCAGATTTTGACAATATAACTTTCAACTCTCTCCCTTAAACCTAAACTGAGATAATGGGATGGCAATTTTGGTTACGTTAGAAAAACCCCATTTTTGGAATTTTAAAAAGTCAATGTTATAAATCGAAATCAAAGTGTTTGGAATGGAATCGATTCGTTTTGCGATGACAAATTAAAAAAAAAAATATAACATTACTCTCCTTTTAACTACAAGAAAGTTTTAAGGAACGAAACTTTGAAAATACCAATACCCCCCCACATGTTCATGGAGGGTCACTTTTCCACTTTTTTTAAGGTGGCGAAAGTGACTTTTTGCGCGTCAAGAAGTTGCTCCTTATCGAAACAAGATTTTTCTACCCATTTTCACCAAATTAATCGCAGCAGGATCCAAGGAATACGTAATAATCTGATAAAAGACTACAAATAAAAGTGCACCGAATTTCAATTTTTAGTAGGGCTAGGGCATCTCCTTGTCAAGCAGACTTTGACAATATAACTTTCATTTCTCTCCCTTAAACTTAAACTGAGATAATGGGATGGCAATTTTGGTTACGTTAGAAAAACCCCATTTTTGGAATTTTAAAAAGTCTATGGTATAAATCGAAATCAAAGTGTTTGGAATGGAATCGTTTCGTTTTGCCATGACAAATTAAAAAAAAAATGACATTACTCTCCTTTTAACTACAAGAACGTTTTAAGGAACGAAACATTGAAAATACCAATACCCCCCCACATGTTCACGGAGGGTCACCTTTCCACTTTTTTTAAGGTGGCAAAAGTGACTTTTTGCGCGTCAAGAAGTTGCTCCTTATCGAAACAAGATCTTTCTACCCACTTTCACCAAATTAATCGCAGCAGGATCCAAGGAATACGTAATAATCTGATAAATAGCTACAAATAAAAGTGCACCGAATTTCAATTTTTAGTAGGGCTAGGGCATCTCCTTGTCAAGCAGACTTTGACAATATAACTTTCAACTCTCTCCCTTAAACCTATACTGAGATAATGGGATGGCAATTTTGGTTACGTTAGAAAAACCCCTTTTTTGGAATTTTAAAAAGTCAATGTTATATATCGAAAACAAAGTGTTAGGAATGGAATCGATTCGTTTTGCCATGACAAATTCAAAAAAAAATATAACATTACTCTCCTTGCAACTACAAGAAAGTTTTAAAGAACCAAACTTTGAAAATACCAATACCCCCCCCACATGTTCACGAAGGGTCAATTTTCCACTTTTTTTAAGGTGGCGAAAGTGACTTTTTGCGCGTTAAAAAGTTGCTCCTTATCGAAACAAGACCTTTCAACCCATTTTCACCAAATTAATTGCAGCAGAATCCAAGGAATACGTAATATTCTGAAATTTAGATTAAAATAAAAGTGCACCGAATTTAAATTTTTAGGGAATCTAGAGCATCTCCTCGTCAAGCAGAATTTGACGATATAACTTTCAACTCTCTCCCTTAAACCTAAACTGAGATAATGGGATGGCAATTTTGGTTACGTTAGAAAAACCCCTTTTTTGGAATTTTAAAAAGTCAATGTTATATATCGAAAACAAAGTGTTAGGAATGGAATCGATTCGTTTTGCCATGACAAATTAAAAAAAAAATATAACATTACTCTCCTTGCAACTACAAGAAAGTTTTCAGGAACGAAACTTTGAAAATACCAATACCCCCCCACATGTTCACGAAGGGTCACTTTCCACTTTTTTTAAGGTCGCGAAAGTGACATTTTGCGCGTTAAAAAGTTGCTCTTTATCGAAACAAGACCTTTCAACCCATTTTCACCAAATTAATCGCAGCAGGATCCAAGGAATACGTAATATTCTGATATATAGCTACAAATAAAAGTGCACTGAATTTCAATTTTTAGTAGGGCTAGGGCATCTCCTTGTCAAGCAGACTTTGACAATATAACTTTCAACTCTCTCCCTTAAACTTAAACTGAGATAATGGGATGGCAATTTTGGTTACGTTAAAAAAACCCCATTTTTGGAATTTTAAAAAGTCAATGTTATATATCGAAAACCAAGTGTTAGGAATGGAATCGATTCGTTTTGCCATGACAAATTCAAAAAAAAAATATAACATTACTCTCCTTGCAACTAAAAGAAAGTTTTAAAGAACGAAACTTTGAAAATACCAATACCCCCCCACATGTTCACGAAGGGTCTCTTTTCCAATTTTTTTAAGGAAGCGAAAGGAACTTTTTGCGCTTCAAGAAGTTAATCCTTATTGAAACTAGACCTTTCTACCCATTTTCCCTAAATTAATCGCAGCAGGATTTAAGGAATACGTAATAATCTGATATATAGCTACAAATAAAAGTGAACAGAATTTCAATTTTTAGTAGGGCTAGGGCATCTCCTTGTCAAGCAGAATTTGACAATATAACTTTCAACTCTTTCCCTTAAAATTAAACTGAGATAATGGGATGGCAATTTTGGTTACGATAGAAAAACCCCTTTTTTGGAATTTTAAAAAGTCAATGTTATATATCGAAAACAAAGTGTTAGGAATTGAATCGAATCGTTTAGCAATGACAAATTAAAAAAAAAACATAAGATCACTCTCCTTTTATCTGCAAGAAAGTTTTAAGGAACGAAACTTTGAAAATTCCAATACCCCCCCACATGTTCACGGAGGGTCACTTTTCCACTTTTTTTAAGGTGGCGAAAGTGACTTTTTGCGCGTTAAAAAGTTGCTCCTTATCGAAACAAGACCTTTCAACCCATTTTCACCAAATTAATTGCAGCAGAATCCAAGGAATACGTAATATTCTGAAATTTAGATTAAAATAAAAGTGCACCGAATTTAAATTTTTAGGGAATCTAGAGCATCTCCTCGTCAAGCAGAATTTGACGATATAACTTTCAACTCTCTCCCTTAAACCTAAACTGAGATAATGGGATGGCAATTTTGGTTACGTTAGAAAAACCCCTTTTTTGGAATTTTAAAAAGTCAATGTTATATATCGAAAACAAAGTGTTAGGAATGGAATCGATTCGTTTTGCGATGACAAATTCAAAAAAAAATATAACATTACTCTCCTTGCAACTACAAGAAAGTTTTAAAGAACGAAACTTTGAAAATACCAATACCCCCCCACATGTTCACGAAGGGTCACTTTTCCACTTTTTTTAAGGTGGCGAAAGTGACTTTTTGCGCGTTAAAAAGTTGCTCCTTATCGAAACAAGAACTTTCAACCCATTTTCACCAAATTAATTGCAGCAGAATCCAAGGAATACGTAATATTCTGAAATATAGATTAAAATAAAAGTGCACCGAATTTAAATTTTTAGGAGGGCTAGAGCATCTCCTCGTCAAGCAGACTTTGACAATATAATTTTCAACTCTCTCCCTTAAACCTAAACTGAGATAATGGGATAGCAATTTTGGTTACGTTAGAAAAACCCCTTTTTTTGAATTTTAAAAAGTCGATGTTATAAATCGAAAACAAAGTGTTAGAAATGGAATCGATTCGTTTTGCCATGACAAATTAAAAAAAAAATATAACATTACTCTCCTTGCAACTACAAGAAAGTTTTCAGGAACGAAACATTGAAAATACCAATACCCCCCACATGTTCACGAAGGGTCACTTTTCCACTTTTTTTAAGGTGGCGAAAGTGACTTTTTGCGCGTTAAAAAGTTGCTCCTTATCGAAACAAGACCTTTCAACCCATTTTCACCAAATTAATCGCAGCAGGATCCAAGGAATACGTAATATTCTGATATATAGCTACAAATAAAAGTGCACCGAATTTCTATTTTTAGTAGGGCTAGGGCATCTCCTTGTCAAGCAGACTTTGACAATATAACTTTCAACTCTCTCCCTTAAACTTAAACTGAGATAATGAGATGGCAATTTTGGTTACGTTAGAAAAACCCCATTTTTGGAATTTTAAAAAGTCGATGTTATAAATCGAAATCAAAGTGTTTGGAATGGAATCGGTTCGTTTTGCCATGACAAATTCAAAAAAAAATATAACATTACTCTCTTTTTAACTACAAGAAAGTTTTAAGGAACGAAACTTTGAAAATACCAATACCCCCCCACATGTTCACGAAGGGTCAATTTTCCACTTTTTTTAAGGTGGCGAAAGTGACTTTTTGCGCGTTAAAAAGTTGCTCCTTATCGAAACAAGACCTTTCAACCCATTTTCACCAAATTAATTGCAGCAGAATCTAAGGAATACGTAATATTCTGAAATTTAGATTAAAATAAAAGTGCACCGAATTTAAATTTTTAGGGAATCTAGAGCATCTCCTCGTCAAGCAGAATTTGACGATATAACTTTTAACTCTCTCCCTTAAACCTAAACTGAGATAATGGGATGGCAATTTTGGTTACGTTAGAAAAACCCCTTTTTTGGAATTTTAATAAGTCAATGTTATATATCGAAAACAAAGTGTTAGGAATGGAATCGATTCGTTTTGCGATGACAAATTCAAAAAAAAATATAACATTACTCTCCTTGCAACTACAAGAAAGTTTTAAAGAACGAAACTTTGAAAATACCAATACCCCCCCACATGTTCACGAAGGGTCACTTTTCCACTTTTTTTAAGGTGGCGAAAGTGACTTTTTGCGCGTTAAAAAGTTGTTCCTTATCGAAACAAGACCTTTCAACCCATTTTCACCAAATTAATCGCAGCAGGATCCAAGGAATACGTAATATTCTGATATATAGCTACAAATAAAAGTGCACCGAATTTCTATTTTTAGTAGGGCTAGGGCATCTCCTTGTCAAGCAGACTTTGACAATATAACTTTCAACTCTCTCCCTTAAACTTAAACTGAGATAATGAGATGGCAATTTTGGTTACGTTAGAAAAACCCCATTTTTGGAATTTTAAAAAGTCGATGTTATAAATCGAAATCAAAGTGTTTGGAATGGAATCGGTTCGTTTTGCCATGACAAATTCAAAAAAAAATATAACATTACTCTCCTTTTAACTACAAGAAAGTTTTAAGGAACGAAACTTTGAAAATACCAATACCCCCCCCACATGTACACGGAGGGTCAATTTTCCACTTTTTTTAAGGTGGCGAAAGTGACTTTTTGCGCGTTAAAAAGTTGCTCCTTATCGAAACAAGACCTTTCAACCCATTTTCACCAAATTAATTGCAGCAGAATCCAAGGAATACGTAATATTCTGATATATAGCTACAAATAAAAGTGCACCGAATTTAAATTTTTAGGGGGGCTAGAGCATCTCCTCGTCAAGCAGATTTTGACAATATAACTTTCAACTCTCTCCCTTAAACCTAAACTGAGATAATGGGATGGCAATTTTGGTTACGTTAGAAAAACCCCATTTTTGGAATTTTAAAAAGTCAATGTTATAAATCGAAATCAAAGTGTTTGGAATGGAATCGATTCGTTTTGCGATGACAAATTAAAAAAAAAAATATAACATTACTCTCCTTTTAACTACAAGAAAGTTTTAAGGAACGAAACTTTGAAAATACCAATACCCCCCCACATGTTCATGGAGGGTCACTTTTCCACTTTTTTTAAGGTGGCGAAAGTGACTTTTTGCGCGTCAAGAAGTTGCTCCTTATCGAAACAAGATTTTTCTACCCATTTTCACCAAATTAATCGCAGCAGGATCCAAGGAATACGTAATAATCTGATAAAAGACTACAAATAAAAGTGCACCGAATTTCAATTTTTAGTAGGGCTAGGGCATCTCCTTGTCAAGCAGACTTTGACAATATAACTTTCATTTCTCTCCCTTAAACTTAAACTGAGATAATGGGATGGCAATTTTGGTTACGTTAGAAAAACCCCATTTTTGGAATTTTAAAAAGTCTATGGTATAAATCGAAATCAAAGTGTTTGGAATGGAATCGTTTCGTTTTGCCATGACAAATTAAAAAAAAAATGACATTACTCTCCTTTTAACTACAAGAACGTTTTAAGGAACGAAACATTGAAAATACCAATACCCCCCCACATGTTCACGGAGGGTCACCTTTCCACTTTTTTTAAGGTGGCAAAAGTGACTTTTTGCGCGTCAAGAAGTTGCTCCTTATCGAAACAAGATCTTTCTACCCATTTTCACCAAATTAATCGCAGCAGGATCCAAGGAATACGTAATAATCTGATAAATAGCTACAAATAAAAGTGCACCGAATTTCAATTTTTAGTAGGGCTAGGGCATCTCCTTGTCAAGCAGACTTTGACAATATAACTTTCAACTCTCTCCCTTAAACCTATACTGAGATAATGGGATGGCAATTTTGGTTACGTTAGAAAAACCCCTTTTTTGGAATTTTAAAAAGTCAATGTTATATATCGAAAACAAAGTGTTAGGAATGGAATCGATTCGTTTTGCCATGACAAATTCAAAAAAAAATATAACATTACTCTCCTTGCAACTACAAGAAAGTTTTAAAGAACCAAACTTTGAAAATACCAATACCCCCCCCACATGTTCACGAAGGGTCAATTTTCCACTTTTTTTAAGGTGGCGAAAGTGACTTTTTGCGCGTTAAAAAGTTGCTCCTTATCGAAACAAGACCTTTCAACCCATTTTCACCAAATTAATTGCAGCAGAATCCAAGGAATACGTAATATTCTGAAATTTAGATTAAAATAAAAGTGCACCGAATTTAAATTTTTAGGGAATCTAGAGCATCTCCTCGTCAAGCAGAATTTGACGATATAACTTTCAACTCTCTCCCTTAAACCTAAACTGAGATAATGGGATGGCAATTTTGGTTACGTTAGAAAAACCCCTTTTTTGGAATTTTAAAAAGTCAATGTTATATATCGAAAACAAAGTGTTAGGAATGGAATCGATTCGTTTTGCGATGACAAATTCAAAAAAAAATATAACATTACTCTCCTTGCAACTACAAGAAAGTTTTAAAGAACGAAACTTTGAAAATACCAATACCCCCCCACATGTTCACGAAGGGTCACTTTTCCACTTTTTTTAAGGTGGCGAAAGTGACTTTTTGCGCGTTAAAAAGTTGCTCCTTATCGAAACAAGAACTTTCAACCCATTTTCACCAAATTAATTGCAGCAGAATCCAAGGAATACGTAATATTCTGAAATATAGATTAAAATAAAAGTGCACCGAATTTAAATTTTTAGGAGGGCTAGAGCATCTCCTCGTCAAGCAGACTTTGACAATATAATTTTCAACTCTCTCCCTTAAACCTAAACTGAGATAATGGGATAGCAATTTTGGTTACGTTAGAAAAACCCCTTTTTTTGAATTTTAAAAAGTCGATGTTATAAATCGAAAACAAAGTGTTAGAAATGGAATCGATTCGTTTTGCCATGACAAATTAAAAAAAAAATATAACATTACTCTCCTTGCAACTACAAGAAAGTTTTCAGGAACGAAACATTGAAAATACCAATACCCCCCACATGTTCACGAAGGGTCACTTTTCCACTTTTTTTAAGGTGGCGAAAGTGACTTTTTGCGCGTTAAAAAGTTGCTCCTTATCGAAACAAGACCTTTCAACCCATTTTCACCAAATTAATCGCAGCAGGATCCAAGGAATACGTAATATTCTGATATATAGCTACAAATAAAAGTGCACCGAATTTCTATTTTTAGTAGGGCTAGGGCATCTCCTTGTCAAGCAGACTTTGACAATATAACTTTCAACTCTCTCCCTTAAACTTAAACTGAGATAATGAGATGGCAATTTTGGTTACGTTAGAAAAACCCCATTTTTGGAATTTTAAAAAGTCGATGTTATAAATCGAAATCAAAGTGTTTGGAATGGAATCGGTTCGTTTTGCCATGACAAATTCAAAAAAAAATATAACATTACTCTCTTTTTAACTACAAGAAAGTTTTAAGGAACGAAACTTTGAAAATACCAATACCCCCCCACATGTTCACGAAGGGTCAATTTTCCACTTTTTTTAAGGTGGCGAAAGTGACTTTTTGCGCGTTAAAAAGTTGCTCCTTATCGAAACAAGACCTTTCAACCCATTTTCACCAAATTAATTGCAGCAGAATCTAAGGAATACGTAATATTCTGAAATTTAGATTAAAATAAAAGTGCACCGAATTTAAATTTTTAGGGAATCTAGAGCATCTCCTCGTCAAGCAGAATTTGACGATATAACTTTTAACTCTCTCCCTTAAACCTAAACTGAGATAATGGGATGGCAATTTTGGTTACGTTAGAAAAACCCCTTTTTTGGAATTTTAATAAGTCAATGTTATATATCGAAAACAAAGTGTTAGGAATGGAATCGATTCGTTTTGCGATGACAAATTCAAAAAAAAATATAACATTACTCTCCTTGCAACTACAAGAAAGTTTTAAAGAACGAAACTTTGAAAATACCAATACCCCCCCACATGTTCACGAAGGGTCACTTTTCCACTTTTTTTAAGGTGGCGAAAGTGACTTTTTGCGCGTTAAAAAGTTGTTCCTTATCGAAACAAGACCTTTCAACCCATTTTCACCAAATTAATCGCAGCAGGATCCAAGGAATACGTAATATTCTGATATATAGCTACAAATAAAAGTGCACCGAATTTCTATTTTTAGTAGGGCTAGGGCATCTCCTTGTCAAGCAGACTTTGACAATATAACTTTCAACTCTCTCCCTTAAACTTAAACTGAGATAATGAGATGGCAATTTTGGTTACGTTAGAAAAACCCCATTTTTGGAATTTTAAAAAGTCGATGTTATAAATCGAAATCAAAGTGTTTGGAATGGAATCGGTTCGTTTTGCCATGACAAATTCAAAAAAAAATATAACATTACTCTCCTTTTAACTACAAGAAAGTTTTAAGGAACGAAACTTTGAAAATACCAATACCCCCCCCACATGTACACGGAGGGTCAATTTTCCACTCTTTTTAAGGTGGCGAAAGTGACTTTTTGCGCGTCAAGAAGTTGCTCCTTATCGAAATAAGATCTTTCTACCCATTTTCACCAAAATAATTGCAGCAGGATCCAAGGAATACGTAATTATCTGCTAAATAGCCACAAATAAAAGTGCACCGAATTTCAATTTTTAGTAGGGCTAGGGCATCTCCTTGTCAAGCAGATTTTGACAATATAACTTTCAACTCTCTCCCTTAAACTTATACTGAGATAATGGGATGGCAATTTTGGTTACGTTTGAAAAACCCCTTTTTTGGAATTTTAAAAAGTAAATGTTATATATCGAAAACAAAGTGTTAGGAATGGATTCGATTCGTTTTGCCATGACAAATTCAAAAAAAATTATAACATTACTCTCCTTGCAATTACAAGAAAGTTTTAAAGAACGAAACTTTGAAAATACTAATACCCCCCCACATGTTCACGAAGGGTCACTTTTCCACTTTTTTTAATGTGGCGAAAGTGACCTTTTGCGCGTTAAAAAGTTGCTCCTTTTCGAAACAAGACCTTTCAACCCATTTTCACCAAATTAATTGCAGCAGAATCCAAGGAATACGTAATATTCTGAAATATAGATTAAAATAAAAGTGCACCGAATTTAAATTTTTAGGGGGGCTAGAGCATCTCCTCGTCAAGCAGACTTTGACAATATAACTTTCAACTCTCTCCCTTAAACCTAAACTGAGATAATGGGATGGTAATTTTGGTTACGTTAGAAAAACACCATTTTTGGAATTTTAAAAAGTCGATGTTATAAATCGAAATCAAAGTGCTTGGAATGGAATCGATTCGTTTAGCCATGACAAATTAAAAAAAAAAATATAACTTTACTCTCCTTTTAACTACAAGAAAGTTTTAAGGAACGAAACTTTGAAAATACCAATACCCCCCCACATGTTCACGAAGGGTCACTTTTCCACTTTTTTTAAGGTGGCGAAAGTGACTTTTTGCGCGTCAAGAAGTTGCTCCTTATCGAGACAAGATCTTTCTACCCATTTTCACCAAATTAATCGCAGCAGGATCCAAGGAATACGTAATAATCTGATAAAAAGCTACAAATAAAAGTGCACCGAATTTCAATTTTTAGTAGGGCTAGGGCATCTCCTTGTCAAGCAGACTTTGACAATATAACTTTCAACTCTCTCCCTTAAACCTATACTGAGATAATGGGATGGCAATTTTGGTTACGTTAGAAAAACCCCTTTTTTGGAATTTTAAAAAGTCAATGTTATATATCGAAAACAAAGTGTTAGGAATGGAATCGATTCGTTTTGCCATGACAAATTCAAAAAAAAATATAACATTACTCTCCTTGCAACTACAAGAAAGTTTTAAAGAACCAAACTTTGAAAATACCAATACCCCCCCACATGTTCACGAAGGGTCAATTTTCCACTTTTTTTAAGGTGGCGAAAGTGACTTTTTGCGCGTTAAAAAGTTGCTCCTTATCGAAACAAGACCTTTCAACCCATTTTCACCAAATTAATTGCAGCAGAATCCAAGGAATACGTAATATTCTGAAATTTAGATTAAAATAAAAGTGCACCGAATTTAAATTTTTAGGGAATCTAGAGCATCTCCTCGTCAAGCAGAATTTGACGATATAACTTTCAACTCTCTCCCTTAAACCTAAACTGAGATAATGGGATGGCAATTTTGGTTACGTTAGAAAAACCCCTTTTTTGGAATTTTAAAAAGTCAATGTTATATATCGAAAACAAAGTGTTAGGAATGGAATCGATTCGTTTTGCCATGACAAATTAAAAAAAAAATATAACATTACTCTCCTTGCAACTACAAGAAAGTTTTCAGGAACGAAACTTTGAAAATACCAATACCCCCCCACATGTTCACGAAGGGTCACTTTCCACTTTTTTTAAGGTCGCGAAAGTGACATTTTGCGCGTTAAAAAGTTGCTCTTTATCGAAACAAGACCTTTCAACCCATTTTCACCAAATTAATCGCAGCAGGATCCAAGGAATACGTAATATTCTGATATATAGCTACAAATAAAAGTGCACTGAATTTCAATTTTTAGTAGGGCTAGGGCATCTCCTTGTCAAGCAGACTTTGACAATATAACTTTCAACTCTCTCCCTTAAACTTAAACTGAGATAATGGGATGGCAATTTTGGTTACGTTAAAAAAACCCCATTTTTGGAATTTTAAAAAGTCAATGTTATATATCGAAAACCAAGTGTTAGGAATGGAATCGATTCGTTTTGCCATGACAAATTCAAAAAAAAAATATAACATTACTCTCCTTGCAACTAAAAGAAAGTTTTAAAGAACGAAACTTTGAAAATACCAATACCCCCCCACATGTTCACGAAGGGTCTCTTTTCCAATTTTTTTAAGGAAGCGAAAGGAACTTTTTGCGCTTCAAGAAGTTAATCCTTATTGAAACTAGACCTTTCTACCCATTTTCCCTAAATTAATCGCAGCAGGATTTAAGGAATACGTAATAATCTGATATATAGCTACAAATAAAAGTGAACAGAATTTCAATTTTTAGTAGGGCTAGGGCATCTCCTTGTCAAGCAGAATTTGACAATATAACTTTCAACTCTTTCCCTTAAAATTAAACTGAGATAATGGGATGGCAATTTTGGTTACGATAGAAAAACCCCTTTTTTGGAATTTTAAAAAGTCAATGTTATATATCGAAAACAAAGTGTTAGGAATTGAATCGAATCGTTTAGCAATGACAAATTAAAAAAAAAACATAAGATCACTCTCCTTTTATCTGCAAGAAAGTTTTAAGGAACGAAACTTTGAAAATTCCAATACCCCCCCACATGTTCACGGAGGGTCACTTTTCCACTTTTTTTAAGGTGGCGAAAGTGACTTTTTGCGCGTTAAAAAGTTGCTCCTTATCGAAACAAGACCTTTCAACCCATTTTCACCAAATTAATTGCAGCAGAATCCAAGGAATACGTAATATTCTGATATATTGCTATACCTGCTGAAAATTCTTGAACAAGATCTTGTACAAGTCTTGAACAAGTTTTGACCAAGATCTTGAGCAATAATCTTGCCAAGATCTTGGCAAGATCTTGGCAAGATCTTGCGCAAGATCTTGGCAAGATCTTGGCAAGATCTTGACAAGATCTTGTGCAAGATCTTGGCAAGATATTTTCTTGTGGAAGATCTTGGTAAGATTATTGCTCAAGATCTTGGTCAAAACTCAAAACTTGTCCAAGACTTGCACAAGATCTTGGTCAAAACTTCTTCAAGACTTGCGCAAATTTTGCCCAAGATCTTGAGCCCAAATAATCTTATCAAGATCTTGCCAAGATCTTGGCAAGATCTTGCGCAAGATCTTGGCAAGATCTTGGTAAGATCTTGGCAAGATCTTGTGCAAGATCTTGGCAAGATATTTTCTTGTGCAAGATCCTGGTAACATTATTGGGGCTCAAGATCTTTCACAAGACTTGCAACTGATTTGTACTTGAAAAAATTTGTGTAAGTAAATGCAAGATCTTGACAAGATTTTCAAGATTTGGTTGCAAGATGTGGTACCTAGTAGAAACCTCACAGTCGTCACATACATTTATCCATCATCTGAAAAAAAATAAAGAGTTTTATTAGTTTTTTTCTGGTATGCATAGTACATAATAGTTTTCGTTATAAGTTCGGCAGTTGTCTTGCTGGTTTCCTTTCTGTGGATATTCATCATCCTGCTTCATCTCTCCGCTCAGCGCACAATGAATCCTCTCACTCTATCCATGCACGTACGCAACGGCTAGGCCTGCGGAACCTGGGGATCAAAGACATATTTAAAGGATATTCGATAAAATTAGACATGCAAGATCTTGCTCAAGACAATTGCAAAAGGTATTGTGCAAATCTTACCCAAGATCTTGCCCAAGATCTTGCTCAAGAATTTTGAGCAGGGATGCATATTATATACAGTATATATATTTAAATGCATGATTAACAATTTTTGTACTGTAAAACAAATTTAAACACTTCACTACTGTACAACGATGTTAATTTAATACATATACAACCACAATTTATTGCATTAACTTAAATGCATGCATATTATATAATATGCATACACAGTATGCATACATTGCAGTACTAGTATACATACCTTTATCAACTTTATACAAACCAAATACTGCTATGCCATTGATTTATGCACACAACAGCCAAGTTTTGTCGATCTGGTATGGTTGTCGAATCCTTGATCAGAATCCATCACATCCCGGCCATGTTTGCAAGCCGCTCAGCAAGCAGGAAGCAGGTCAAGCCATCGAAATGTCATTAAAAAAACAGACAATTTTGTGTGAGCTTAACAATATATTAAACAAAAACAACTATACATAAGTTAAAGCTTACCTGGAACTGTGTAATAACTACTAATTAGCACAAAAACACACAAAATCTTAATGCTTCTTCACCAGCTTCAATTTTCACCAACCGTCCATCTTAACTGTTATAAAAAAAACGGTCATGCGCATTGCATTTGTTTCACATCGTCCACTTGCGCAGTCCACTTGCGCAATGAAAACGCGCGCAAGATTTCTTCTTGCTCAAGTCTATTACTTGCAATGCTCAAGATAAAAAATCTTGGGTAAGAAAAAACTTTTTGAACAAGATTGTCATTTTAAACATGATGGTAACTTGTCCAAGAAATAATATTGAGATAAATATGAAAACATGTTGAAGATTTTTTCTTGCTCAAGATTAAATCTTGCGTAAGAAACGATTTCTTGAACAAGATTGTCATTTTAATCAAGATGATAACTTCTCCAAGAAATAATACTTAGAAAAATATGAAAAATTGTGTAAGATTTTTTCTTGCTCAAGTCTATTACTTGCTCAAGATGTAAATCTTGAGTACGAAATGACTTCTTGAACAAGATTGTCATTTTAAACAAGACGGTAACTTGCCCAAGAAATAATCTTGAGATAAATATGAAAAAGTTTGTAAGATTTCTTTCTTGCTCAAGTCTATTACTTGCCCAAGATATGAAACTTGACTATGAAATGACTTCTTGAACAAGATTGTCGTTTTAAACAAGACGGTACCTTCTACAAGAAATAATCTTGAGAAAAATATGAAAACTTGTCTAAGATTTTTACTTGCTCAAGTCTATTACTTGCTCAAGATATAAATATTGCGTAAGAAATGACTTCTTGAACAAGATTGTCATTTTAAGCAAGATGATAACTTGTCCAAGAAATAATCTTGAGAAAAATATGAAAAATTGTTTAAGATTTTTTCTTGCTCAAGTCTATTACTTGCTCAAGATATAAATCTTGAGTACGAAATGACTTCTTGAACAAGATTGTCATTTTAAACAAAACGGTAACTTCTCCAAGAAATAATCTTGAGAAAAATATGATAACTTGTTTAAGATTTTTTTCTTGAGCAAGTTAATTACTTGCCAAGATGTTGTTCTTGCGTAAAAAATGACTTCTTGAACAAGATTACCATCGTGCGCAAGACGGTAACTAGCTCAAGAAATAATCTTGAGATAAATTCGAAAACACGAGCAAGATTTTCTATCTTGCAAAGAATATTTTCTTGCGCAAGTGAGTTTCTTGTTAAGATTGTGATCTTGCGTAAGAAATGACGTCTTGAATAAGATTATTATCTTGCTCAAGATCTTGTTGAACCAAAAATATCTTATTTTGTAATTTTTTTCACATTTTTGGCTAAAATATTATTTTTAGAAGGATAATATCCAATAATAATATTACAGACCAGCACTCAACCCTTTTGCGCCTCTTTCTTGGTCTTCTCGTGTTTACTTGGCAAGATCTTGTCAAGATCTTGCAAAGATATGCTCAAGATTTTTGAGCAGGGTATACAAATAAAAGTGCACCGAATTTAAATTTTTAGGGGGGCTAGAGCATCTCCTCGTCAAGCAGACTTTGACAATATAACTTTCAACTCTCTCCCTTAAACCTAAACTGAGATAATGGGATGGCAATTTTGGTTACGTTAGAAAAACCCCATTTTTGGAATTT
Source organism: Siphlonurus alternatus (assembly GCA_949825025.1). Taxonomy (NCBI): domain Eukaryota; kingdom Metazoa; phylum Arthropoda; class Insecta; order Ephemeroptera; family Siphlonuridae; genus Siphlonurus; species Siphlonurus alternatus. The sequence goes on along the minus strand of OX463778.1, from coordinate 39,471,245 downwards.
TAAAAAGTCAATGTTATAAATCGAAATCAAAGTGTTTGGAATGGAATCGATTCGTTTTGCCATGACAAATTAAAAAAAAAATATAACATTACTCTCCTTTTAACTACAAGAAAGTTTTAAGGAACGAAACTTTGAAAATACCAATACCCCCCCACATGTTCATGGAGGGTCACTTTTCCACTTTTTTTAAGGTGGCGAAAGTGACTTTTTGCGCGTCAAGAAGTTGCTCCTTATCGAAACAAGATCTTTCTACCCAATTTCACCAAATTAATCGCAGCAGGATCCAAGGAATACGTAATAATCTGATAAATAGCTACAAATAAAAGTGCACCGAATTTCAATTTTTAGTAGGGCTAGGGCATCTCCTTGTCAAGCAGACTTTGACAATATAACTTTCAACTCTCTCCCTTAAACCTATACTGAGATAATGGGATGGCAATTTTGGTTACGTTAGAAAAACCCCTTTTTTGGAATTTTAAAAAGTCAATGTTATATATCGAAAACAAAGTGTTAGGAATGGAATCGATTCGTTTTGCCATGACAAATTCAAAAAAAAATATAACATTACTCTCCTTGCAACTACAAGAAAGTTTTAAAGAACCAAACTTTGAAAATACCAATACCCCCCCCACATGTTCACGAAGGGTCAATTTTCCACTTTTTTTAAGGTGGCGAAAGTGACTTTTTGCGCGTTAAAAAGTTGCTCCTTATCGAAACAAGACCTTTCAACCCATTTTCACCAAATTAATTGCAGCAGAATCCAAGGAATACGTAATATTCTGAAATTTAGATTAAAATAAAAGTGCACCGAATTTAAATTTTTAGGGAATCTAGAGCATCTCCTCGTCAAGCAGAATTTGACGATATAACTTTCAACTCTCTCCCTTAAACCTAAACTGAGATAATGGGATGGCAATTTTGGTTACGTTAGAAAAACCCCTTTTTTGGAATTTTAAAAAGTCAATGTTATATATCGAAAACAAAGTGTTAGGAATGGAATCGATTCGTTTTGCGATGACAAATTCAAAAAAAAATATAACATTACTCTCCTTGCAACTACAAGAAAGTTTTAAAGAACGAAACTTTGAAAATACCAATACCCCCCCACATGTTCACGAAGGGTCACTTTTCCACTTTTTTTAAGGTGGCGAAAGTGACTTTTTGCGCGTTAAAAAGTTGCTCCTTATCGAAACAAGACCTTTCAACCCATTTTCACCAAATTAATTGCAGCAGAATCCAAGGAATACGTAATATTCTGAAATATAGATTAAAATAAAAGTGCACCGAATTTAAATTTTTAGGAGGGCTAGAGCATCTCCTCGTCAAGCAGACTTTGACAATATAATTTTCAACTCTCTCCCTTAAACCTAAACTGAGATAATGGGATAGCAATTTTGGTTACGTTAGAAAAACCCCTTTTTTTGAATTTTAAAAAGTCGATGTTATAAATCGAAAACAAAGTGTTAGAAATGGAATCGATTCGTTTTGCCATGACAAATTAAAAAAAAAATATAACATTACTCTCCTTGCAACTACAAGAAAGTTTTCAGGAACGAAACATTGAAAATACCAATACCCCCCACATGTTCACGAAGGGTCACTTTTCCACTTTTTTTAAGGTGGCGAAAGTGACTTTTTGCGCGTTAAAAAGTTGCTCCTTATCGAAACAAGACCTTTCAACCCATTTTCACCAAATTAATCGCAGCAGGATCCAAGGAATACGTAATATTCTGATATATAGCTACAAATAAAAGTGCACCGAATTTCTATTTTTAGTAGGGCTAGGGCATCTCCTTGTCAAGCAGACTTTGACAATATAACTTTCAACTCTCTCCCTTAAACTTAAACTGAGATAATGAGATGGCAATTTTGGTTACGTTAGAAAAACCCCATTTTTGGAATTTTAAAAAGTCGATGTTATAAATCGAAATCAAAGTGTTTGGAATGGAATCGGTTCGTTTTGCCATGACAAATTCAAAAAAAAATATAACATTACTCTCTTTTTAACTACAAGAAAGTTTTAAGGAACGAAACTTTGAAAATACCAATACCCCCCCACATGTTCACGAAGGGTCAATTTTCCACTTTTTTTAAGGTGGCGAAAGTGACTTTTTGCGCGTTAAAAAGTTGCTCCTTATCGAAACAAGACCTTTCAACCCATTTTCACCAAATTAATTGCAGCAGAATCTAAGGAATACGTAATATTCTGAAATTTAGATTAAAATAAAAGTGCACCGAATTTAAATTTTTAGGGAATCTAGAGCATCTCCTCGTCAAGCAGAATTTGACGATATAACTTTTAACTCTCTCCCTTAAACCTAAACTGAGATAATGGGATGGCAATTTTGGTTACGTTAGAAAAACCCCTTTTTTGGAATTTTAATAAGTCAATGTTATATATCGAAAACAAAGTGTTAGGAATGGAATCGATTCGTTTTGCGATGACAAATTCAAAAAAAAATATAACATTACTCTCCTTGCAACTACAAGAAAGTTTTAAAGAACGAAACTTTGAAAATACCAATACCCCCCCACATGTTCACGAAGGGTCACTTTTCCACTTTTTTTAAGGTGGCGAAAGTGACTTTTTGCGCGTTAAAAAGTTGTTCCTTATCGAAACAAGACCTTTCAACCCATTTTCACCAAATTAATCGCAGCAGGATCCAAGGAATACGTAATATTCTGATATATAGCTACAAATAAAAGTGCACCGAATTTCTATTTTTAGTAGGGCTAGGGCATCTCCTTGTCAAGCAGACTTTGACAATATAACTTTCAACTCTCTCCCTTAAACTTAAACTGAGATAATGAGATGGCAATTTTGGTTACGTTAGAAAAACCCCATTTTTGGAATTTTAAAAAGTCGATGTTATAAATCGAAATCAAAGTGTTTGGAATGGAATCGGTTCGTTTTGCCATGACAAATTCAAAAAAAAATATAACATTACTCTCCTTTTAACTACAAGAAAGTTTTAAGGAACGAAACTTTGAAAATACCAATACCCCCCCCACATGTACACGGAGGGTCAATTTTCCACTCTTTTTAAGGTGGCGAAAGTGACTTTTTGCGCGTCAAGAAGTTGCTCCTTATCGAAATAAGATCTTTCTACCCATTTTCACCAAAATAATTGCAGCAGGATCCAAGGAATACGTAATTATCTGCTAAATAGCCACAAATAAAAGTGCACCGAATTTCAATTTTTAGTAGGGCTAGGGCATCTCCTTGTCAAGCAGATTTTGACAATATAACTTTCAACTCTCTCCCTTAAACTTATACTGAGATAATGGGATGGCAATTTTGGTTACGTTTGAAAAACCCCTTTTTTGGAATTTTAAAAAGTAAATGTTATATATCGAAAACAAAGTGTTAGGAATGGATTCGATTCGTTTTGCCATGACAAATTCAAAAAAAATTATAACATTACTCTCCTTGCAATTACAAGAAAGTTTTAAAGAACGAAACTTTGAAAATACTAATACCCCCCCACATGTTCACGAAGGGTCACTTTTCCACTTTTTTTAATGTGGCGAAAGTGACCTTTTGCGCGTTAAAAAGTTGCTCCTTTTCGAAACAAGACCTTTCAACCCATTTTCACCAAATTAATTGCAGCAGAATCCAAGGAATACGTAATATTCTGAAATATAGATTAAAATAAAAGTGCACCGAATTTAAATTTTTAGGGGGGCTAGAGCATCTCCTCGTCAAGCAGACTTTGACAATATAACTTTCAACTCTCTCCCTTAAACCTAAACTGAGATAATGGGATGGTAATTTTGGTTACGTTAGAAAAACACCATTTTTGGAATTTTAAAAAGTCGATGTTATAAATCGAAATCAAAGTGCTTGGAATGGAATCGATTCGTTTAGCCATGACAAATTAAAAAAAAAAATATAACTTTACTCTCCTTTTAACTACAAGAAAGTTTTAAGGAACGAAACTTTGAAAATACCAATACCCCCCCACATGTTCACGAAGGGTCACTTTTCCACTTTTTTTAAGGTGGCGAAAGTGACTTTTTGCGCGTCAAGAAGTTGCTCCTTATCGAAACAAGATCTTTCTACCCATTTTCACCAAATTAATCGCAGCAGGATCCAAGGAATACGTAATAATCTGATAAAAAGCTACAAATAAAAGTGCACCGAATTTCAATTTTTAGTAGGGCTAGGGCATCTCCTTGTCAAGCAGACTTTGACAATATAACTTTCAACTCTCTCCCTTAAACCTATACTGAGATAATGGGATGGCAATTTTGGTTACGTTAGAAAAACCCCTTTTTTGGAATTTTAAAAAGTCAATGTTATATATCGAAAACAAAGTGTTAGGAATGGAATCGATTCGTTTTGCCATGACAAATTCAAAAAAAAATATAACATTACTCTCCTTGCAACTACAAGAAAGTTTTAAAGAACCAAACTTTGAAAATACCAATACCCCCCCACATGTTCACGAAGGGTCAATTTTCCACTTTTTTTAAGGTGGCGAAAGTGACTTTTTGCGCGTTAAAAAGTTGCTCCTTATCGAAACAAGACCTTTCAACCCATTTTCACCAAATTAATTGCAGCAGAATCCAAGGAATACGTAATATTCTGAAATTTAGATTAAAATAAAAGTGCACCGAATTTAAATTTTTAGGGAATCTAGAGCATCTCCTCGTCAAGCAGAATTTGACGATATAACTTTCAACTCTCTCCCTTAAACCTAAACTGAGATAATGGGATGGCAATTTTGGTTACGTTAGAAAAACCCCTTTTTTGGAATTTTAAAAAGTCAATGTTATATATCGAAAACAAAGTGTTAGGAATGGAATCGATTCGTTTTGCCATGACAAATTAAAAAAAAAATATAACATTACTCTCCTTGCAACTACAAGAAAGTTTTCAGGAACGAAACTTTGAAAATACCAATACCCCCCCACATGTTCACGAAGGGTCACTTTCCACTTTTTTTAAGGTCGCGAAAGTGACATTTTGCGCGTTAAAAAGTTGCTCTTTATCGAAACAAGACCTTTCAACCCATTTTCACCAAATTAATCGCAGCAGGATCCAAGGAATACGTAATATTCTGATATATAGCTACAAATAAAAGTGCACTGAATTTCAATTTTTAGTAGGGCTAGGGCATCTCCTTGTCAAGCAGACTTTGACAATATAACTTTCAACTCTCTCCCTTAAACTTAAACTGAGATAATGGGATGGCAATTTTGGTTACGTTAAAAAAACCCCATTTTTGGAATTTTAAAAAGTCAATGTTATATATCGAAAACCAAGTGTTAGGAATGGAATCGATTCGTTTTGCCATGACAAATTCAAAAAAAAAATATAACATTACTCTCCTTGCAACTAAAAGAAAGTTTTAAAGAACGAAACTTTGAAAATACCAATACCCCCCCACATGTTCACGAAGGGTCTCTTTTCCAATTTTTTTAAGGAAGCGAAAGGAACTTTTTGCGCTTCAAGAAGTTAATCCTTATTGAAACTAGACCTTTCTACCCATTTTCCCTAAATTAATCGCAGCAGGATTTAAGGAATACGTAATAATCTGATATATAGCTACAAATAAAAGTGAACAGAATTTCAATTTTTAGTAGGGCTAGGGCATCTCCTTGTCAAGCAGAATTTGACAATATAACTTTCAACTCTTTCCCTTAAAATTAAACTGAGATAATGGGATGGCAATTTTGGTTACGATAGAAAAACCCCTTTTTTGGAATTTTAAAAAGTCAATGTTATATATCGAAAACAAAGTGTTAGGAATTGAATCGAATCGTTTAGCAATGACAAATTAAAAAAAAAACATAAGATCACTCTCCTTTTATCTGCAAGAAAGTTTTAAGGAACGAAACTTTGAAAATTCCAATACCCCCCCACATGTTCACGGAGGGTCACTTTTCCACTTTTTTTAAGGTGGCGAAAGTGACTTTTTGCGCGTTAAAAAGTTGCTCCTTATCGAAACAAGACCTTTCAACCCATTTTCACCAAATTAATTGCAGCAGAATCCAAGGAATACGTAATATTCTGATATATTGCTACAAATAAAAGTGCACCGAATTTAAATTTTTAGGGGGGCTAGAGCATCTCCTCGTCAAGCAGACTTTGACAATATAACTTTCAACTCTCTCCCTTAAACCTAAACTGAGATAATGGGATGGCAATTTTGGTTACGTTAGAAAAACCCCATTTTTGGAATTTTAAAAAGTCAATGTTATAAATCGAAATCAAAGTGTTTGGAATGGAATCGATTCGTTTTGCCATGACAAATTAAAAAAAAAATATAACATTACTCTCCTTTTAACTACAAGAAAGTTTTAAGGAACGAAACTTTGAAAATACCAATACCCCCCCACATGTTCATGGAGGGTCACTTTTCCACTTTTTTTAAGGTGGCGAAAGTGACTTTTTGCGCGTCAAGAAGTTGCTCCTTATCGAAACAAGATCTTTCTACCCATTTTCACCAAATTAATCGCAGCAGGATCCAAGGAATACGTAATAATCTGATAAATAGCTACAAATAAAAGTGCACCGAATTTCAATTTTTAGTAGGGCTAGGGCATCTCCTTGTCAAGCAGACTTTGACAATATAACTTTCAACTCTCTCCCTTAAACCTATACTGAGATAATGGGATGGCAATTTTGGTTACGTTAGAAAAACCCCTTTTTTGGAATTTTAAAAAGTCAATGTTATATATCGAAAACAAAGTGTTAGGAATGGAATCGATTCGTTTTGCCATGACAAATTCAAAAAAAAATATAACATTACTCTCCTTGCAACTACAAGAAAGTTTTAAAGAACCAAACTTTGAAAATACCAATACCCCCCCCACATGTTCACGAAGGGTCAATTTTCCACTTTTTTTAAGGTGGCGAAAGTGACTTTTTGCGCGTTAAAAAGTTGCTCCTTATCGAAACAAGACCTTTCAACCCATTTTCACCAAATTAATTGCAGCAGAATCCAAGGAATACGTAATATTCTGAAATTTAGATTAAAATAAAAGTGCACCGAATTTAAATTTTTAGGGAATCTAGAGCATCTCCTCGTCAAGCAGAATTTGACGATATAACTTTCAACTCTCTCCCTTAAACCTAAACTGAGATAATGGGATGGCAATTTTGGTTACGTTAGAAAAACCCCTTTTTTGGAATTTTAAAAAGTCAATGTTATATATCGAAAACAAAGTGTTAGGAATGGAATCGATTCGTTTTGCGATGACAAATTCAAAAAAAAATATAACATTACTCTCCTTGCAACTACAAGAAAGTTTTAAAGAACGAAACTTTGAAAATACCAATACCCCCCCACATGTTCACGAAGGGTCACTTTTCCACTTTTTTTAAGGTGGCGAAAGTGACTTTTTGCGCGTTAAAAAGTTGCTCCTTATCGAAACAAGACCTTTCAACCCATTTTCACCAAATTAATTGCAGCAGAATCCAAGGAATACGTAATATTCTGAAATATAGATTAAAATAAAAGTGCACCGAATTTAAATTTTTAGGAGGGCTAGAGCATCTCCTCGTCAAGCAGACTTTGACAATATAATTTTCAACTCTCTCCCTTAAACCTAAACTGAGATAATGGGATAGCAATTTTGGTTACGTTAGAAAAACCCCTTTTTTTGAATTTTAAAAAGTCGATGTTATAAATCGAAAACAAAGTGTTAGAAATGGAATCGATTCGTTTTGCCATGACAAATTAAAAAAAAAATATAACATTACTCTCCTTGCAACTACAAGAAAGTTTTCAGGAACGAAACATTGAAAATACCAATACCCCCCACATGTTCACGAAGGGTCACTTTTCCACTTTTTTTAAGGTGGCGAAAGTGACTTTTTGCGCGTTAAAAAGTTGCTCCTTATCGAAACAAGACCTTTCAACCCATTTTCACCAAATTAATCGCAGCAGGATCCAAGGAATACGTAATATTCTGATATATAGCTACAAATAAAAGTGCACCGAATTTCTATTTTTAGTAGGGCTAGGGCATCTCCTTGTCAAGCAGACTTTGACAATATAACTTTCAACTCTCTCCCTTAAACTTAAACTGAGATAATGAGATGGCAATTTTGGTTACGTTAGAAAAACCCCATTTTTGGAATTTTAAAAAGTCGATGTTATAAATCGAAATCAAAGTGTTTGGAATGGAATCGGTTCGTTTTGCCATGACAAATTCAAAAAAAAATATAACATTACTCTCTTTTTAACTGCAAGAAAGTTTTAAGGAACGAAACTTTGAAAATACCAATACCCCCCCACATGTTCACGAAGGGTCAATTTTCCACTTTTTTTAAGGTGGCGAAAGTGACTTTTTGCGCGTTAAAAAGTTGCTCCTTATCGAAACAAGACCTTTCAACCCATTTTCACCAAATTAATTGCAGCAGAATCTAAGGAATACGTAATATTCTGAAATTTAGATTAAAATAAAAGTGCACCGAATTTAAATTTTTAGGGAATCTAGAGCATCTCCTCGTCAAGCAGAATTTGACGATATAACTTTTAACTCTCTCCCTTAAACCTAAACTGAGATAATGGGATGGCAATTTTGGTTACGTTAGAAAAACCCCTTTTTTGGAATTTTAATAAGTCAATGTTATATATCGAAAACAAAGTGTTAGGAATGGAATCGATTCGTTTTGCGATGACAAATTCAAAAAAAAATATAACATTACTCTCCTTGCAACTACAAGAAAGTTTTAAAGAACGAAACTTTGAAAATACCAATACCCCCCCACATGTTCACGAAGGGTCACTTTTCCACTTTTTTTAAGGTGGCGAAAGTGACTTTTTGCGCGTTAAAAAGTTGTTCCTTATCGAAACAAGACCTTTCAACCCATTTTCACCAAATTAATCGCAGCAGGATCCAAGGAATACGTAATATTCTGATATATAGCTACAAATAAAAGTGCACCGAATTTCTATTTTTAGTAGGGCTAGGGCATCTCCTTGTCAAGCAGACTTTGACAATATAACTTTCAACTCTCTCCCTTAAACTTAAACTGAGATAATGAGATGGCAATTTTGGTTACGTTAGAAAAACCCCATTTTTGGAATTTTAAAAAGTCGATGTTATAAATCGAAATCAAAGTGTTTGGAATGGAATCGGTTCGTTTTGCCATGACAAATTCAAAAAAAAATATAACATTACTCTCCTTTTAACTACAAGAAAGTTTTAAGGAACGAAACTTTGAAAATACCAATACCCCCCCCACATGTACACGGAGGGTCAATTTTCCACTCTTTTTAAGGTGGCGAAAGTGACTTTTTGCGCGTCAAGAAGTTGCTCCTTATCGAAATAAGATCTTTCTACCCATTTTCACCAAAATAATTGCAGCAGGATCCAAGGAATACGTAATTATCTGCTAAATAGCCACAAATAAAAGTGCACCGAATTTCAATTTTTAGTAGGGCTAGGGCATCTCCTTGTCAAGCAGATTTTGACAATATAACTTTCAACTCTCTCCCTTAAACTTATACTGAGATAATGGGATGGCAATTTTGGTTACGTTTGAAAAACCCCTTTTTTGGAATTTTAAAAAGTAAATGTTATATATCGAAAACAAAGTGTTAGGAATGGATTCGATTCGTTTTGCCATGACAAATTCAAAAAAAATTATAACATTACTCTCCTTGCAATTACAAGAAAGTTTTAAAGAACGAAACTTTGAAAATACTAATACCCCCCCACATGTTCACGAAGGGTCACTTTTCCACTTTTTTTAATGTGGCGAAAGTGACTTTTTGCGCGTTAAAAAGTTGCTCCTTTTCGAAACAAGACCTTTCAACCCATTTTCACCAAATTAATTGCAGCAGAATCCAAGGAATACGTAATATTCTGAAATATAGATTAAAATAAAAGTGCACCGAATTTAAATTTTTAGGGGGGCTAGAGCATCTCCTCGTCAAGCAGACTTTGACAATATAACTTTCAACTCTCTCCCTTAAACCTAAACTGAGATAATGGGATGGTAATTTTGGTTACGTTAGAAAAACACCATTTTTGGAATTTTAAAAAGTCGATGTTATAAATCGAAATCAAAGTGCTTGGAATGGAATCGATTCGTTTAGCCATGACAAATTAAAAAAAAAAATATAACTTTACTCTCCTTTTAACTACAAGAAAGTTTTAAGGAACGAAACTTTGAAAATACCAATACCCCCCCACATGTTCACGAAGGGTCACTTTTCCACTTTTTTTAAGGTGGCGAAAGTGACTTTTTGCGCGTCAAGAAGTTGCTCCTTATCGAAACAAGATCTTTCTACCCATTTTCACCAAATTAATCGCAGCAGGATCCAAGGAATACGTAATAATCTGATAAAAAGCTACAAATAAAAGTGCACCGAATTTCAATTTTTAGTAGGGCTAGGGCATCTCCTTGTCAAGCAGACTTTGACAATATAACTTTCAACTCTCTCCCTTAAACCTATACTGAGATAATGGGATGGCAATTTTGGTTACGTTAGAAAAACCCCTTTTTTGGAATTTTAAAAAGTCAATGTTATATATCGAAAACAAAGTGTTAGGAATGGAATCGATTCGTTTTGCCATGACAAATTCAAAAAAAAATATAACATTACTCTCCTTGCAACTACAAGAAAGTTTTAAAGAACCAAACTTTGAAAATACCAATACCCCCCCACATGTTCACGAAGGGTCAATTTTCCACTTTTTTTAAGGTGGCGAAAGTGACTTTTTGCGCGTTAAAAAGTTGCTCCTTATCGAAACAAGACCTTTCAACCCATTTTCACCAAATTAATTGCAGCAGAATCCAAGGAATACGTAATATTCTGAAATTTAGATTAAAATAAAAGTGCACCGAATTTAAATTTTTAGGGAATCTAGAGCATCTCCTCGTCAAGCAGAATTTGACGATATAACTTTCAACTCTCTCCCTTAAACCTAAACTGAGATAATGGGATGGCAATTTTGGTTACGTTAGAAAAACCCCTTTTTTGGAATTTTAAAAAGTCAATGTTATATATCGAAAACAAAGTGTTAGGAATGGAATCGATTCGTTTTGCCATGACAAATTAAAAAAAAAATATAACATTACTCTCCTTGCAACTACAAGAAAGTTTTAAGGAACGAAACTTTGAAAATACCAATACCCCCCCACATGTTCACGGAGGGTCACTTTTCCACTTTTTTTAAGGTGGCGAAAGTGACTTTTTGCGCGTCAAGAAGTTGCTCCTTATCGAAACAAGATCTTTCTACCCATGTTCACCAAATTAATCGCAGCAGGATCCAAGGAATACGTAATAATCTGATAAATAGCTACAAATAAAAGTGCACAGAATTTCAATTTTTAGTAGGGCTAGGGCATCTCCTTGTCAAGCAGACTTTGACAATATAACTTTCAACTCTCTCCCTTAAACCTATACTGAGATAATGGGATGGCAATTTTGGTTACGTTAGAAAAACCCCATTTTTGGAATTTTAAAAAGTTGATGTTATAAATCGAAATCAAAGTGTTTGGAATGGAATCGATTCGTTTTGCCATGACAAATTAAAAAAAAATATAACATTACTCTCCTTTTAACTACAAGAAAGTTTTAAGGAACGAAACTTTGAAAATACCAATACCCCCCCACATGTTCACGAAGTGTCACTTTTCCACTTTTTTTAAGGTGGCGAAAGTGACTTTTTGCGCGTTAAAAAGTTGCTCCTTATCGAAACAAGACCTTTCAACCCATTTTCACCAAATTAATCGCAGCAGGATCGAAAGAATACGTAATATTCTGATATATAGCTACAAATAAAAGTGCACTGAATTTCAATTTTTAGTAGGGCTAGGGCATCTCCTTGTCAAGCAGACTTTGACAATATAACATTCAACTCTCTCCCTTAAACCTATACTGAGATAATGGGATGGCAATTTTGGTTACGTTAGAAAAACCCCTTTTTTGGAATTTTAAAAAGTCAATGTTATATATCGAAAACAAAGTGTTAGGAATGGAATCGATTCGTTTTGCCATGACAAATTCAAAAAAAAATATAACATTACTCTCCTTTTAACTACAAGAAAGTTTTAAGGAACGAAACTTTGAAAATACCAATACCCCCCCCACATGTACACGGAGGGTCAATTTTCCACTCTTTTTAAGGTGGCGAAAGTGACTTTTTGCGCGTCAAGAAGTTGCTCCTTATCGAAATAAGATCTTTCTACCCATTTTCACCAAAATAATTGCAGCAGGATCCAAGGAATACGTAATTATCTGCTAAATAGCCACAAATAAAAGTGCACCGAATTTCAATTTTTAGTAGGGCTAGGGCATCTCCTTGTCAAGCAGATTTTGACAATATAACTTTCAACTCTCTCCCTTAAACTTATACTGAGATAATGGGATGGCAATTTTGGTTACGTTTGAAAAACCCCTTTTTTGGAATTTTAAAAAGTAAATGTTATATATCGAAAACAAAGTGTTAGGAATGGATTCGATTCGTTTTGCCATGACAAATTCAAAAAAAATTATAACATTACTCTCCTTGCAATTACAAGAAAGTTTTAAAGAACGAAACTTTGAAAATACTAATACCCCCCCACATGTTCACGAAGGGTCACTTTTCCACTTTTTTTAATGTGGCGAAAGTGACTTTTTGCGCGTTAAAAAGTTGCTCCTTTTCGAAACAAGACCTTTCAACCCATTTTCACCAAATTAATTGCAGCAGAATCCAAGGAATACGTAATATTCTGAAATATAGATTAAAATAAAAGTGCACCGAATTTAAATTTTTAGGGGGGCTAGAGCATCTCCTCGTCAAGCAGACTTTGACAATATAACTTTCAACTCTCTCCCTTAAACCTAAACTGAGATAATGGGATGGTAATTTTGGTTACGTTAGAAAAACACCATTTTTGGAATTTTAAAAAGTCGATGTTATAAATCGAAATCAAAGTGCTTGGAATGGAATCGATTCGTTTAGCCATGACAAATTAAAAAAAAAAATATAACTTTACTCTCCTTTTAACTACAAGAAAGTTTTAAGGAACGAAACTTTGAAAATACCAATACCCCCCCACATGTTCACGAAGGGTCACTTTTCCACTTTTTTTAAGGTGGCGAAAGTGACTTTTTGCGCGTCAAGAAGTTGCTCCTTATCGAAACAAGATCTTTCTACCCATTTTCACCAAATTAATCGCAGCAGGATCCAAGGAATACGTAATAATCTGATAAAAAGCTACAAATAAAAGTGCACCGAATTTCAATTTTTAGTAGGGCTAGGGCATCTCCTTGTCAAGCAGACTTTGACAATATAACTTTCAACTCTCTCCCTTAAACCTATACTGAGATAATGGGATGGCAATTTTGGTTACGTTAGAAAAACCCCTTTTTTGGAATTTTAAAAAGTCAATGTTATATATCGAAAACAAAGTGTTAGGAATGGAATCGATTCGTTTTGCCATGACAAATTCAAAAAAAAATATAACATTACTCTCCTTGCAACTACAAGAAAGTTTTAAAGAACCAAACTTTGAAAATACCAATACCCCCCCACATGTTCACGAAGGGTCAATTTTCCACTTTTTTTAAGGTGGCGAAAGTGACTTTTTGCGCGTTAAAAAGTTGCTCCTTATCGAAACAAGACCTTTCAACCCATTTTCACCAAATTAATTGCAGCAGAATCCAAGGAATACGTAATATTCTGAAATTTAGATTAAAATAAAAGTGCACCGAATTTAAATTTTTAGGGAATCTAGAGCATCTCCTCGTCAAGCAGAATTTGACGATATAACTTTCAACTCTCTCCCTTAAACCTAAACTGAGATAATGGGATGGCAATTTTGGTTACGTTAGAAAAACCCCTTTTTTGGAATTTTAAAAAGTCAATGTTATATATCGAAAACAAAGTGTTAGGAATGGAATCGATTCGTTTTGCCATGACAAATTAAAAAAAAAATATAACATTACTCTCCTTGCAACTACAAGAAAGTTTTAAGGAACGAAACTTTGAAAATACCAATACCCCCCCACATGTTCACGGAGGGTCACTTTTCCACTTTTTTTAAGGTGGCGAAAGTGACTTTTTGCGCGTCAAGAAGTTGCTCCTTATCGAAACAAGATCTTTCTACCCATGTTCACCAAATTAATCGCAGCAGGATCCAAGGAATACGTAATAATCTGATAAATAGCTACAAATAAAAGTGCACAGAATTTCAATTTTTAGTAGGGCTAGGGCATCTCCTTGTCAAGCAGACTTTGACAATATAACTTTCAACTCTCTCCCTTAAACCTATACTGAGATAATGGGATGGCAATTTTGGTTACGTTAGAAAAACCCCATTTTTGGAATTTTAAAAAGTTGATGTTATAAATCGAAATCAAAGTGTTTGGAATGGAATCGATTCGTTTTGCCATGACAAATTAAAAAAAAATATAACATTACTCTCCTTTTAACTACAAGAAAGTTTTAAGGAACGAAACTTTGAAAATACCAATACCCCCCCACATGTTCACGAAGTGTCACTTTTCCACTTTTTTTAAGGTGGCGAAAGTGACTTTTTGCGCGTTAAAAAGTTGCTCCTTATCGAAACAAGACCTTTCAACCCATTTTCACCAAATTAATCGCAGCAGGATCGAAAGAATACGTAATATTCTGATATATAGCTACAAATAAAAGTGCACTGAATTTCAATTTTTAGTAGGGCTAGGGCATCTCCTTGTCAAGCAGACTTTGACAATATAACATTCAACTCTCTCCCTTAAACCTATACTGAGATAATGGGATGGCAATTTTGGTTACGTTAGAAAAACCCCTTTTTTGGAATTTTAAAAAGTCAATGTTATATATCGAAAACAAAGTGTTAGGAATGGAATCGATTCGTTTTGCCATGACAAATTCAAAAAAAAATATAACATTACTCTCCTTGCAACTACAAGAAAGTTTTCAGGAACGAAACTTTGAAAATACCAATACCCCCCCACATGTTCACGAAGGGTCACTTTTCCACTTTTTTTAAGGTGGCGAAAGTGACTTTTTGCGCGTTAAAAAGTTGCTCCTTATCGAAACAAGACCTTTCAACCCATTTTCACCAAACTAATCGCAGCAGGATCCAAGGAATACGTAATATTCTGATATATAGCTACAAATAAAAGTGCACCGAATTTCAATTTTTAGTAGGGCTAGGGCATCTCCTTGTCAAGCAGACTTTGACACTATAACTTTCAACTCTCTCCCTTAAACTTAAACTCAGATAATGGGATGGCAATTTTGGTTACGTTAGAAAAACCCCATTTTTGGAATTTTAAAAAGTCGATGTTATAAATCGAAATCAAAGTGTTTGAAATGGAATCGATTCGTTTTGCCGTGACAAATTAAAAAAAAAATATAACATTACTCTCCTTTTAACTACAAGAAAGTTTTAAGGAACGAAACTTTGAAAATACCAATACCCCCCCACATGTTCACGGAGGGTCACTTTTCCACTTTTTTTAAGGTGGCGAAAGTGACTTTTTGCGCGTCAAGAAGTTGATCCTTATCGAAACAAGATCTTTCTACCCATTTTCACCAAATTAATCGCAGCAGGATCCAAGGAATACGTAATAATCTGATAAATAGCTACAAATAAAAGTGCACCGAATTTCAATTTTTAGTAGGGCTAGGGCATCTCCTTGTCAAGCAGACTTTGACAATATAACTTTCAACTCTCTCCCTTAAACCTATACTGAGATAATGGGATGGCAATTTTGGTTACGTTAGAAAAACCCCTTTTTTGGAATTTTAAAAAGTCAATGTTATATATCGAAAACAAAGTGTTAGGAATGGAATCGATTCGTTTTACCATGACAAATTCAAAAAAAAATATAACATTACTCTCCTTTTAACTAAAAGAAAGTTTTAAAGAACGAAACTTTGAAAATACCAATACCCCCCCACATGTTCACGTAGGGTCACTTTTCCACATTATTTAAGGTGGCGAAAGTGACTTTTTGCGCGTTAAAAAGTTGCTCCTTATCGAAACAAGACCTTTCAACCCATTTTCACCAAATTAATTGCAGCAGAATCCAAGGAATACGTAATATTCTGAAATTTAGATTAAAATAAAAGTGCACCGAATTTAAATTTTTAGGGAATCTAGAGCATCTCCTCGTCAAGCAGAATTTGACGATATAACTTTCAACTCTCTCCCTTAAACCTAAACTGAGATAATGGGATGGCAATTTTGGTTACGTTAGAAAAACCCCTTTTTTGGAATTTTAAAAAGTCAATGTTATATATCGAAAACAAAGTGTTAGGAATGGAATCGATTCGTTTTGCCATGACAAATTAAAAAAAAAATATAACATTACTCTCCTTGCAACTACAAGAAAGTTTTAAGGAACGAAACTTTGAAAATACCAATACCCCCCCACATGTTCACGGAGGGTCACTTTTCCACTTTTTTTAAGGTGGCGAAAGTGACTTTTTGCGCGTCAAGAAGTTGCTCCTTATCGAAACAAGATCTTTCTACCCATGTTCACCAAATTAATCGCAGCAGGATCCAAGGAATACGTAATAATCTGATAAATAGCTACAAATAAAAGTGCACAGAATTTCAATTTTTAGTAGGGCTAGGGCATCTCCTTGTCAAGCAGACTTTGACAATATAACTTTCAACTCTCTCCCTTAAACCTATACTGAGATAATGGGATGGCAATTTTGGTTACGTTAGAAAAACCCCATTTTTGGAATTTTAAAAAGTTGATGTTATAAATCGAAATCAAAGTGTTTGGAATGGAATCGATTCGTTTTGCCATGACAAATTAAAAAAAAATATAACATTACTCTCCTTTTAACTACAAGAAAGTTTTAAGGAACGAAACTTTGAAAATACCAATACCCCCCCACATGTTCACGAAGTGTCACTTTTCCACTTTTTTTAAGGTGGCGAAAGTGACTTTTTGCGCGTTAAAAAGTTGCTCCTTATCGAAACAAGACCTTTCAACCCATTTTCACCAAATTAATCGCAGCAGGATCGAAAGAATACGTAATATTCTGATATATAGCTACAAATAAAAGTGCACTGAATTTCAATTTTTAGTAGGGCTAGGGCATCTCCTTGTCAAGCAGACTTTGACAATATAACATTCAACTCTCTCCCTTAAACCTATACTGAGATAATGGGATGGCAATTTTGGTTACGTTAGAAAAACCCCTTTTTTGGAATTTTAAAAAGTCAATGTTATATATCGAAAACAAAGTGTTAGGAATGGAATCGATTCGTTTTGCCATGACAAATTCAAAAAAAAATATAACATTACTCTCCTTGCAACTACAAGAAAGTTTTCAGGAACGAAACTTTGAAAATACCAATACCCCCCCACATGTTCACGAAGGGTCACTTTTCCACTTTTTTTAAGGTGGCGAAAGTGACTTTTTGCGCGTTAAAAAGTTGCTCCTTATCGAAACAAGACCTTTCAACCCATTTTCACCAAACTAATCGCAGCAGGATCCAAGGAATACGTAATATTCTGATATATAGCTACAAATAAAAGTGCACCGAATTTCAATTTTTAGTAGGGCTAGGGCATCTCCTTGTCAAGCAGACTTTGACACTATAACTTTCAACTCTCTCCCTTAAACTTAAACTCAGATAATGGGATGGCAATTTTGGTTACGTTAGAAAAACCCCATTTTTGGAATTTTAAAAAGTCGATGTTATAAATCGAAATCAAAGTGTTTGAAATGGAATCGATTCGTTTTGCCGTGACAAATTAAAAAAAAAATATAACATTACTCTCCTTTTAACTACAAGAAAGTTTTAAGGAACGAAACTTTGAAAATACCAATACCCCCCCACATGTTCACGGAGGGTCACTTTTCCACTTTTTTTAAGGTGGCGAAAGTGACTTTTTGCGCGTCAAGAAGTTGATCCTTATCGAAACAAGATCTTTCTACCCATTTTCACCAAATTAATCGCAGCAGGATCCAAGGAATACGTAATAATCTGATAAATAGCTACAAATAAAAGTGCACCGAATTTCAATTTTTAGTAGGGCTAGGGCATCTCCTTGTCAAGCAGACTTTGACAATATAACTTTCAACTCTCTCCCTTAAACCTATACTGAGATAATGGGATGGCAATTTTGGTTACGTTAGAAAAACCCCTTTTTTGGAATTTTAAAAAGTCAATGTTATATATCGAAAACAAAGTGTTAGGAATGGAATCGATTCGTTTTACCATGACAAATTCAAAAAAAAATATAACATTACTCTCCTTTTAACTACAAGAAAGTTTTAAAGAACGAAACTTTGAAAATACCAATACCCCCCCACATGTTCACGTAGGGTCACTTTTCCACATTATTTAAGGTGGCGAAAGTGACTTTTTGCGCGTTAAAAAGTTGCTCCTTATCGAAACAAGACCTTTCAACCCATTTTCACCAAATTAATCGCAGCAGGATCCAAGGAATACGTAATAATCTGATAAATAGCTACAAATAAAAGTGCACCGAATTTCAATTTTTAGTAGGGCTAGGGCATCTCCTTGTCAAGCAGACTTTGACAATATAACTTTCAACTCTCTCCCTTAAACCTATACTGAGATAATGGGATGGCAATTTTGGTTACGTTAGAAAAACCCCTTTTTTGGAATTTTAAAAAGTCAATGTTATATATCGAAAGCAAAGTGTTAGGAATGGAATCGATTCGTTTTGCCATGACAAATTCAAAAAAAAATAAACCATTACTCTCCTTGCAACTAAAAGAAAGTTTTAAAGAACGAAACTTTGAAAATACCAATACCCCCCCACATGTTCACGAAGGGTCACTTTTCCACTTTTTTTAAGGTGGCGAAAGTGACTTTTTGCGCGTTAAAAAGTTGCTCCTTATCGAAACAAGACCTATCAACCCATTTTCACCAAATTAATCGCAGCAGGATCGAAGGAATACGTAATATTCTGATATATAGCTACAAATAAAAGTGCACTGAATTTCAATTTTTAGTAGGGCTAGGGCATCGCCTTGTCAAGCAGACTTTGACAATATAACTTTCAACTCTCTCCCTTAAACCTATACTGAGATAATGGGATGGCAATTTTGGTTACGTTAGAAAAAACCCTTTTTTGGAATTTTAAAAAGTCAATGTTATATATCGAAAACAAAGTGTTAGGAATGGAATCGATTCGTTTTGCCATGACAAATTCAAAAAAAAATATAACATTACTCTCCTTGCAACTACAAGAAAGTTTTCAGGAACGAAACTTTGAAAATACCAATACCCCCCCACATGTTCACGAAGGGTCACTTTTCCACTTTTTTTAAGGTGGCGAAAGTGACTTTTTGCGCGTTAAAAAGTTGCTCCTTATCGAAACAAGACCTTTCAACCCATTTTCACCAAACTAATCGCCATAGGATCCAAGGAATACGTAATATTCTGATATATAGCTACAAATAAAAGTGCACCGAATTTCAATTTTTAGTAGGGCTAGGGCATCTCCTTGTCAAGCAGACTTTGACAATATAACTTTCAACTCTCTCCCTTAAACCTATACTGAGATAATGGGATGGCAATTTTGGTTACGTTAGAAAAACCCCATTTTTGGAATTTTAAAAAGTCGATGTTATAAATCGAAATCAAAGTGTTTGGAATGGAATCGATTCGTTTTGCCATGACAAATTAAAAAAAAATATAACATTACTCTCCTTTTAACTACAAGAAAGTTTTAAGGAACGAAACTTTGAAAATACCAATACCCCCCCACATGTTCACGAAGGGTCACTTTTCCACTTTTTTTAAGGTGGCGAAAGTGACTTTTTGCGCGTTAAAAAGTTGCTCCTTATCGAAACAAGACCTTTCAACCCATTTTCACCAAACTAATCGCAGCAGGATCCAAGGAATACGTAATATTCTGATATATAGCTACAAATAAAAGTGCACCGAATTTCAATTTTTAGTAGGGCTAGGGCATCTCCTTGTCAAGCAGACTTTGACAATATAACTTTCAACTCTCTCCCTTAAACCTATACTGAGATAATGGGATGGCAATTTTGGTTACGTTAGAAAAACCCCATTTTTGGAATTTTAAAAAGTCGATGTTATAAATCGAAATCAAAGTGTTTGGAATGGAATCGATTCGTTTTGCCATGACAAATTAAAAAAAAATATAACATTACTCTCCTTTTAACTACAAGAAAGTTTTAAGGAACGAAACTTTGAAAATACCAATACCCCCCCACATGTTCACGAAGGGTCACTTTTCCACTTTTTTTAAGGTGGCGAAAGTGACTTTTTGCGCGTTAAAAAGTTGCTCCTTATCGAAACAAGACCTTTCAACCCATTTTCACCAAACTAATCGCAGCAGGATCCAAGGAATACGTAATATTCTGATATATAGCTACAAATAAAAGTGCACCGAATTTCAATTTTTAGTAGGGCTAGGGCATCTCCTTGTCAAGCAGACTTTGACAATATAACTTTCAACTCTCTCCCTTAAACCTATACTGAGATAATGGGATGGCAATTTTGGTTACGTTAGAAAAACCCCATTTTTGGAATTTTAAAAAGTCGATGTTATAAATCGAAATCAAAGTGTTTGGAATGGAATCGATTCGTTTTGCCATGACAAATTAAAAAAAAATATAACATTACTCTCCTTTTAACTACAAGAAAGTTTTAAAGAACGAAACTTTGAAAATACCAATACCCCCCCACATGTTCACGAAGGGTCACTTTTCCACTTTTTTTAAGGTGGCGAAAGTGACTTTTTGCGCGTTAAAAAGTTGCTCCTTATCGAAACAAGACCTATCAACCCATTTTCACCAAATTAATCGCAGCAGGATCGAAGGAATACGTAATATTCTGATATATAGCTACAAATAAAAGTGCACTGAATTTCAATTTTTAGTAGGGCTAGGGCATCGCCTTGTCAAGCAGACTTTGACAATATAACTTTCAACTCTCTCCCTTAAACCTATACTGAGATAATGGGATGGCAATTTTGGTTACGTTAGAAAAACCCCTTTTTTGGAATTTTAAAAAGTCAATGTTATATATCGAAAACAAAGTGTTAGGAATGGAATCGATTCGTTTTGCCATGACAAATTCAAAAAAAAATATAACATTACTCTCCTTGCAACTACAAGAAAGTTTTCAGGAACGAAACTTTGAAAATACCAATACCCCCCCACATGTTCACGAAGGGTCACTTTTCCACTTTTTTTAAGGTGGCGAAAGTGACTTTTTGCGCGTTAAAAAGTTGCTCCTTATCGAAACAAGACCTTTCAACCCATTTTCACCAAACTAATCGCAGCAGGATCCAAGGAATACGTAATATTCTGATATATAGCTACAAATAAAAGTGCACCGAATTTCAATTTTTAGTAGGGCTAGGGCATCTCCTTGTCAAGCAGACTTTGACAATATAACTTTCAACTCTCTCCCTTAAACCTATACTGAGATAATGGGATGGCAATTTTGGTTACGTTAGAAAAACCCCATTTTTGGAATTTTAAAAAGTCGATGTTATAAATCGAAATCAAAGTGTTTGGAATGGAATCGATTCGTTTTGCCATGACAAATTAAAAAAAAATATAACATTACTCTTCTTGCAACTACAAGAAAGTTTTAAAGAACGAAACTTTGAAAATACCAATACCCCCCCACATGTTCACGAAGGGTCACTTTTCCACTTTTTTTAAGGTGTCGAAAGTGACTTTTTGCGCGTTAAAAAGTTGCTCATTATCGAAACAAGACCTTTCAACCCATTTTCACCAAACTAATCGCAGCAGGATCCAAGGAATACGTAATATTCTGATATATAGCTACAAATAAAAGTGCACCGAATTTCAATTTTTAGTAGGGCTAGGGCATCTCCTTGTCAAGCAGACTTTGACAATATAACTTTCAACTCTCTCCCTTAAACCTATACTGAGATAATGGGATGGCAATTTTGGTTACGTTAGAAAAACCCCATTTTTGGAATTTTAAAAAGTCGATGTTATAAATCGAAATCAAAGTGTTTGGAATGGAATCGATTCGTTTTGCCATGACAAATTAAAAAAAAATATAACATTACTCTCCTTTTAACTACAAGAAAGTTTTAAGGAACGAAACTTTGAAAATACCAATACCCCCCCACATGTTCACGAAGGGTCACTTTTCCACTTTTTTTAAGGTGGCGAAAGTGACTTTTTGCGCGTTAAAAAGTTGCTCCTTATCGAAACAAGACCTTTCAACCCATTTTCACCAAACTAATCGCAGCAGGATCCAAGGAATACGTAATATTCTGATATATAGCTACAAATAAAAGTGCACCGAATTTCAATTTTTAGTAGGGCTAGGGCATCTCCTTGTCAAGCAGACTTTGACAATATAACTTTCAACTCTCTCCCTTAAACCTATACTGAGATAATGGGATGGCAATTTTGGTTACGTTAGAAAAACCCCATTTTTGGAATTTTAAAAAGTCGATGTTATAAATCGAAATCAAAGTGTTTGGAATGGAATCGATTCGTTTTGCCATGACAAATTAAAAAAAAATATAACATTACTCTCCTTTTAACTACAAGAAAGTTTTAAGGAACGAAACTTTGAAAATACCAATACCCCCCCCACATGTTCACGAAGGGTCACTTTTCCACTTTTTTTAAGGTGGCGAAAGTGACTTTTTGCGCGTTAAAAAGTTGCTCCTTATCGAAACAAGACCTTTCAACCCATTTTCACCAAACTAATCGCAGCAGGATCCAAGGAATACGTAATATTCTGATATATAGCTACAAATAAAAGTGCACCGAATTTCAATTTTTAGTAGGGCTAGGGCATCTCCTTGTCAAGCAGACTTTGACACTATAACTTTCAACTCTCTCCCTTAAACTTAAACTCAGATAATGGGATGGCAATTTTGGTTACGTTAGAAAAACCCCATTTTTGGAATTTTAAAAAGTCGATGTTATAAATCGAAATCAAAGTGTTTGAAATGGAATCGATTCGTTTTGCCGTGACAAATTAAAAAAAAAATATAACATTACTCTCCTTTTAACTACAAGAAAGTTTTAAGGAACGAAACTTTGAAAATACCAATACCCCCCCACATGTTCACGGAGGGTCACTTTTCCACTTTTTTTAAGGTGGCGAAAGTGACTTTTTGCGCGTCAAGAAGTTGATCCTTATCGAAACAAGATCTTTCTACCCATTTTCACCAAATTAATCGCAGCAGGATTCAAGGAATACGTAATAATCTGATAAATAGCTACAAATAAAAGTGCACCGAATTTCAATTTTTAGTAGGGCTAGGGCATCTCCTTGTCAAGCAGACTTTGACAATATAACTTTCAACTCTCTCCCTTAAACCTATACTGAGATAATGGGATGGCAATTTTGGTTACGTTAGAAAAACCCCTTTTTTGGAATTTTAAAAAGTCAATGTTATATATCGAAAGCAAAGTGTTAGGAATGGAATCGATTCGTTTTGCCATGACAAATTCAAAAAAAAATATAACATTACTCTCCTTGCAACTAAAAGAAAGTTTTAAAGAACGAAACTTTGAAAATACCAATACCCCCCCACATGTTCACGAAGGGTCACTTTTCCACTTTTTTTAAGGTGGCGAAAGTGACTTTTTGCGCGTTAAAAAGTTGCTCCTTATCGAAACAAGACCTATCAACCCATTTTCACCAAATTAATCGCAGCAGGATCGAAGGAATACGTAATATTCTGATATATAGCTACAAATAAAAGTGCACTGAATTTCAATTTTTAGTAGGGCTAGGGCATCGCCTTGTCAAGCAGACTTTGACAATATAACTTTCAACTCTCTCCCTTAAACCTATACTGAGATAATGGGATGGCAATTTTGGTTACGTTAGAAAAACCCCTTTTTTGGAATTTTAAAAAGTCAATGTTATATATCGAAAACAAAGTGTTAGGAATGGAATCGATTCGTTTTGCCATGACAAATTCAAAAAAAAATATAACATTACTCTCCTTGCAACTACAAGAAAGTTTTCAGGAACGAAACTTTGAAAATACCAATACCCCCCCACATGTTCACGAAGGGTCACTTTTCCACTTTTTTTAAGGTGGCGAAAGTGACTTTTTGCGCGTTAAAAAGTTGCTCCTTATCGAAACAAGACCTTTCATCCCATTTTCACCAAACTAATCGCAGCAGGATCCAAGGAATACGTAATATTCTGATATATAGCTACAAATAAAAGTGCACCGAATTTCAATTTTTAGTAGGGCTAGGGCATCTCCTTGTCAAGCAGACTTTGACAATATAACTTTCAACTCTCTCCCTTAAACCTTTACTGAGATAATGGGATGGCAATTTTGGTTACGTTAGAAAAACCCCATTTTTGGAATTTTAAAAAGTCGATGTTATAAATCGAAATCAAAGTGTTTGGAATGGAATCGATTCGTTTTGCCATGACAAATTAAAAAAAAATATAACATTACTCTCCTTTTAACTACAAGAAAGTTTTAAGGAACGAAACTTTGAAAATACCAATACCCCCCCACATGTTCACGAAGGGTCACTTTTCCACTTTTTTTAAGGTGGCGAAAGTGACTTTTTGCGCGTTAAAAAGTTGCTCCTTATCGAAACAAGACCTTTCAACCCATTTTCACCAAACTAATCGCAGCAGGATCCAAGGAATACGTAATATTCTGATATATAGCTACAAATAAAAGTGCACCGAATTTCAATTTTTAGTAGGGCTAGGGCATCTCCTTGTCAAGCAGACTTTGACAATATAACTTTCAACTCTCTCCCTTAAACCTATACTGAGATAATGGGATGGCAATTTTGGTTACGTTAGAAAAACCCCATTTTTGGAATTTTAAAAAGTCGATGTTATAAATCGAAATCAAAGTGTTTGGAATGGAATCGATTCGTTTTGCCATGACAAATTAAAAAAAAATATAACATTACTCTTCTTGCAACTACAAGAAAGTTTTAAAGAACGAAACTTTGAAAATACCAATACCCCCCCACATGTTCACGAAGGGTCACTTTTCCACTTTTTTTAAGGTGTCGAAAGTGACTTTTTGCGCGTTAAAAAGTTGCTCATTATCGAAACAAGACCTTTCAACCCATTTTCACCAAACTAATCGCAGCAGGATCCAAGGAATACGTAATATTCTGATATATAGCTACAAATAAAAGTGCACCGAATTTCAATTTTTAGTAGGGCTAGGGCATCTCCTTGTCAAGCAGACTTTGACAATATAACTTTCAACTCTCTCCCTTAAACCTATACTGAGATAATGGGATGGCAATTTTGGTTACGTTAGAAAAACCCCATTTTTGGAATTTTAAAAAGTCGATGTTATAAATCGAAATCAAAGTGTTTGGAATGGAATCGATTCGTTTTGCCATGACAAATTAAAAAAAAATATAACATTACTCTCCTTTTAACTACAAGAAAGTTTTAAGGAACGAAACTTTGAAAATACCAATACCCCCCCACATGTTCACGAAGGGTCACTTTTCCACTTTTTTTAAGGTGGCGAAAGTGACTTTTTGCGCGTTAAAAAGTTGCTCCTTATCGAAACAAGACCTTTCAACCCATTTTCACCAAACTAATCGCAGCAGGATCCAAGGAATACGTAATATTCTGATATATAGCTACAAATAAAAGTGCACCGAATTTCAATTTTTAGTAGGGCTAGGGCATCTCCTTGTCAAGCAGACTTTGACACTATAACTTTCAACTCTCTCCCTTAAACTTAAACTCAGATAATGGGATGGCAATTTTGGTTACGTTAGAAAAACCCCATTTTTGGAATTTTAAAAAGTCGATGTTATAAATCGAAATCAAAGTGTTTGAAATGGAATCGATTCGTTTTGCCGTGACAAATTAAAAAAAAAATATAACATTACTCTCCTTTTAACTACAAGAAAGTTTTAAGGAACGAAACTTTGAAAATACCAATACCCCCCCACATGTTCACGGAGGGTCACTTTTCCACTTTTTTTAAGGTGGCGAAAGTGACTTTTTGCGCGTCAAGAAGTTGATCCTTATCGAAACAAGATCTTTCTACCCATTTTCACCAAATTAATCGCAGCAGGATTCAAGGAATACGTAATAATCTGATAAATAGCTACAAATAAAAGTGCACCGAATTTCAATTTTTAGTAGGGCTAGGGCATCTCCTTGTCAAGCAGACTTTGACAATATAACTTTCAACTCTCTCCCTTAAACCTATACTGAGATAATGGGATGGCAATTTTGGTTACGTTAGAAAAACCCCTTTTTTGGAATTTTAAAAAGTCAATGTTATATATCGAAAGCAAAGTGTTAGGAATGGAATCGATTCGTTTTGCCATGACAAATTCAAAAAAAAATATAACATTACTCTCCTTGCAACTAAAAGAAAGTTTTAAAGAACGAAACTTTGAAAATACCAATACCCCCCCACATGTTCACGAAGGGTCACTTTTCCACTTTTTTTAAGGTGGCGAAAGTGACTTTTTGCGCGTTAAAAAGTTGCTCCTTATCGAAACAAGACCTATCAACCCATTTTCACCAAATTAATCGCAGCAGGATCGAAGGAATACGTAATATTCTGATATATAGCTACAAATAAAAGTGCACTGAATTTCAATTTTTAGTAGGGCTAGGGCATCGCCTTGTCAAGCAGACTTTGACAATATAACTTTCAACTCTCTCCCTTAAACCTATACTGAGATAATGGGATGGCAATTTTGGTTACGTTAGAAAAACCCCTTTTTTGGAATTTTAAAAAGTCAATGTTATATATCGAAAACAAAGTGTTAGGAATGGAATCGATTCGTTTTGCCATGACAAATTCAAAAAAAAATATAACATTACTCTCCTTGCAACTACAAGAAAGTTTTCAGGAACGAAACTTTGAAAATACCAATACCCCCCCACATGTTCACGAAGGGTCACTTTTCCACTTTTTTTAAGGTGGCGAAAGTGACTTTTTGCGCGTTAAAAAGTTGCTCCTTATCGAAACAAGACCTTTCATCCCATTTTCACCAAACTAATCGCAGCAGGATCCAAGGAATACGTAATATTCTGATATATAGCTACAAATAAAAGTGCACCGAATTTCAATTTTTAGTAGGGCTAGGGCATCTCCTTGTCAAGCAGACTTTGACAATATAACTTTCAACTCTCTCCCTTAAACCTTTACTGAGATAATGGGATGGCAATTTTGGTTACGTTAGAAAAACCCCATTTTTGGAATTTTAAAAAGTCGATGTTATAAATCGAAATCAAAGTGTTTGGAATGGAATCGATTCGTTTTGCCATGACAAATTAAAAAAAAATATAACATTACTCTCCTTTTAACTACAAGAAAGTTTTAAGGAACGAAACTTTGAAAATACCAATACCCCCCCACATGTTCACGAAGGGTCACTTTTCCACTTTTTTTAAGGTGGCGAAAGTGACTTTTTGCGCGTTAAAAAGTTGCTCCTTATCGAAACAAGACCTTTCAACCCATTTTCACCAAACTAATCGCAGCAGGATCCAAGGAATACGTAATATTCTGATATATAGCTACAAATAAAAGTGCACCGAATTTCAATTTTTAGTAGGGCTAGGGCATCTCCTTGTCAAGCAGACTTTGACAATATAACTTTCAACTCTCTCCCTTAAACCTATACTGAGATAATGGGATGGCAATTTTGGTTACGTTAGAAAAACCCCATTTTTGGAATTTTAAAAAGTCGATGTTATAAATCGAAATCAAAGTGTTTGGAATGGAATCGAATCGTTTTGCCATGACAAATTAAAAAAAAATATAACATTACTCTCCTTTTAACTACAAGAAAGTTTTAAGGAACGAAACTTTGAAAATACCAATACCCCCCCACATGTTCACGGAGGGTCACTTTTCCACTTTTTTTAAGGTGGCGAAAGTGACTTTTTGCGCGTCAAGAAGTTGCTCCTTATCGAAACAAGATCTTTCTACCCATTTTCACCAAATTAATCGCAGCAGGATCCAAGGAATACGTAATAATCTGATAAATAGCTACAAATAAAAGTGCACTGAATTTCAATTTTTAGTAGGGCTAGGGCGTCTCCTTGTCAAGCAGACTTTGACAATATAACTTTCAACTCTCTCCCTTAAACCTATACTGAGATAATGGGATGGCAATTTTGGTTACGTTAGAAAAACCCCTTTTTGGAATTTTAAAAAGTCAATGTTATATATCGAAAAGAAAGTGTTAGGAATGGAATCGATTCGTTTTGCCATGACAAATTCAAAAAAAAATATAACATTACTCTCCTTGCAACTAAAAGAAAGTTTTCAGGAACGAAACTTTGAAAATACCAATACCCCCCCACATGTTCACGGAGGGTCACTTTTCCACTTTTTTTAAGGTGGTGAAAGTGACTTTTTGCGCGTCAAGAAGTTGCTCCTTATCGAAACAAGATCTTTCTACCCATTTTCACCAAACTAATCGCAGCAGGATCCAAGGAATACGTAATATTCTGATATATAGCTACAAATAAAAGTGCACCGAATTTCAATTTTTAGTAGTTCTAGGGCATCTCCTTGTCAAGCAGACTTTGACAATATAACTTTCAACTCTCTCCCTTAAACCTATACTGAGAAAATGGGATGGCAATTTTGGTTACGTTAGAAAAACCTCATTTTTGGAATTTTAAAAAGTCGATGTTATAAATCGAAATCAAAGTGTTTGGAATGGAATCGATTCGTTTTGCCATGACAAATTAAAAAAAAATATAACATTACTCTCCTTTTAACTACAAGAAAGTTTTAAGGAACGAAACTTTGAAAATACCAATACCCCCCCACATGTTCACGGAGGGTCACTTTTCCACTTTTTTTAAGGTGGCGAAAGTGACTTTTTGCGCGTCAAGAAGTTGCTCCTTATCGAAACAAGATCTTTCTACCCATTTTCACCAAATTAATCGCAGCAGGATCCAAGGAATACGTAATAATCTGATAAATACCTACAAATAAAAGTGCACCGAATTTCAATTTTTAGTAGGGCTAGGGCGTCTCCTTGTCAAGCAGACTTTGACAATATAACTTTCAACTCTCTCCCTTAAACCTATACTGAGATAATGGGATGGCAATTTTGGTTACGTTAGAAAAACCCCTCTTTGGAATTTTAAAAAGTCAATGTTATATATCGAAAAGAAAGTGTTAGGAATGGAATCGATTCGTTTTGCCATGACAAATTCAAAAAAAAATATAACATTACTCTCCTTGCAACTAAAAGAAAGTTTTCAGGAACGAAACTTTGAAAATACCAATACCCCCCCACATGTTCACGGAGGGTCACTTTTCCACTTTTTTTAAGGTGGCGAAAGTGACTTTTTGCGCGTCAAGAAGTTGCTCCTTATCGAAACAAGATCTTTCTACCCATTTTCACCAAATTAATCGCAGCAGGATCCAAGGAATACGTAATAATCTGATAAATAGCTAGAAATAAAAGTGCACCGAATTTCAATTTTTAGTAGGGCTAGGGCATCTCCTTGTCAAGCAGACTTTGACAATATAACTTTCATCTCTCTCCCTTAAACCTATACTGAGATAATGGGATGGCAATTTTGGTTCCGTTAGAAAAACCCCTTTTTTGGAATTTTAAAAAGTCAATGTTAAATATCGAAAACAAAGTGTTAGGAATGGAATCGATTCGTTTTGCCATGACAAATTCAAAAAAATATATAACGTTACTCTCCTTGCAACTACAAGAAAGTTTTCAGGAACGAAACTTTGAAAATACCAATACCTCCCCACATGTTCACGAAGGGTCACTTTTCCACTTTCTTTAAGGTGGCGAAAGTGACTTTTTGCGCGTTGAAAAGTTGCTCCTTGTCGAAACAAGACCTTTCAACCCATTTTCACCAAACTAATCGCAGCAGGATCCAAGGAATACGTAATATTCTGATATATAGCTACAAATAAAAGTGCACCGAATTTCAATTTTTAGTAGGGCTAGGGCATCTCCTTGTCAAGCAGACTTTGACAATATAACTTTCAACTCTCTCCCTTAAACTTAAA
The DNA here is from genome assembly GCA_949825025.1 of Siphlonurus alternatus. Classification (NCBI taxonomy): domain Eukaryota; kingdom Metazoa; phylum Arthropoda; class Insecta; order Ephemeroptera; family Siphlonuridae; genus Siphlonurus; species Siphlonurus alternatus. The sequence goes on along the minus strand of OX463778.1, from coordinate 39,441,324 downwards.
CTGAGATAATGGGATGGCAATTTTGGTTACGTTAGAAAAACCCCATTTTTGGAATTTTAAAAAGTCGATGTTATAAATCGAAATCAAAGTGTTTGGAATGGAATCGATTCGTTTTGCCATGACAAATTCAAAAAAAAATATAACATTACTCTCCTTTTAACTACAAGAAAGTTTTAAGGAACGAAACTTTGAAAATACCAATACCCCCCCACATGTTCACAGAGGGTCACTTTTCCACTTTTTTTAAGGTGGCGAAAGTGACTTTTTGCGCGTCAAGATGTTGCTCCTTATCGAAACAAGATCTTTCTACCCATTTTCACCAAATTAATCGCAGCAGGATCGAAGGAATACCTAATATTCTGATATATAGCTACAAATAAAAGTGCACCGAATTTCAAGTTTTAGTAGGGCTAGGGCATCTCCTTGTCAAGCAGACTTTGACAATATAACTTTCAACTCTCTCCCTTAAACTTAAACTGAGATAATGGGATGGCAATTTTGGTTACGTTAGAAAAACCCCTTTTTTGGAATTTAAAAAAGTCAATGTTATATATCGAAAAGAAAGTGTTAGGAATGGAATCGATTCGTTTTGCCATGACAAATTCAAAAAAAAATATAACATTACTCTCCTTGCAACTACAAGAAAGTTTTCAGGAACGAAACTTTGAAAATACCAATACCCCCCCACATGTTCACAGAGGGTCACTTTTCCACTTTTTTTAAGGTGGCGAAAGTGACTTTTTGCGCGTCAAGATGTTGCTCCTTATCGAAACAAGATCTTTCTACCCATTTTCACCAAATTAATCGCAGCAGGATCGAAGGAATAGGTAATATTCTGATATATAGCTACAAATAAAAGTGCACCGAATTTCAAGTTTTAGTAGGGCTAGGGCATCTCCTTGTCAAGCAGACTTTGACAATATAACTTTCAACTCTCTCCCTTAAACTTAAACTGAGATAATGGGATGGCAATTTTGGTTACGTTAGAAAAACCCCTTTTTTGGAATTTAAAAAAGTCAATGTTATATATCGAAAAGAAAGTGTTAGGAATGGAATCGATTCGTTTTGCCATGACAAATTCAAAAAAAAATATAACATTACTCTCTATGCAACTACAAGAAAGTTTTCAGGAACGAAACTTTGAAAATACCAATACCCCCCCACATGTTCACGAAGTGTCACTTTTCCACTTTTTTTAAGGTGGCGAAAGTGACTTTTTGCGCGTTAAAAAGTTGCTCCTTATCAAAACAAGACCTTTTAACCCATTTTCACCAAATTAATCGCAGCAGGATCCAAGGAATACGTAATATTCTGATATATAGCTACAAATAAAAGTGCACTGAATTTCAATTTTTAGTAGGGCTAGGGCATCTCCTTGTCAAGCAGACTTTGACAATATAACTTTCAACTCTCTCCCTTAAACTTAAACTGAGATAATGGGATGGCAATTTTGGTTACGTTAGAAAAACCCCATTTTTGGAATTTTAAAAAGTCGATGTTATAAATCTAATTCAAAGTGTTTGGAATGGAATCGATTCGTTTTGCCATGACAAATTAAAAAAAAAATATAACATTACTCTCCTTGCAACTACAAGAAAGTTTTCGGGAACGAAACTTTGAAAATACCAATACCCCCCCACATGTTCACGGAGGGTCACTTTTCCAATTTTTTTAAGGTGGCGAAAGTGACTTTTTGCGCGTCAAGAAGTTGCTCCTTATCGAAACAAGATCTTTCTACCCATTTTCACCAAATTAATCGCAGCAGGATCCAAGGAATACGTAATAATCTGATAAATAGCTACAAATAAAAGTGCACCGAATTTCAATTTTTAGTAGGGCTAGGGCATCTCCTTGTCAAGCAGACTTTGACAATATAAATTTCAACTCTCTCCCTTAAACCTATACTGAGATAATGGGATGGCAATTTTGGTTACGTTAGAAAAACCCCTTTTTTGGAATTTTAAAAAGTCAATGTTATATATCGAAAACCAAGTGTTAGGAATGGAATCGATTCGTTTTGCAATGACAAATTCAAAAAAAAAAATATATCATTACTCTCCTTGCAACTAAAAGAAAGTTTTAAAGAACGAAACTTTGAAAATACCAATACCCCCCCACATGTTCACGAAGGGTCACTTTTCCACTTTTTTTAAGGTGGCGAAAGTGACTTTTTGCGCGTTAAAAAGTTGCTCCTTATCGAAACAAGACCTTTCAACCCATTTTCACCAAATTAATCGCAGCAGGATCGAAGGAATACGTAATATTCTGATATATAGCTACAAATAAAAGTGCACCGAATTTCAATTTTAAATAGGGCTAGGGCATTTCCTTGTCAAGCAGACTTTGACAATATTACTTTCAACTCTCTGCTTTAAACTTAAACTGAGATAATGGGATGGCAATTTTGGTTACGTTAGAAAATCCCCCATTTTTGGAATTTTAAAAAGTCGATGTTATAAATCGAAATCAAAGTGTTTGGAATGGAATCGATTCGTTTTGCCATGACAAATTAAAAAAAAAAATATAACATTAATCTCCTTTTAACTACAAGAAAGTTTTAAGGAACGAAACATTGAAAATACCAATACCCCCCCACATGTTCACGGAGGGTCACTTTTCCACTTTTTTTAAGGTGGCGAAAGTGACTTTTTGCGCGTCAAGAAGTTGCTCCTTATCGAAACAAGATCTTTCTACCCATTTTCACCAAATTAATCGCAGCAGGATCCAAGGAATACGTAATTATCTGATAAATAGCTACAAATAAAAGTGCACCGAATTTCAATTTTTAGTAGGGCAAGGGCATCTCCTTGTCAAGCAGACTTTGACAATATAACTTTCAACACTCTCCCTTAAACCTATACTGAGATAATGGGATGGCAATTTTGGTTACGTTAGAAAAACCCCTTTTTTGGATTTTTAAAAAGTCAATGTTATATATCGAAAACAAAGTGTTAGGAATGGGATCGATTCGTTTTACCATGACAAATTCAAAAAAAATTATAACATTACTCTCCTTGCAACTACAAGAAGGTTTTAAAGAACGAAACTTTGAAAATACCAATACCCCCCCACATGTTCACGAAGGGTCACTTTTCCACTTTTTTTAAGGAGGCGAAAGAGACTTTTTGCGCGTCAAGAAGTTGCTCCTTATCGAAACAAGACCTTTCAACCCATTTTCACCAAATTAATCGCAGCAGGATCCAAGGAATACGTAATATTCTGATATATAGCTACAAATAAAAGTGCACCGAATTTCAATTTTTAGTAGGGCTAGGGCATCTCCTTGTCAAGCAGACTTTGACAATATAACTTTCAACTCTCTCCCTTAAACCTATACTGAGATAATGGGATGGCAATTTTGGTTACGTTAGAAAAACCCCTTTTTTGGAATTTTAAAAAGTCAATGTTATATATCGAAAACAAAGTGTTAGGAATGGAATCGATTCGTTTTGCCATGACAAATTCAAAAAAAAATATAACATTACTCTCTATGCAACTACAAGAAAGTTTTCAGGAACGAAACTTTGAAAATACCAATACCCCCCCACATGTTCACGAAGTGTCACTTTTCCACTTTTTTTAAGGTGGCGAAAGTGACTTTTTGCGCGTTAAAAAGTTGCTCCTTATCAAAACAACACCTTTTAACCCATTTTCACCAAATTAATCGCAGCAGGATCCAAGGAATACGTAATATTCTGATATATAGCTACAAATAAAAGTGCACTGAATTTCAATTTTTAGTAGGGCTAGGGCATCTCCTTGTCAATCAGACTTTGACAATATAACTTTCAACTCTCTCCCTTAAACTTAAACTGAGATAATGGGATGGCAATTTTGGTTACGTTAGAAAAACCCCATTTTTGGAATTTTAAAAAGTCGATGTTATAAATCTAATTCAAAGTGTTTGGAATGGAATCGATTCGTTTTGCCATGACAAATTAAAAAAAAAATATAACATTACTCTCCTTGCAACTACAAGAAAGTTTTCAGGAACGAAACTTTGAAAATACCAATACCCCCCCACATGTTCACGGAGGGTCACTTTTCCACTTTTTTTAAGGTGGCGAAAGTGACTTTTTGCGCGTCAAGAAGTTGCTCCTTATCGAAACAAGATCTTTCTACCCATTTTCACCAAATTAATCGCAGCAGGATCCAAGGAATACGTAATAATCTGATAAATAGCTACAAATAAAAGTGCACCGAATTTCAATTTTTAGTAGGGCTAGGGCATCTCCTTGTCAAGCAGACTTTGACAATATAACTTTCAACTCTCTCCCTTAAACCTATACTGAGATAATGGGATGGCAATTTTGGTTACGTTAGAAAAACCCCTTTTTTGGAATTTTAAAAAGTCAATGTTATATATCGAAAACCAAGTGTTAGGAATGGAATCGATTCGTTTTGCAATGACAAATTCAAAAAAAAAATATATCATTACTCTCCTTGCAACTAAAAGAAAGTTTTAAAGAACGAAACTTTGAAAATACCAATACCCCCCCACATGTTCACGAAGGGTCACTTTTCCACTTTTTTTAAGGTGGCGAAAGTGACTTTTTGCGCGTTAAAAAGTTGCTCCTTATCGAAACAAGACCTTTCAACCCATTTTCACCAAATTAATCGCAGCAGGATCGAAGGAATACGTAATATTCTGATATATAGCTACAAATAAAAGTGCACCGAATTTCAATTTTAAATAGGGCTAGGGCATTTCCTTGTCAAGCAGACTTTGACAATATTACTTTCAACTCTCTGCTTTAAACTTAAACTGAGATAATGGGATGGCAATTTTGGTTACGTTAGAAAATCCCCCATTTTTGGAATTTTAAAAAGTCGATGTTATAAATCGAAATCAAAGTGTTTGGAATGGAATCGATTCGTTTTGCCATGACAAATTAAAAAAAAAATATAACATTAATCTCCTTTTAACTACAAGAAAGTTTTAAGGAACGAAACATTGAAAATACCAATACCCCCCCACATGTTCACGGAGGGTCACTTTTCCACTTTTTTTAAGGTGGCGAAAGTGACTTTTTGCGCGTCAAGAAGTTGCTCCTTATCGAAACAAGATCTTTCTACCCATTTTCACCAAATTAATCGCAGCAGGATCCAAGGAATACGTAATTATCTGATAAATAGCTACAAATAAAAGTGCACCGAATTTCAATTTTTAGTAGGGCAAGGGCATCTCCTTGTCAACAGACTTTGACAATATAACTTTCAACTCTCTCCCTTAAACCTATACTGAGATAATGGGATGGCAATTTTGGTTACGTTAGAAAAACCCCTTTTTTGGATTTTTAAAAAGTCAATGTTATATATCGAAAACAAAGTGTTTGGAATGGGATCGATTCGTTTTACCATGACAAATTCAAAAAAAATTATAACATTACTCTCCTTGCAACTACAAGAAGGTTTTAAAGAACGAAACTTTGAAAATACCAATACCCCCCCACATGTTCACGAAGGGTCACTTTTCCACTTTTTTTAAGGAGGCGAAAGAGACTTTTTGCGCGTTAAAAAGTTGCGCCTTATCGAAACAAGACCTTTCAACCCATTTTCACCAAATTAATCGCAGCAGGATCCAAGGAATACGTAATATTCTGATATATAGCTACAAATAAAAGTGCACCGAATTTCAATTTTTAGTAGGGCTAGGGCATCTCCTTGTCAAGCAGACTTTGACAATATAATTTTCAACTCTCTCCCTTAACCTTAAACTGAGATAATGGGATGGCAATTTTGGTTACGTTAGAAAAACCCCTTTTTTTGGAATTTTAAAAAGTCAATGTTATATATCGAAAAGAAAGTGTTAGGAATGGAATCGATTCGTTTTGCCATGACAAATTAAAAAAAAATATAACATTAATCTCCTTTTAACTACAAGAAAGTTTTAAGGAACGAAACTTTGAAAATACCAATACCCCCCCACATGTTCACGGAGGGTCACTTTTCCACTTTTTTTAAGGTGGCGAAAGTGACTTTTTGCGCGTCAAGAAGTTGCTCCTTTTTGAAACAAGATCTTTCTACCCATTTTCACCAAATTAATCGCAGCAGGATCCAAGGAATACGTAATAATCTGATAAATAGCTACAAATGAAAGTGCACCGAATTTCAATTTTTAGTAGGGCAAGGGCATCTCCTTGTCAAGCAGACTTTGACAATATAACTTTCAACTCTCTCCCTTAAACCTATACTGAGATAATGGGATGGCAATTTTGGTTACGTTAGAAAAACCCCTTTTTTGGAATTTTAAAAAGTCAAGGTTATATATCGAAAACAAAGTGCTAGGAATGGGATCGATTCGTTTTACCATGACAAATTCAAAAAAAAATATAACATTACTCTCCTTGCAACTACAAGAAGGTTTTAAAGAACGAAACTTTGAAAATACCAATACCCCCCCACATGTTCACGAAGGGTCACTTTTCCACTTTTTTTAAGGAGGCGAAAGAGACTTTTTGCGCGTTAAAAAATTGCGCCTTATCGAAACAAGACCTTTCAACCCATTTTCACCAAATTAATCGCAGCAGGATCCAAGGAATACGTAATATTCTGATATATAGCTACAAATAAAAGTGCACCGAATTTCAATTTTTAGTAGGGCTAGGGCATCTCCTTGTCAAGCAGACTTTGACAATATAATTTTCAACTCTCTCCCTTAACCTTAAACTGAGATAATGGGATGTCAATTTTGGTTACGTTAGAAAAACCCCTTTTTTGGAATTTTAAAAAGTCAATGTTATATATCGAAAAGAAAGTGTTAGGAATGGAATCGATTCGTTTTGCCATGACTAATTCAAAAAAAAATATAACATTACTCTCCTTGCAACTACAAGAAAGTTTTCAGGAACGAAACTTTGAAAATACCAATACCCCCCCACATGTTCACGCAGGGTCACTTTTCCACTTTTTTTAAGGTGGCGAAAGTGACTTTTTGCGCGTTAAAAAGTTGCTCCTTATCGAAACAAGACCTTTCAACCCATTTTCACCAAACTAATCGCAGCAGGATCCAAGGAATACGTAATATTCTGATATATAGCTACAAATAAAAGTGCACCGAATTTCAATTTTTAGTAGGGCTAGGGCATCTCCTTGTCCACCAGACTTTGACAATATAACTTTCAACTCTCTCCCTTAAACTTAAACTGAGATAATGGGATGGCAATTTTGGTTACGTTAGAAAAACCCCATTTTTGGAATTTTAAAAAGTCGATGTTATAAATCTAATTCAAAGTGTTTGGAATGGAATCGATTCGTTTTGCCATGACAAATTAAAAAAAAAATATAACATTACTCTCCTTGCAACTACAAGAAAGTTTTCAGGAACGAAACTTTGAAAATACCAATACCCCCCCACATGTTCACGGAGGGTCACTTTTCCACTTTTTTTAAGGTGGCGAAAGTGACTTTTTGCGCGTCAAGAAGTTGCTCCTTATCGAAACAAGATCTTTCTACCCATTTTCACCAAATTAATCGCAGCAGGATCCAAGGAATACGTAATAATCTGATAAATAGCTACAAATAAAAGTGCACCGAATTTCAATTTTTAGTAGGGCTAGGGCATCTCCTTGTCAAGCAGACTTTGACAATATAACTTTCAACTCTCTCCCTTAAACCTATACTGAGATAATGGGATGGCAATTTTGGTTACGTTAGAAAAACACCTTTTTTAAAATTTTAAAAAGTCAATGTTATATATCGAAAACCAAGTGTTAGGAATGGAATCGATTCGTTTTGCCATGACAAATTCAAAAAAAAAAATATAACATTACTCTCCTTGCAACTAAAAGAAAGTTTTAAAGAACGAAACTTTGAAAATACCAATACCCCCCCACATGTTCACGAAGGGTCACTTTTCCACTTTTTTTAAGGTGGCGAAAGTGACTTTTTGCGCGTTAAAAAGTTGCTCCTTATCGAAACAAGACCTTTCAACCCATTTTCACCAAATTAATCGCAGCAGGATCGAAGGAATACGTAATATTCTGATATATAGCTACAAATAAAAGTGCACCGAATTTCAATTTTAAATAGGGCTAGGGCATTTCCTTGTCAAGCAGACTTTGACAATATTACTTTCAACTCTCTCCTTTAAACTTAAACTGAGATAATGGGATGGCAATTTTGGTTACGTTAGAAAATCCCCCATTTTTGGAATTTTAAAAAGTCGATGTTATAAATCGAAATTAAAGTGTTTGGAATGGAATCGATTCGTTTTGCCATGACAAATTAAAAAAAAAATATAACATTAATCTCCTTTTAACTACAAGAAAGTTTTAAGGAACGAAACTTTGAAAATACCAATACCCCCCCACATGTTCACGGAGGGTCACTTTTCCACTTTTTTTAAGGTGGCGAAAGTGACTTTTTGCGCGTCAAGAAGTTGCTCCTTATCGAAACAAGATCTTTCTACCCATTTTCACCAAACTAATCGCAGCAGGATCCAAGGAATACGTAATATTCTGATATATAGCTACAAATAAAAGTGCACCGAATTTCAATTTTTAGTAGGGCTAGGGCATCTCCTTGTCAAGCAGACTTTGACAATATAACTTTCAACTCTCTCCCTTAAACTTAAACTGAGATAATGGGATGGCAATTTTGGTTACGTTAGAAAAACCCCATTTTTGGAATTTTAAAAAGTCGATGTAATAAATCGAAATCAAAGTGTTTGGAATGGAATCGATTCGTTTTGCCATGACAAATTAAAAAAAATATAACATTACTCTCCTTTTAACTACAAGAAAGTTTTAAGGAACGAAACTTTGAAAATACCAATACCCCTCCACATGTTCACGGAGGGTCACTTTTCCACTTTTTTTAAGGTGGCGAAAGTGACTTTTTGCGCGTCAAGAAGTTGCTCCTTATCGAAACAAGATCTTTCTACCCATTTTCACCAAATTAATCGCAGCAGGATCCAAGGAATACGTAATAATCTGATAAATATCTACAAATAAAAGTGCACCGAATTTCAGTTTTTAGTAGGGCTAGGGCATCTCCTTGTCAAGCAGACTTTGACAATATAACTTTCAACTCTCTCCCTTAAACCTATACTGAGATAATGGGATGGCAATTTTGGTTACGTTAGAAAAACCCCTTTTTTGGAATTTTAAAAAGTCAATGTTATATTATGTTATATATCGAAAACAAAGTGTTAGGAATGGAATCGATTCGTTTTACAATGACAAATTCAAAAAAAAATATAACATTACTCTCCTTGCAACTACAAGAAAGTTTTAAGGAACGAAACTTTGAAAATACCAATACCCCCCCACATGTTCACGGAGGGTCACTTTTCCACTTTTTTTAAGGTGGCGAAAGTGACTTTTTGCGCGTCAAGAAGTTGCTCCTTATCGAAACAAGATCTTTCTACCCATTTTCACCAAATTAATCGCAGCAGGATCCAAGGAATACGTAATAATCTGATAAATAGCTACAAATAAAAGTGCACCGAATTTCAATTTTTAATAGGGCTAGGGCATCTCCTTGTCAAGCAGACTTTGACAATATAACTTTCAACTCTTTCCCTTAAACTTAAACTGAGATAATGGGATGGCAATTTTGGTTACGTTAGAAAAACCCCATTTTTGGAATTTTAAAAAGACGATGTTATAAATCGAAATCAAAGTTTTTGGAATGGAATCGATTCGTTTTGCCATGACAAATTAAAAAAAAAATATAACATTAATCTCCTTTTAACTACAAGAAAGTTTTAAGGAACGAAACTTTGAAAATACCAATACCCTCCCACATGTTCACGGAGGGTCACTTTTCCACTTTTTTTAAGGTGGCGAAAGTGACTTTTTGCGCTTCAAGAAGTTGCTCCTTATCGAAACAAGATCTTTCTTCCCATTTTCACCAAATTAATCGCAGCAGGATCCAAGGAATACGTAATAATCTGATAAATAGCTACAAATAAAAGTGCACCGAATTTCAATTTTTAGTAGGGCTAGGGCATCTCCTTGTCAAGCAGACTTTGACAATATAACTTTCAACTCTCTCCCTTAAACCTATACTGAGATAATGGGATGGCAATTTTGGTTACGTTAGAAAAACCCCTTTTTTGGAATTTTAAAAAGTCAATGTTATATATCGAAAACAAAGTGTTAGGAATGGAATCGATTCGTTTTGCCATGACAAATTCAAAAAAAAATATAACATTACTCTCCTTGCAACTACAAGAAAGTTTTCAGGAACGAAACTTTGAAAATACCAATACCCCCCCACATGTTCACGAAAGGTCACTTTTCCACTTTTTTTAAGGTGGCGAAAGTGACTTTTTGCGCGTTAAAAAGTTGCTCCTTATCGAAACAAGACCTTTCAACCCATTTTCACCAAACTAATCGCAGCAGGATCCAAGGAATACGTAATATTCTGATATATAGCTACAAATAAAAGTGCACCGAATTTCAATTTTTAGTAGGGCTAGGGCATCTCCTTGTCAAGCAGACTTTGACAATATAACTTTCAACTCTCTCCCTTAAACCTATACTGAGATAATGGGATGGCAATTTTGGTTACGTTAGAAAAACCCCTTTTTTGGAATTTTAAAAAGTCAATGTTATATATCGAAAACAAAGTGTTAGGAATGGAATCGATTCGTTTTGCCATGACAAATTCAAAAAAAAATATAACATTACTCTCCTTGCAACTACAAGAAAGTTTTCAGGAACGAAACTTTGAAAATACCAATACCCCCCCACATGTTCACGAAAGGTCACTTTTCCACTTTTTTTAAGGTGGCGAAAGTGACTTTTTGCGCGTTAAAAAGTTGCTCCTTATCGAAACAAGACCTTTCAACCCATTTTCACCAAACTAATCGCAGCAGGATCCAAGGAATACGTAATATTCTGATATATAGCTACAAATAAAAGTGCACCGAATTTCAATTTTTAGTAGGGCTAGGGCATCTCCTTGTCAAGCAGACTTTGACAATATAACTTTCAACTCTCTCCCTTAAACTTAAACTGAGATAATGGGATGGCAATTTTGGTTACGTTAGAAAAACCCCATTTTTGGAATTTTAAAAAGTCGATGTTATAAATCGAAATCAAAGTGTTTGGAATGGAATCGATTCGTTTTGCCACGACAAATTAAAAAAAAAATATAACATTACTCTCCTTTTAACTACAAGAAAGTTTTAAGGAACGAAACTTTGAAAATACCAATACCCCCCCACATGTTCACGGAGGGTCACTTTTCCACTTTTTTTAAGGTGGCGAAAGTGACTTTTTGCACGTCAAGAAGTTGCTCCTTATCGAAACAAGACCTTTCAACCCATTTTCACCAAATTAATCGCAGCAGGATCCAAGGAATACGTAATATTCTGATATATAGCTACAAATAAAAGTGCACCGAATTTCAATTTTTAGTAGGGCTAGGGCATCTCCTTGTCAAGCAGACTTTGACAATATAATTTTCAACTCTCTCCCTTAAACTTAAACTGAAATAATTTGATGGCAATTTTGGTTACGTTAGAAAAACCCCATTTTTGGAATTTTAAAAAGTCGATGTTATAAATCGAAATCAAAGTGTTTGGAATGGAATCGATTCGTTTTGCCATGACAAATTAAAAAAAAATATAACATTACTCTCCTTTTAACTACAAGAAAGTTTTAAGGAACGAAACATTGAAAATACCAATACCCCCCCACATGTTCACGGAGGGTCACTTTTCCACTTTTTTTAAGGTGGCGAAAGTGACTTTTTGCGCGTCAAGAAGTTGCTCCTTATCGAAACAAGACCTTTCAACCCATTTTCACCAAATTAATCGCAGCAGGATCCAAGGAATACGTAATAATCTGATAAATATCTACAAATAAAAGTGCACCGAATTTCAATTTTTAGTAGGGCTAGGGCATCTCCTTGTCAAGCAGACTTTGACAATATAATTTTCAACTCTCTCCCTTAAACTTAAACTGAGATAATGGGATGGCAATTTTGGTTACGTTAGAAAAACCCCATTTTTGAATTTTAAAAAGTCGATGTTATAAATCGAATTCAAAGTGTTTGGAATGGAATCGATTCGTTTTGCCATGACAAATTAAAAAAAAAATATAACATTACTCTCCTTGCAACTACAAGAAAGTTTTAAAGAACGAAACTTTGAAAATACCAATACCCCCCCACATGTTCACGAAGGGTCACTTTTCCACTTTTTTTAAGGTGGCGAAAGTGACTTTTTGCGCGTTAAAAAGTTGCTCCTTATCGAAACAAGACCTTTCAACCCATTTTCACCAAATTAATCGCAGCAGGTTCCAAGGAATACGTAATATTCTGATATATAGCTACAAATAAAAGTGCACCGAATTTCAATTTTTAGTAGGGCTAGGGCATCTCCTTGTCAAGCAGACTTTGACAATATAACTTTCAACTCTCTCCCTTAAACCTATACTGAGATAATGGGATGGCAATTTTGGTTACGTTAGAAAAACCCCTTTTTTGGAATTTTAAAAAGTCAATGTTATATATCGAAAACAAAGTGTTAGGAATGGAATCGATTCGTTTTGCCATGACAAATTCAAAAAAAAATATAACATTACTCTCCTTGCAACTACAAGAAAGTTTTCAGGAACGAAACTTTGAAAATACCAATACCCCCCCACATGTTCACGAAAGGTCACTTTTCCACTTTTTTTAAGGTGGCGAAAGTGACTTTTTGCGCGTTAAAAGGTTGCTCCTTATCGAAACAAGACCTTTCAACCCATTTTCACCAAACTAATCGCAGCAGGATCCAAGGAATACGTAATATTCTGATATATAGCTACAAATAAAAGTGCACCGAATTTCAATTTTTAGTAGGGCTAGGGCATCTCCTTGTCAAGCAGACTTTGACAATATAATTTTCAATACTCTCCCTTAAACTTAAACTGAGATAATGGGATGGCAATTTTGGTTACGTTAGAAAAACCCCATTTTTGAATTTTAAAAAGTCGATGTTATAAATCGAATTCAAAGTGTTTGGAATGGAATCGATTCGTTTTGCCATGACAAATTAAAAAAAAAATATAACATTACTCTCCTTGCAACTACAAGAAAGTTTTAAAGAACGAAACTTTGAAAATACCAATACCCCCCCACATGTTCACGAAGGGTCACTTTTCCACTTTTTTTAAGGTGGCGAAAGTGACTTTTTGCGCGTTAAAAAGTTGCTCCTTATCGAAACAAGACCTTTCAACCCATTTTCACCAAATTAATCGCAGCAGGTTCCAAGGAATACGTAATATTCTGATATATAGCTACAAATAAAAGTGCACCGAATTTCAATTTTTAGTAGGGCTAGGGCATCTCCTTGTCAAGCAGACTTTGACAATATAACTTTCAACTCTCTCCCTTAAACCTATACTGAGATAATGGGATGGCAATTTTGGTTACGTTAGAAAAACCCCTTTTTTGGAATTTTAAAAAGTCAATGTTATATATCGAAAACAAAGTGTTAGGAATGGAATCGATTCGTTTTGCCATGACAAATTCAAAAAAAAATATAACATTACTCTCCTTGCAACTACAAGAAAGTTTTCAGGAACGAAACTTTGAAAATACCAATACCCCCCCACATGTTCACGAAAGGTCACTTTTCCACTTTTTTTAAGGTGGCGAAAGTGACTTTTTGCGCGTTAAAAGGTTGCTCCTTATCGAAACAAGACCTTTCAACCCATTTTCACCAAACTAATCGCAGCAGGATCCAAGGAATACGTAATATTCTGATATATAGCTACAAATAAAAGTGCACCGAATTTCAATTTTTAGTAGGGCTAGGGCATCTCCTTGTCAAGCAGACTTTGACAATATAATTTTCAACTCTCTCCCTTAACCTTAAACTGAGATAATGGGATGGCAATTTTGGTTACGTTAGAAAAACCCCTTTTTTTGGAATTTTAAAAAGTCAATGTTATATATCGAAAAGAAAGTGTTAGGAATGGAATCGATTCGTTTTGCCATGACAAATTAAAAAAAAAAATATAACATTACTCTCCTTTTAACTACAAGAAAGTTTTAAGGAACGAAACATTGAAAATACCAATACCCCCCCCACATGTTCACGGAGGGTCACTTTTCCACTTTTTTTAAGGTGGCGAAAGTGACTTTTTGCGCGTCAAGAAGTTGCTCCTTATCGAAACAAGACCTTTCAACCCATTTTCACCAAATTAATGGCAGCAGGATCCAAGGAATACGTAATATTCTGATATATAGCTACAAATAAAAGTGCACCGAATTTCAATTTTTAGTAGGGCTAGGGCATCTCCTTGTCAAGCAGACTTTGACAATATAATTTTCAACTCTCTCCCTTAAACTTAAACTGAGATAATGGGATGGCAATTTTGGTTACGTTAGAAAAACCCCATTTTTGGAATTTTAAAAAGTCGATGTTATAAATCGAAATCAAAGTGTTTGGAATGGAATCGATTCGTTTTGCCATGACAAATTAAAAAAAAATATAACATTACTCTCCTTTTAACTACAAGAAAGTTTTAAGGAACGAAACATTGAAAATACCAATACCCCCCCACATGTTCACGGAGGGTCACTTTTCCACTTTTTTTAAGGTGGCGAAAGTGACTTTTTGCGCGTCAAGAAGTTGCTCCTTATCGAAACAAGATCTTTCTACCCATTTTCACCAAATTAATCGCAGCAGGATCCAAGGAATACGTAATAATCTGATAAATAGCTACAAATAAAAGTGCACCGAATTTCAATTTTTAGTAGGGCTAGGGCATCTCCTTGTCAAGCAGACTTTGACAATATAACTTTCAACTCTCTCCCTTAAACCTATACTGAGATAATGGGATGGCAATTTTGGTTACGTTAGAAAAACCCCTTTTTTGGAATTTTAAAAAGTCAATGTTATATATCGAAAACAAAGTGTTAGGAATGGAATCGATTCGTTTTACCATGACAAATTCAAAAAAAAATATAACATTACTCTCCTTTTAACTACAAGAAAGTTTTAAAGAACGAAACTTTGAAAATACCAATACCCCCCCACATGTTCACGTAGGGTCACTTTTCCACGTTATTTAAGGTGGCGAAAGTGACTTTTTGCGCGTTAATAAGTTGCTCCTTATCGAAACAAGACCTTTCAACCCATTTTCACCAAATTAATCGCAGCAGGATCCAAGGAATACGTAATATTCTGATATATAGCTACAAATAAAAGTGCACCGAATTTCAATTTTTAGTAGGGCTAGGGCATCTCCTTGTCAAGCAGACTTTGACAATATAACTTTCAACTCTCTCCCTTAAACCTATACTGAGATAATGGGATGGCAATTTTGGTTACGTTAGAAAAACCCCTTTTTTGGAATTTTAAAAAGTCAATGTTATATATCGAAAACAAAGTGTTTGGAATGGAATCGATTCGTTTTGCCATGACAAATTAAAAAAAAAATATAACATTACTCTCCTTGCAACTACAAGAAAGTTTTAAAGAACGAAACTTTGAAAATACCAATACCCCCCCACATGTTCACGGAGGGTCACTTTTCCACTTTTTTTAAGGTGGCGAAAGTGACTTTTTGCGCGTCAAGAAGTTGCTCCTTATCGAAACAAGACCTTTCAACCCATTTTCACCAAATTAATCGCAGCAGGATCCAAGGAATACGTAATATTCTGATATATAGCTACAAATAAAAGTGCACCGAATTTCAATTTTTAGTAGGGCTAGGGCATCTCCTTGTCAAGCAGACTTTGACAATATAATTTTCAACTCTCTCCCTTAAATTTAAACTGAGATAATGGGATGGCAATTTTGGTTACGTTAGAAAAACCCCATTTTTGGAATTTTAAAAAGTCGATGTTATAAATCGAAATCAAAGTGTTTGGAATGGAATCGATTCGTTTTGCCATGACAAATTAAAAAAAAAATATAACATTACTCTCCTTTTAACTACAAGAAAGTTTTAAGGAACGAAACATTGAAAATACCAATACCCCCCCACATGTTCACGGAGGGTCACTTTTCCACTTTTTTTAAGGTGGCGAAAGTGACTTTTTGCGCGTCAAGAAGTTGCTCCTTATCGAAACAAGATCTTTCTACCCATTTTCACCAAATTAATCGCAGCAGGATCCAAGGAATACGTAATAATCTGATAAATATCTACAAATAAAAGTGCACCGAATTTCAATTTTTAGTAGGGCTAGGGCATCTCCTTGTCAAGCAGACTTTGACAATATAACTTTCAACTCTCTCCCTTAAACCTATACTGAGATAATGGGATGGCAATTTTGGTTACGTTAGAAAAACCCCTTTTTTGGAATTTTAAAAAGTCAATGTTATATATCGAAAACAAAGTGTTAGGAATGGAATCGATTCGTTTTACCATGACAAATTCAAAAAAAAATATAACATTACTCTCCTTGCAACTACAAGAAAGTTTTAAAGAACGAAACTTTGAAAATACCAATACCCCCCCACATGTTCACGTAGGGTCACTTTTCCACTTTTTTTAAGGTGGCGAAAGTGACTTTTTGCGCGTTAAAAAGTTGCTCCTTATCGAAACAAGACCTTTCAACCCATTTTCACCAAATTAATCGCAGCAGGATCGAAGGAATACGTAATATTCTGATATATAGCTACAAATAAAAGTGCACCGAATTTCAATTTTAAATAGGGCTAGGGCATTTCCTTGTCAAGCAGACTTTGACAATATTACTTTTAACTCTCTCCTTTAAACTTAAACTGAGATAATGGGATGGCAATTTTGGTTACGTTAGAAAATCCCCCATTTTTGGAATTTTAAAAAGTCGATGTTATAAATCGAAATTAAAGTGTTTGGAATGGAATCGATTCGTTTTGCCATGACAAATTAAAAAAAAAATATAACATTAATCTCCTTTTAACTACAAGAAAGTTTTAAGGAACGAAACTTTGAAAATACCAATACCCCCCCACATGTTCACGGAGGGTCACTTTTCCACTTTTTTTAAGGTGGCGAAAGTGACTTTTTGCGCGTCAAGAAGTTGCTCCTTATCGAAACAAGATCTTTCTACCCATTTTCACCAAACTAATCGCAGCAGGATCGAAGGAATACGTAATATTCTGATATATAGCTACAAATAAAAGTGCACCGAATTTCAATTTTTAGTAGGGCTAGGGCATCTCCTTGTCAAGCAGACTTTGACAATATAACTTTCAACTCTCTCCCTTAAACTTAAACTGAGATAATGGGATGGCAATTTTGGTTACGTTAGAAAAACCCCATTTTTGGAATTTTAAAAAGTCGATGTTGTAAATCGAAATCAAAGTGTTTGGAATGGAATCGATTCGTTTTGCCATGACAAATTAAAAAAAAAATATAACATTACTCTCCTTTTAACTACAAGAAAGTTTTAAGGAACGAAACATTGAAAATACCAATACCCCCCCACATGTTCACGGAGGGTCACTTTTCCACTTTTTTTAAGGTGGCGAAAGTGACTTATTGCGCGTCAAGAAGTTGCTCCTTATCGATACAAGATCTTTCTACCCATTTTCACCAAATTAATCGCAGCAGGATCCAAGGAATAAGTAATATTCTGATATATAGCTACAAATAAAAGTGCACCGAATTTCAATTTTTAGTAGGGCTAGGGCATCTCCTTGTCAAGCAGACTTTGACAATATAACTTTCAACTCTCTCCCTTAAACCTATACTCAGATAATGGGATTTCAATTTTGGTTACGTTAGAAAAACCCCTTTTTTGGAATTTTAAAAAGTCAATGTTATATATCGAAAACAAAGTGTTTGGAATGGAATCGATTCGTTTTGCCATGAGAAATTAAAAAAAAAATATAACATTACTCTTCTTGCAACTACAAGAAAGTTTTAAAGAACAAAACTTTGAAAATACCAATACCCCCCCACATGTTCACGGAGGGTCACTTTTCCACTTTTTTTAAGGTGGCGAAAGTGACTTTTTGCGCGTCAACAAGTTGCTCCTTATCGAAACAAGACCTTTCAACCCATTTTCACCAAATTAATCGCAGCAGGATCCAAGGAATACGTAATATTCTGATATATAGCTACAAATAAAAGTGCACCGAATTTCAATTTTTAGAAGGGCTAGGGCATCTCCTTGTCAAGCAGACTTTGACAATATAGTTTTCAACTCTCTCCCTTAAACTTAAACTGAGATAATGGGATGGCAATTTTGGTTACGTTAGAAAAACCCCATTTTTGGAATTTTAAAAAGTCGATGTTATAAATCGAAATCAAAGTGTTTGGAATGGAATCGATTCGTTTTGCCATGACAAATTAAAAAAAAAATATAACATTAATCTCCTTTTAACTACAAGAAAGTTTTAAGGAACGAAACATTGAAAATACCATTACCCCCCCACATGTTCACGGAGGGTCACTTTTCCACTTTTTTTAAGGTGGCGAAAGTGACTTTTTGCGCGTCAAGAAGTTGCTCCTTATCGAAACAAGACCTTTCAACCCATTTTCACCAAATTAATCGCAGCAGGATCCAAGGAATACGTAATATTCTGATATATAGCTACAAATAAAAGTGCACCGAATTTCAATTTTTAGTAGGGCTAGGGCATCTCCTTGTCAAGCAGACTTTGACAATATAATTTTCAACTCTCTCCCTTAAATTTAAACTGAGATAATGGGATGGCAATTTTGGTTACGTTAGAAAAACCCCATTTTTGGAATTTTAAAAAGTCGATGTTATAAATCGAAATCAAAGTGTTTGGAATGGAATCGATTCGTTTTGCCATGACAAATTAAAAAAAAAATATAACATTACTCTCCTTTTAACTACAAGAAAGTTTTAAGGAACGAAACATTGAAAATACCAATACCCCCCCACATGTTCACGGAGGGTCACTTTTCCACTTTTTTTAAGGTGGCGAAAGTGACTTTTTGCGCGTCAAGAAGTTGCTCCTTATCGAAACAAGATCTTTCTACCCATTTTCACCAAATTAATCGCAGCAGGATCCAAGGAATACGTAATAATCTGATAAATATCTACAAATAAAAGTGCACCGAATTTCAATTTTTAGTAGGGCTAGGGCATCTCCTTGTCAAGCAGACTTTGACAATATAACTTTCAACTCTCTCCCTTAAACCTATACTGAGATAATGGGATGGCAATTTTGGTTACGTTAGAAAAACCCCTTTTTTGGAATTTTAAAAAGTCAATGTTATATATCGAAAACAAAGTGTTAGGAATGGAATCGATTCGTTTTGCCATGACAAATTCAAAAAAAAATATAACATTACTCTCCTTGCAACTACAAGAAAGTTTTCAGGAACGAAACTTTGAAAATACCAATACCCCCCCACATGTTCACGAAAGGTCACTTTTCCACTTTTTTTAAGGTGGCGAAAGTGACTTTTTGCGCGTTAAAAGGTTGCTCCTTATCGAAACAAGACCTTTCAACCCATTTTCACCAAACTAATCGCAGCAGGATCCAAGGAATACGTAATATTCTGATATATAGCTACAAATAAAAGTGCACCGAATTTCAATTTTTAGTAGGGCTAGGGCATCTCCTTGTCAAGCAGACTTTGACAATATAATTTTCAATACTCTCCCTTAAACTTAAACTGAGATAATGGGATGGCAATTTTGGTTACGTTAGAAAAACCCCATTTTTGGAATTTTAAAAAGTCGATGTTATAAATCGAAATCAAAGTGTTTGGAATGGAATCGATTCGTTTTGCCATGACAAATTAAAAAAAAAAATATAACATTACTCTCCTTTTAACTACAAGAAAGTTTTAAGGAACGAAACATTGAAAATACCAATACCCCCCCCACATGTTCACGGAGGGTCACTTTTCCACTTTTTTTAAGGTGGCGAAAGTGACTTTTTGCGCGTCAAGAAGTTGCTCCTTATCGAAACAAGACCTTTCAACCCATTTTCACCAAATTAATGGCAGCAGGATCCAAGGAATACGTAATATTCTGATATATAGCTACAAATAAAAGTGCACCGAATTTCAATTTTTAGTAGGGCTAGGGCATCTCCTTGTCAAGCAGACTTTGACAATATAATTTTCAACTCTCTCCCTTAAACTTAAACTGAGATAATGGGATGGCAATTTTGGTTACGTTAGAAAAACCCCATTTTTGGAATTTTAAAAAGTCGATGTTATAAATCGAAATCAAAGTGTTTGGAATGGAATCGATTCGTTTTGCCATGACAAATTAAAAAAAAATATAACATTACTCTCCTTGCAACTACAAGAAAGTTTTAAAGAACGAAACTTTGAAAATACCAATACCCCCCCACATGTTCACGAAGGGTCACTTTTCCACTTTTTTTAAGGTGGCGAAAGTGACTTTTTGCGCGTTAAAAAGTTGCTCCTTATCGAAACAAGACCTTTCAACCCATTTTCACCAAATTAATCGCAGCAGGTTCCAAGGAATACGTAATATTCTGATATATAGCTACAAATAAAAGTGCACCGAATTTCAATTTTTAGTAGGGCTAGGGCATCTCCTTGTCAAGCAGACTTTGACAATATAACTTTCAACTCTCTCCCTTAAACCTATACTGAGATAATGGGATGGCAATTTTGGTTACGTTAGAAAAACCCCTTTTTTGGAATTTTAAAAAGTCAATGTTATATATCGAAAACAAAGTGTTAGGAATGGAATCGATTCGTTTAGCCATGACAAATTCAAAAAAAAATATAACATTACTCTCCTTGCAACTACAAGAAAGTTTTCAGGAACGAAACTTTGAAAATACCAATACCCCCCCACATGTTCACGAAAGGTCACTTTTCCACTTTTTTTAAGGTGGCGAAAGTGACTTTTTGCGCGTTAAAAGGTTGCTCCTTATCGAAACAAGACCTTTCAACCCATTTTCACCAAACTAATCGCAGCAGGATCCAAGGAATACGTAATATTCTGATATATAGCTACAAATAAAAGTGCACCGAATTTCAATTTTTAGTAGGGCTAGGGCATCTCCTTGTCAAGCAGACTTTGACAATATAATTTTCAATACTCTCCCTTAAACTTAAACTGAGATAATGGGATGGCAATTTTGGTTACGTTAGAAAAACCCCATTTTTGGAATTTTAAAAAGTCGATGTTATAAATCGAAATCAAAGTGTTTGGAATGGAATCGATTCGTTTTGCCATGACAAATTAAAAAAAAAAATATAACATTACTCTCCTTTTAACTACAAGAAAGTTTTAAGGAACGAAACATTGAAAATACCAATACCCCCCCCACATGTTCACGGAGGGTCACTTTTCCACTTTTTTTAAGGTGGCGAAAGTGACTTTTTGCGCGTCAAGAAGTTGCTCCTTATCGAAACAAGACCTTTCAACCCATTTTCACCAAATTAATGGCAGCAGGATCCAAGGAATACGTAATATTCTGATATATAGCTACAAATAAAAGTGCACCGAATTTCAATTTTTAGTAGGGCTAGGGCATCTCCTTGTCAAGCAGACTTTGACAATATAATTTTCAACTCTCTCCCTTAAACTTAAACTGAGATAATGGGATGGCAATTTTGGTTACGTTAGAAAAACCCCATTTTTGGAATTTTAAAAAGTCGATGTTATAAATCGAAATCAAAGTGTTTGGAATGGAATCGATTCGTTTTGCCATGACAAATTAAAAAAAAATATAACATTACTCTCCTTTTAACTACAAGAAAGTTTTAAGGAACGAAACATTGAAAATACCAATACCCCCCCACATGTTCACGGAGGGTCACTTTTCCACTTTTTTTAAGGTGGCGAAAGTGACTTTTTGCGCGTCAAGAAGTTGCTCCTTATCGAAACAAGATCTTTCTACCCATTTTCACCAAATTAATCGCAGCAGGATCCAAGGAATACGTAATAATCTGATAAATAGCTACAAATAAAAGTGCACCGAATTTCAATTTTTAGTAGGGCTAGGGCATCTCCTTGTCAAGCAGACTTTGACAATATAACTTTCAACTCTCTCCCTTAAACCTATACTGAGATAATGGGATGGCAATTTTGGTTACGTTAGAAAAACCCCTTTTTTGGAATTTTAAAAAGTCAATGTTATATATCGAAAACAAAGTGTTAGGAATGGAATCGATTCGTTTTACCATGACAAATTCAAAAAAAAATATAACATTACTCTCCTTTTAACTACAAGAAAGTTTTAAAGAACGAAACTTTGAAAATACCAATACCCCCCCACATGTTCACGTAGGGTCACTTTTCCACGTTATTTAAGGTGGCGAAAGTGACTTTTTGCGCGTTAATAAGTTGCTCCTTATCGAAACAAGACCTTTCAACCCATTTTCACCAAATTAATCGCAGCAGGATCCAAGGAATACGTAATATTCTGATATATAGCTACAAATAAAAGTGCACCGAATTTCAATTTTTAGTAGGGCTAGGGCATCTCCTTGTCAAGCAGACTTTGACAATATAACTTTCAACTCTCTCCCTTAAACCTATACTGAGATAATGGGATGGCAATTTTGGTTACGTTAGAAAAACCCCTTTTTTGGAATTTTAAAAAGTCAATGTTATATATCGAAAACAAAGTGTTTGGAATGGAATCGATTCGTTTTGCCATGACAAATTAAAAAAAAAATATAACATTACTCTCCTTGCAACTACAAGAAAGTTTTAAAGAACGAAACTTTGAAAATACCAATACCCCCCCACATGTTCACGGAGGGTCACTTTTCCACTTTTTTTAAGGTGGCGAAAGTGACTTTTTGCGCGTCAAGAAGTTGCTCCTTATCGAAACAAGACCTTTCAACCCATTTTCACCAAATTAATCGCAGCAGGATCCAAGGAATACGTAATATTCTGATATATAGCTACAAATAAAAGTGCACCGAATTTCAATTTTTAGTAGGGCTAGGGCATCTCCTTGTCAAGCAGACTTTGACAATATAATTTTCAACTCTCTCCCTTAAATTTAAACTGAGATAATGGGATGGCAATTTTGGTTACGTTAGAAAAACCCCATTTTTGGAATTTTAAAAAGTCGATGTTATAAATCGAAATCAAAGTGTTTGGAATGGAATCGATTCGTTTTGCCATGACAAATTAAAAAAAAAATATAACATTACTCTCCTTTTAACTACAAGAAAGTTTTAAGGAACGAAACATTGAAAATACCAATACCCCCCCACATGTTCACGGAGGGTCACTTTTCCACTTTTTTTAAGGTGGCGAAAGTGACTTTTTGCGCGTCAAGAAGTTGCTCCTTATCGAAACAAGATCTTTCTACCCATTTTCACCAAATTAATCGCAGCAGGATCCAAGGAATACGTAATAATCTGATAAATATCTACAAATAAAAGTGCACCGAATTTCAATTTTTAGTAGGGCTAGGGCATCTCCTTGTCAAGCAGACTTTGACAATATAACTTTCAACTCTCTCCCTTAAACCTATACTGAGATAATGGGATGGCAATTTTGGTTACGTTAGAAAAACCCCTTTTTTGGAATTTTAAAAAGTCAATGTTATATATCGAAAACAAAGTGTTAGGAATGGAATCGATTCGTTTTACCATGACAAATTCAAAAAAAAATATAACATTACTCTCCTTGCAACTACAAGAAAGTTTTAAAGAACGAAACTTTGAAACTACCAATACCCCCCCACATGTTCACGTAGGGTCACTTTTCCACTTTTTTTAAGGTGGCGAAAGTGACTTTTTGCGCGTTAAAAAGTTGCTCCTTATCGAAACAAGACCTTTCAACCCATTTTCACCAAATTAATCGCAGCAGGATCCAAGAAATGCGTAATATTCTGATATATAGCTACAAATAAAAGTGCACCGAATTTCAATTTTTAGTAGGGCTAGGGCATCTCCTTGTCAAGCAGACCTTGACAATATAACTTTCAACTCTCTCCCTTAAACCTATACTCAGATAATGGGATTTCAATTTTGGTTACGTTAGAAAAACCCCTTTTTTGGAATTTTAAAAAGTCAATGTTATATATCGAAAACAAAGTGTTTGGAATGGAATCGATTCGTTTTGCCATGACAAATTAAAAAAAAAATATAACATTACTCTTCTTGCAACTACAAGAAAGTTTTAAAGAACGAAACTTTGAAAATACCAATACCCCCCCACATGTTCACGGAGGGTCACTTTTCCACTTTTTTTAAGGTGGCGAAAGTGACTTTTTGCGCGTCAAGAAGTTGCTCCTTATCGAAACAAGACCTTTCAACCCATTTTCACCAAATTAATCGCAGCAGGATCCAAGGAATACGTAATATTCTGATATATAGCTACAAATAAAAGTGCACCGAATTTCAATTTTTAGTAGGGCTAGGGCATCTCCTTGTCAAGCAGACTTTGACAATATAATTTTCAACTCTCTCCCTTAAACTTAAACTGAGATAATGGGATGGCAATTTTGGTTACGTTAGAAAAACCCCATTTTTGGAATTTTAAAAAGTCGATGTTATAAATCGAAATCAAAGTGTTTGGAATGGAATCGATTCGTTTTGCCATGACAAATTAAAAAAAAATATAACATTACTCTCCTTTTAACTACAAGAAAGTTTTAAGGAACGAAACATTGAAAATACCAATACCCCCCCACATGTTCACGGAGGGTCACTTTTCCACTTTTTTTAAGGTGGCGAAAGTGACTTTTTGCGCGTCAAGAAGTTGCTCCTTATCGAAACAAGATCTTTCTACCCATTTTCACCAAATTAATCGCAGCAGGATCCAAGGAATACGTAATAATCTGATAAATATCTACAAATAAAAGTGCACCGAATTTCAATTTTTAGTAGGGCTAGGGCATCTCCTTGTCAAGCAGACTTTGACAATATAACTTTCAACTCTCTCCCTTAAACCTATACTGAGATAATGGGATGGCAATTTTGGTTACGTTAGAAAAACCCCTTTTTTGGAATTTTAAAAAGTCAATGTTATATATCGAAAACAAAGTGTTAGGAATGGAATCGATTCGTTTTACCATGACAAATTCAAAAAAAAATATAACATTACTCTCCTTGCAACTACAAGAAAGTTTTAAAGAACGAAACTTTGAAAATACCAATACCCCCCCACATGTTCACGTAGGGTCACTTTTCCACTTTTTTTAAGGTGGCGAAAGTGACTTTTTGCGCGTTAAAAAGTTGCTCCTTATCGAAACAAGACCTTTCAACCCATTTTCACCAAATTAATCGCAGCAGGATCGAAGGAATACGTAATATTCTGATATATAGCTACAAATAAAAGTGCACCGAATTTCAATTTTAAATAGGGCTAGGGCATTTCCTTGTCAAGCAGACTTTGACAATATTACTTTTAACTCTCTCCTTTAAACTTAAACTGAGATAATGGGATGGCAATTTTGGTTACGTTAGAAAATCCCCCATTTTTGGAATTTTAAAAAGTCGATGTTATAAATCGAAATTAAAGTGTTTGGAATGGAATCGATTCGTTTTGCCATGACAAATTAAAAAAAAAATATAACATTAATCTCCTTTTAACTACAAGAAAGTTTTAAGGAACGAAACTTTGAAAATACCAATACCCCCCCACATGTTCACGGAGGGTCACTTTTCCACTTTTTTTAAGGTGGCGAAAGTGACTTTTTGCGCGTCAAGAAGTTGCTCCTTATCGAAACAAGATCTTTCTACCCATTTTCACCAAACTAATCGCAGCAGGATCCAAGGAATACGTAATATTCTGATATATAGCTACAAATAAAAGTGCACCGAATTTCAATTTTTAGTAGGGCTAGGGCATCTCCTTGTCAAGCAGACTTTGACAATATAACTTTCAACTCTCTCCCTTAAACTTAAACTGAGATAATGGGATGGCAATTTTGGTTACGTTAGAAAAACCCCATTTTTGGAATTTTAAAAAGTCGATGTTATAAATCGAAATCAAAGTGTTTGGAATGGAATCGATTCGTTTTGCCATGACAAATTAAAAAAAAAATATAACATTACTCTCCTTTTAACTACAAGAAAGTTTTAAGGAACGAAACATTGAAAATACCAATACCCCCCCACATGTTCACGGAGGGTCACTTTTCCACTTTTTTTAAGGTGGCGAAAGTGACTTTTTGCGCGTCAAGAAGTTGCTCCTTATCGATACAAGATCTTTCTACCCATTTTCACCAAATTAATCGCAGCAGGATCCAAGGAATAAGTAATATTCTGATATATAGCTACAAATAAAAGTGCACCGAATTTCAATTTTTAGTAGGGCTAGGGCATCTCCTTGTCAAGCAGACTTTGACAATATAACTTTCAACTCTCTCCCTTAAACCTATACTCAGATAATGGGATTTCAATTTTGGTTACGTTAGAAAAACCCCTTTTTTGGAATTTTAAAAAGTCAATGTTATATATCGAAAACAAAGTGTTTGGAATGGAATCGATTCGTTTTGCCATGAGAAATTAAAAAAAAAATATAACATTACTCTTCTTGCAACTACAAGAAAGTTTTAAAGAACAAAACTTTGAAAATACCAATACCCCCCCACATGTTCACGGAGGGTCACTTTTCCACTTTTTTTAAGGTGGCGAAAGTGACTTTTTGCGCGTCAACAAGTTGCTCCTTATCGAAACAAGACCTTTCAACCCATTTTCACCAAATTAATCGCAGCAGGATCCAAGGAATACGTAATATTCTGATATATAGCTACAAATAAAAGTGCACCGAATTTCAATTTTTAGAAGGGCTAGGGCATCTCCTTGTCAAGCAGACTTTGACAATATAGTTTTCAACTCTCTCCCTTAAACTTAAACTGAGATAATGGGATGGCAATTTTGGTTACGTTAGAAAAACCCCATTTTTGGAATTTTAAAAAGTCGATGTTATAAATCGAAATCAAAGTGTTTGGAATGGAATCGATTCGTTTTGCCATGACAAATTAAAAAAAAAATATAACATTAATCTCCTTTTAACTACAAGAAAGTTTTAAGGAACGAAACATTGAAAATACCATTACCCCCCCACATGTTCACGGAGGGTCACTTTTCCACTTTTTTTAAGGTGGCGAAAGTGACTTTTTGCGCGTCAAGAAGTTGCTCCTTATCGAAACAAGATCTTTCTACCCATTTTCACCAAATTAATCGCAGCAGGATCCAAGGAATACGTAATAATCTGATAAATATCTACAAATAAAAGTGCACCGAATTTCAATTTTTAGTAGGGCTAGGGCATCTCCTTGTCAAGCAGACTTTGACAATATAACTTTCAACTCTCTCCCTTAAACCTATACTGAGATAATGGGATGGCAATTTTGGTTACGTTAGAAAAACCCCTTTTTTGGAATTTTAAAAAGTCAATGTTATATATCGAAAACAAAGTGTTAGGAATGGAATCGATTCGTTTTACCATGACAAATTCAAAAAAAAATATAACATTACTCTCCTTGCAACTACAAGAAAGTTTTAAAGAACGAAACTTTGAAACTACCAATACCCCCCCACATGTTCACGTAGGGTCACTTTTCCACTTTTTTTAAGGTGGCGAAAGTGACTTTTTGCGCGTTAAAAAGTTGCTCCTTATCGAAACAAGACCTTTCAACCCATTTTCACCAAATTAATCGCAGCAGGATCCAAGAAATACGTAATATTCTGATATATAGCTACAAATAAAAGTGCACCGAATTTCAATTTTTAGTAGGGCTAGGGCATCTCCTTGTCAAGCAGACTTTGACAATATAACTTTCAACTCTCTCCCTTAAACCTATACTCAGATAATGGGATTTCAATTTTGGTTACGTTAGAAAAACCCCTTTTTTGGAATTTTAAAAAGTCAATGTTATATATCGAAAACAAAGTGTTTGGAATGGAATCGATTCGTTTTGCCATGAGAAATTAAAAAAAAAATATAACATTACTCTTCTTGCAACTACAAGAAAGTTTTAAAGAACGAAACTTTGAAAATACCAATACCCCCCCACATGTTCACGGAGGGTCACTTTTCCACTTTTTTTAAGGTGGCGAAAGTGACTTTTTGCGCGTCAACAAGTTGCTCCTTATCGAAACAAGACCTTTCAACCCATTTTCACCAAATTAATCGCAGCAGGATCCAAGGAATACGTAATATTCTGATATATAGCTACAAATAAAAGTGCACCGAATTTCAATTTTTAGAAGGGCTAGGGCATCTCCTTGTCAAGCAGACTTTGACAATATAATTTTCAACTCTCTCCCTTAAACTTAAACTGAGATAATGGGATGGCAATTTTGGTTACGTTAGAAAAACCCCATTTTTGGAATTTTAAAAAGTCGATGTTATAAATCGAAATCAAAGTGTTTGGAATGGAATCGATTCGTTTTGCCATGACAAATTAAAAAAAAAATATAACATTAATCTCCTTTTAACTACAAGAAAGTTTTAAGGAACGAAACATTGAAAATACCATTACCCCCCCACATGTTCACGGAGGGTCACTTTTCCACTTTTTTTAAGGTGGCGAAAGTGACTTTTTGCGCGTCAAGAAGTTGCTCCTTATCGAAACAAGATCTTTCTACCCATTTTCACCAAATTAATCGCAGCAGGATCCAAGGAATACGTAATAATCTGATAAATATCTACAAATAAAAGTGCACCGAATTTCAATTTTTAGTAGGGCTAGGGCATCTCCTTGTCAAGCAGACTTTGACAATATAACTTTCAACTCTCTCCCTTAAACCTATACTGAGATAATGGGATGGCAATTTTGGTTACGTTAGAAAAACCCCTTTTTTGGAATTTTAAAAAGTCAATGTTATATATCGAAAACAAAGTGTTAGGAATGGAATCGATTCGTTTTACCATGACAAATTCAAAAAAAAATATAACATTACTCTCCTTGCAACTACAAGAAAGTTTTAAAGAACGAAACTTTGAAACTACCAATACCCCCCCACATGTTCACGTAGGGTCACTTTTCCACTTTTTTTAAGGTGGCGAAAGTGACTTTTTGCGCGTTAAAAAGTTGCTCCTTATCGAAACAAGACCTTTCAACCCATTTTCACCAAATTAATCGCAGCAGGATCCAAGAAATACGTAATATTCTGATATATAGCTACAAATAAAAGTGCACCGAATTTCAATTTTTAGTAGGGCTAGGGCATCTCCTTGTCAAGCAGACTTTGACAATATAACTTTCAACTCTCTCCCTTAAACCTATACTCAGATAATGGGATTTCAATTTTGGTTACGTTAGAAAAACCCCTTTTTTGGAATTTTAAAAAGTCAATGTTATATATCGAAAACAAAGTGTTTGGAATGGAATCGATTCGTTTTGCCATGAGAAATTAAAAAAAAAATATAACATTACTCTTCTTGCAACTACAAGAAAGTTTTAAAGAACGAAACTTTGAAAATACCAATACCCCCCCACATGTTCACGGAGGGTCACTTTTCCACTTTTTTTAAGGTGGCGAAAGTGACTTTTTGCGCGTCAAGAAGTTGCTCCTTATCGAAACAAGACCTTTCAACCCATTTTCACCAAATTAATCGCAGCAGGATCCAAGGAATACGTAATATTCTGATATATAGCTACAAATAAAAGTGCACCGAATTTCAATTTTTAGAAGGGCTAGGGCATCTCCTTGTCAAGCAGACTTTGACAATATAATTTTCAACTCTCTCCCTTTAACTTAAACTGAGATAATGGGATGGCAATTTTGGTTACGTTAGAAAAACCCCATTTTTGGAATTTTAAAAAGTCGATGTTATAAATCGAAATCAAAGTGTTTGGAATGGAATCGATTCGTTTTGCCATGACAAATTAAAAAAAAATATAACATTACTCTCCTTTTAACTACAAGAAAGTTTTAAGGAACGAAACATTGAAAATACCAATACCCCCCCACATGTTCACGGAGGGTCACTTTTCCACTTTTTTTAAGGTGGCGAAAGTGACTTTTTGCGCGTTAAAAAGTTGCTCCTTATCGAAACAAGACCTTTCAAACCATTTTCACCAAATTAATCGCAGCAGGATCCAAGAAATACGTAATATTCTGATATATAGCTACAAATAAAAGTGCACCGAATTTCAATTTTTAGTAGGGCTAGGGCATCTCCTTGTCAAGCAGACTTTGACAATATAACTTTCAACTCTCTCCCTTAAACCTATACTCAGATAATGGGATTTCAATTTTGGTTACGTTAGAAAAACCCCTTTTTTGGAATTTTAAAAAGTCAATGTTATATATCGAAAACAAAGTGTTTGGAATGGAATCGATTCGTTTTGCCATGAGAAATTAAAAAAAAAATATAACATTACTCTTCTTGCAACTACAAGAAAGTTTTAAAGAACGAAACTTTGAAAATACCAATACCCCCCCACATGTTCACGGAGGGTCACTTTTCCACTTTTTTTAAGGTGGCGAAAGTGACTTTTTGCGCGTCAACAAGTTGCTCCTTATCGAAACAAGACCTTTCAACCCATTTTCACCAAATTAATCGCAGCAGGATCCAAGGAATACGTAATATTCTGATATATAGCTACAAATAAAAGTGCACCGAATTTCAATTTTTAGAAGGGCTAGGGCATCTCCTTGTCAAGCAGACTTTGACAATATAATTTTCAACTCTCTCCCTTAAACTTAAACTGAGATAATGGGATGGCAATTTTGGTTACGTTAGAAAAACCCCATTTTTGGAATTTTAAAAAGTCGATGTTATAAATCGAAATCAAAGTGTTTGGAATGGAATCGATTCGTTTTGCCATGACAAATTAAAAAAAAAATATAACATTAATCTCCTTTTAACTACAAGAAAGTTTTAAGGAACGAAACATTGAAAATACCATTACCCCCCCACATGTTCACGGAGGGTCACTTTTCCACTTTTTTTAAGGTGGCGAAAGTGACTTTTTGCGCGTCAAGAAGTTGCTCCTTATCGAAACAAGATCTTTCTACCCATTTTCACCAAATTAATCGCAGCAGGATCCAAGGAATACGTAATAATCTGATAAATATCTACAAATAAAAGTGCACCGAATTTCAATTTTTAGTAGGGCTAGGGCATCTCCTTGTCAAGCAGACTTTGACAATATAACTTTCAACTCTCTCCCTTAAACCTATACTGAGATAATGGGATGGCAATTTTGGTTACGTTAGAAAAACCCCTTTTTTGGAATTTTAAAAAGTCAATGTTATATATCGAAAACAAAGTGTTAGGAATGGAATCGATTCGTTTTACCATGACAAATTCAAAAAAAAATATAACATTACTCTCCTTGCAACTACAAGAAAGTTTTAAAGAACGAAACTTTGAAACTACCAATACCCCCCCACATGTTCACGTAGGGTCACTTTTCCACTTTTTTTAAGGTGGCGAAAGTGACTTTTTGCGCGTTAAAAAGTTGCTCCTTATCGAAACAAGACCTTTCAACCCATTTTCACCAAATTAATCGCAGCAGGATCCAAGAAATACGTAATATTCTGATATATAGCTACAAATAAAAGTGCACCGAATTTCAATTTTTAGTAGGGCTAGGGCATCTCCTTGTCAAGCAGACTTTGACAATATAACTTTCAACTCTCTCCCTTAAACCTATACTCAGATAATGGGATTTCAATTTTGGTTACGTTAGAAAAACCCCTTTTTTGGAATTTTAAAAAGTCAATGTTATATATCGAAAACAAAGTGTTTGGAATGGAATCGATTCGTTTTGCCATGAGAAATTAAAAAAAAAATATAACATTACTCTTCTTGCAACTACAAGAAAGTTTTAAAGAACGAAACTTTGAAAATACCAATACCCCCCCACATGTTCACGGAGGGTCACTTTTCCACTTTTTTTAAGGTGGCGAAAGTGACTTTTTGCGCGTCAAGAAGTTGCTCCTTATCGAAACAAGACCTTTCAACCCATTTTCACCAAATTAATCGCAGCAGGATCCAAGGAATACGTAATATTCTGATATATAGCTACAAATAAAAGTGCACCGAATTTCAATTTTTAGAAGGGCTAGGGCATCTCCTTGTCAAGCAGACTTTGACAATATAATTTTCAACTCTCTCCCTTTAACTTAAACTGAGATAATGGGATGGCAATTTTGGTTACATTAGAAAAACCCCATTTTTGGAATTTTAAAAAGTCGATGTTATAAATCGAAATCAAAGTGTTTGGAATGGAATCGATTCGTTTTGCCATGACAAATTAAAAAAAAATATAACATTACTCTCCTTTTAACTACAAGAAAGTTTTAAGGAACGAAACATTGAAAATACCAATACCCCCCCACATGTTCACGGAGGGTCACTTTTCCACTTTTTTTAAGGTGGCGAAAGTGACTTTTTGCGCGTCAAGAAGTTGCTCCTTATCGAAACAAGATCTTTCTACCCATTTTCACCAAATTAATCGCAGCAGGATCCAAGGAATACGTAATAATCTGATAAATATCTACAAATAAAAGTGCACCGAATTTCAATTTTTAGTAGGGCTAGGGCATCTCCTTGTCAAGCAGACTTTGACAATATAACTTTCAACTCTCTCCCTTAAACCTATACTGAGATAATGGGATGGCAATTTTGGTTACGTTAGAAAAACCCCATTTTTGGAATTTTAAAAAGTCAATGTTATATATCGAAAACAAAGTGTTAGGAATGGAATCGATTCGTTTTACCATGACAAATTCAAAAAAAAATATAACATTACTCTCCTTGCAACTACAAGAAAGTTTTAAAGAACGAAACTTTGAAACTACCAATACCCCCCCACATGTTCACGTAGGGTCACTTTTCCACTTTTTTTAAGGTGGCGAAAGTGACTTTTTGCGCGTTAAAAAGTTGCTCCTTATCGAAACAAGACCTTTCAACCCATTTTCACCAAATTAATCGCAGCAGGATCCAAGAAATACGTAATATTCTGATATATAGCTACAAATAAAAGTGCACCGAATTTCAATTTTTAGTAGGGCTAGGGCATTTCCTTGCCAAGCAGACTTTGACAATATTACTTTCAACTCTCTCCTTTAAACTTAAACTGAGATAATGGGATGGCAATTTTGGTTACGTTAGAAAATCCCCCATTTTTGGAATTTTAAAAAGTCGATGTTATATATCGAAAACAAAGTGTTTGGAATGGAATCGATTCGTTTTGCCATGACAAATTAAAAAAAAAATATGACATTACTCTTCTTTTAACTACAAGAAAGTTTTAAAGAACGAAACTTTGAAAATACCAATACCCCCCCACATGTTCACGGAGGGTCACTTTTCCACTTTTTTTAAGGTGGCGAAAGTGACTTTTTGCGCGTCAAGAAGTTGCTCCTTATCGAAACAAGATCTTTCTACCCATTTTCACCAAACTAATCGCAGCAGGATCCAAGGAATACGTAATATTCTGATATATAGCTACAATTAAAAGTGCACCGAATTTCAATTTTTAGTAGGGCTAGGGCATCTCCTTGTCAAGCAGACTTTGACAATATAACTTTCAACTCTCTCCCTTAAACTTAAACTGAGATAATGGGATGGCAATTTTGGTTACGTTAGAAAAACCTCATTTTTGGAATTTTAAAAAGTCGATGTTATAAATCGAAATCAAAGTGTTTGGAATGGAATCGATTCGTTTTGCCATGACAAATTAAAAAAAAAATATAACATTACTCTCCTTTTAACTACAAGAAAGTTTTAAGGAACGAAACTTTGAAAATACCAATACCCCCCCACATGTTCACGGAGGGTCACTTTTCCACTTTTTTTAAGGTGGCGAAAGTGACTTTTTGCGCGTCAAGAAGTTGCTCCTTATCAAAACAAGATCTTTCTACCCATTTTCACCAAATTAATCGCAGCAGGATCCAAGGAATACGTAATAATCTGATAAATATCTACAAATAAAAGTGCACCGAATTTCAGTTTTTAGTAGGGCTAGGGCATCTCCTTGTCAAGCAGACTTTGACAATATAACTTTCAACTCTCTCCCTTAAACCTATACTGAGATAATGGGATGGCAATTTTGGTTACGTTAGAAAAACCCCTTTTTTGGAATTTTAAAAAGTCAATGTTATATACGAAAACAAAGTGTTAGGAATGGAATCGATTCGTTTTACAATGACAAATTCAAAAAAAAATATAACATTACTCTCCTTGCAACTACAAGAAAGTTTTAAGGAACGAAACTTTGAAAATACCAATACCCCCCCGCATGTTCACGGAGGGTCACTTTTCCACTTTTTTTAAGGTGGCGAAAGTGACTTTTTGCGCGTCAAGAAGTTGCTCCTTATTGAAACAAGATCTTTCTACCCATTTTCACCAAATTAATCGCAGCAGGATCCAAGGAATACGTAATAATCTGATAAATAGCTACAAATAAAAGTGCACCGAATTTCAATTTTTAATAGGGCTAGGGCATCTCCTTGTCAAGCAGACTTTGACAATATAACTTTCAACTCTCTCCCTTAAACTTAAACTGAGATAATGGGATGGCAATTTTGGTTACGTTAGAAAAACCCCATTTTTGGAATTTTAAAAAGTCGATGTTACAAAACGAAATCAAAGTTTTTGGAATGGAATCGATTCGTTTTGCCATGACAAATTAAAAAAAAAATATAACATTAATCTCCTTTTAACTACAAGAAAGTTTTAAGGAACGAAACTTTGAAAATACCAATACCCCCCCACATGTTCACGGAGGGTCACTTTTCCACTTTTTTTAAGGTGGCGAAAGTGACTTTTTGCGCGTCAAGAAGTTGCTCCTTATCGAAACAAGACCTTTCAACCCATTTTCACCAAATTAATCGCAGCAGGATCCAAGGAATACGTAATATTCTGATATATAGCTACAAATAAAAGTGCACCGAATTTCAATTTTTAGAAGGGCTAGGGCATCTCCTTGTCAAGCAGACTTTGACAATATAATTTTCAACTCTCTCCCTTTAACTTAAACTGAGATAATGGGATGGCAATTTTGGTTACGTTAGAAAAACCCCATTTTTGGAATTTTAAAAAGTCGATGTTATAAATCGAAATCAAAGTGTTTGGAATGGAATCGATTCGTTTTGCCATGACAAATTAAAAAAAAATATAACATTACTCTCCTTTTAACTACAAGAAAGTTTTAAGGAACGAAACATTGAAAATACCAATACCCCCCCACATGTTCACGGAGGGTCACTTTTCCACTTTTTTTAAGGTGGCGAAAGTGACTTTTTGCGCGTCAAGAAGTTGCTCCTTATCGAAACAAGATCTTTCTACCCATTTTCACCAAATTAATCGCAGCAGGATCCAAGGAATACGTAATAATCTGATAAATATCTACAAATAAAAGTGCACCGAATTTCAATTTTTAGTAGGGCTAGGGCATCTCCTTGTCAAGCAGACTTTGACAATATAACTTTCAACTCTCTCCCTTAAACCTATACTGAGATAATGGGATGGGAATTTTGGTTACGTTAGAAAAACCCCTTTTTTGGAATTTTAAAAAGTCAATGTTATATATCGAAAACAAAGTGTTAGGAATGGAATCGATTCGTTTTACCATGACAAATTCAAAAAAAAATATAACATTACTCTCCTTGCAACTACAAGAAAGTTTTAAAGAACGAAACTTTGAAAATACCAATACCCCCCCACATGTTCACGTAGGGTCACTTTTCCACTTTTTTTAAGGTGGTGAAAGTGACTTTTTGCGCGTTAAAAAGTTGCTCCTTATCGAAACAAGACCTTTCAACCCATTTTCACCAAATTAATCGCAGCAGGATCGAAGGAATACGTAATATTCTGATATATAGCTACAAATAAAAGTGCACCGAATTTCAATTTTAAATAGGGCTAGGGCATTTCCTTGTCAAGCAGACTTTGACAATATTACTTTCAACTCTCTCCTTTAAACTTAAACTGAGATAATGGGATGGCAATTTTGGTTACGTTAGAAAATCCCCCATTTTTTGAATTTTAAAAAGTCGATGTTATAAATCGAAATTAAAGTGTTTGGAATGGAATCGATTCGTTTTGCCATGACAAATTAAAAAAAAAATATAACATTAATCTCCTTTTAACTACAAGAAAGTTTTAAGGAACGAAACTTTGAAAATACCAATACCCCCCCACATGTTCACGGAGGGTCACTTTTCCACTTTTTTTAAGGTGGCGAAAGTGACTTTTTGCGCGTCAAGAAGTTGCTCCTTATCGAAACAAGATCTTTCTACCCATTTTCACCAAACTAATCGCAGCAGGATCCAAGGAATACGTAATATTCTGATATATAGCTACAATTAAAAGTGCACCGAATTTCAATTTTTAGTAGGGCTAGGGCATCTCCTTGTCAAGCAGACTTTGACAATATAACTTTCAACTCTCTCCCTTAAACTTAAACTGAGATAATGGGATGGCAATTTTGGTTACGTTAGAAAAACCTCATTTTTGGAATTTTAAAAAGTCGATGTTATAAATCGAAATCAAAGTGTTTGGAATGGAATCGATTCGTTTTGCCATGACAAATTAAAAAAAAAATATAACATTACTCTCCTTTTAACTACAAGAAAGTTTTAAGGAACGAAACTTTGAAAATACCAATACCCCCCCACATGTTCACGGAGGGTCACTTTTCCACTTTTTTTAAGGTGGCGAAAGTGACTTTTTGCGCGTCAAGAAGTTGCTCCTTATCGAAACAAGATCTTTCTACCCATTTTCACCAAATTAATCGCAGCAGGATCCAAGGAATACGTAATAATCTGATAAATATCTACAAATAAAAGTGCACCGAATTTCAGTTTTTAGTAGGGCTAGGGCATCTCCTTGTCAAGCAGACTTTGACAATATAACTTTCAACTCTCTCCCTTAAACCTATACTGAGATAATGGGATGGCAATTTTGGTTACGTTAGAAAAACCCCTTTTTTGGAATTTTAAAAAGTCAATGTTATATACGAAAACAAAGTGTTAGGAATGGAATCGATTCGTTTTACAATGACAAATTCAAAAAAAAATATAACATTACTCTCCTTGCAACTACAAGAAAGT
Source organism: Siphlonurus alternatus (assembly GCA_949825025.1). Classification (NCBI taxonomy): domain Eukaryota; kingdom Metazoa; phylum Arthropoda; class Insecta; order Ephemeroptera; family Siphlonuridae; genus Siphlonurus; species Siphlonurus alternatus. The sequence goes on along the minus strand of OX463778.1, from coordinate 39,404,485 downwards.
TTTAAGGAACGAAACTTTGAAAATACCAATACCCCCCCACATGTTCACGGAGGGTCACTTTTCCACTTTTTTTAAGGTGGCGAAAGTGACTTTTTGCGCGTCAAGAAGTTGCTCCTTATTGAAACAAGATCTTTCTACCCATTTTCACCAAATTAATCGCAGCAGGATCCAAGGAATACGTAATAATCTGATAAATAGCTACAAATAAAAGTGCACCGAATTTCAATTTTTAATAGGGCTAGGGCATCTCCTTGTCAAGCAGACTTTGACAATATAACTTTCAACTCTCTCTCTTAAACTTAAACTGAGATAATGGGATGGCAATTTTGGTTACGTTAGAAAAACCCCATTTTTGGAATTTTAAAAAGTCGATGTTACAAAACGAAATCAAAGTTTTTGGAATGGAATCGATTCGTTTTGCCATGACAAATTAAAAAAAAAATATAACATTAATCTCCTTTTAACTACAAGAAAGTTTTAAGGAACGAAACTTTGAAAATACCAATACCCCCCCACATGTTCACGGAGGGTCACTTTTCCACTTTTTTTAAGGTGGCGAAAGTGACTTTTTGCGCGTCAAGAAGTTGCTCCTTATCGAAACAAGATCTTTCTACCCATTTTCACCAAATTAATCGCAGCAGGATCCAAGGAATACGTAATATTCTGATATATAGCTACAAATAAAAGTGCACCGAATTTCAATTTTTAGTAGGGCTAGGGCATCTCCTTGTCAAGCAGACTTTGACAATATAACTTTCAACTCTCTCCTTTAAACCTATACTCAGATAATGGGATGGCAATTTTGGTTACGTTAGAAAAACCCCTTTTTTGGAATTTTAAAGAGTCAATGTTATATATCGAAAACAAAGTGTTTGGAATGGAATCGATTCGTTTTGCCATGACAAATTAAAAAAAAAATATAACATTACTCTTTTTGCAACTACAAGAAAGTTTTAAAGAACGAAACTTTGAAAATACCAATACCCCCCCACATGTTCACGGAGGGTCACTTTTCCACTTTTTTTAAGGTGGCGAAAGTGACTTTTTGCGCGTCAAGAAGTTGCTCCTTATCGAAACAAGACCTTTCAACCCATTTTCACCAAATTAATCGCAGCAGGATCCAAGGAATACGTAATATTCTGATATATAGCTACAAATAAAAGTGCACCGAATTTCAATTTTTAGTAGGGCTAGGGCATCTCCTTGTCAAGCAGACTTTGACAATATAACTTTCAACTCTCTCCCTTAAACCTATACTGAGATAATGGGATGGCAATTTTGGTTACGTTAGAAAAACCCCTTTTTTGGAATTTTAAAAAGTCAATGTTATATATCGAAAACAAAGTGTTAGGAATGGAATCGATTCGTTTTACCATGACAAATTCAAAAAAAAATATAACATTACTCTCCTTTTAACTACAAGAAAGTTTTAAAGAACGAAACTTTGAAAATACCAATACCCCCCCACATGTTCACGTAGGGTCACTTTTCCACTTTATTTAAGGTGGCGAAAGTGACTTTTTGCGCGTTAAAAAGTTGCTCCTTATCGAAACAAGACCTTTCAACCCATTTTCACCAAATTAATCGCAGCAGGATCCAAGGAATACGTAATATTCTGATATATAGCTACAAATAAAAGTGCACCGAATTTCAATTTTTAGTAGGGCTAGGGCATCTCCTTGTCAAGCAGACTTTGACAATATAACTTTCAACTCTCTCCCTTAAACCTATACTGAGATAATGGGATGGCAATTTTGGTTACGTTAGAAAAACCCCTTTTTTGGAATTTTAAAAAGTCAATGTTATATATCGAAAACAAAGTGTTTGGAATGGAATCGATTCGTTTTGCCATGACAAATTAAAAAAAAAATATAACATTACTCTCCTTGCAACTACAAGAAAGTTTTAAAGAACGAAACTTTGAAAATACCAATACCCCCCCCACATGTTCACGGAGGGTCACTTTTCCACTTTTTTTAAGGTGGCGAAAGTGACTTTTTGCGCGTCAAGAAGTTGCTCCTTATCGAAACAAGACCTTTCAACCCATTTTCACCAAATTAATCGCAGCAGGATCCAAGGAATACGTAATATTCTGATATATATCTACAAATAAAAGTGCACCGAATTTCAATTTTTAGTAGGGCTAGGGCATCTCCTTGTCAAGCAGACTTTGACAATATAATTTTCAACTCTCTCCCTTAAACTTAAACTAAGATAATGGGATGGCAATTTTGGTTACGTTAGAAAAACCCCATTTTTGGAATTTTAAAAAGTCGATGTTATAAATCGAAATCAAAGTGTTTGGAATGGAATCGATTCGTTTTGCCATGACAAATTAAAAAAAAAATATAACATTACTCTCCTTTTAACTACAAGAAAGTTTTAAGGAACGAAACATTGAAAATACCAATACCCCCCCACATGTTCACGGAGGGTCACTTTTCCACTTTTTTTAAGGTGGCGAAAGTGACTTTTTGCGCGTCAAGAAGTTGCTCCTTATCGAAACAAGATCTTTCTACCCATTTTCACCAAATTAATCGCAGCTGGATCCAAGGAATACGTAATAATCTGATAAATATCTACAAATAAAAGTGCACCGAATTTCAATTTTTAGTAGGGCTAGGGCATCTCCTTGTCAAGCAGACTTTGACAATATAACTTTCAACTCTCTCCCTTAAACCTATACTGAGATAATGGGATGGGAATTTTGGTTACGTTAGAAAAACCCCTTTTTTGGAATTTTAAAAAGTCAATGTTATATATCGAAAACAAAGTGTTAGGAATGGAATCGATTCGTTTTACCATGACAAATTATAAAAAAAATATAACATTACTCTCCTTGCAACTACAAGAAAGTTTTAAAGAACGAAACTTTGAAACTACCAATACCCCCCCACATGTTCACGTAGGGTCACTTTTCCACTTTTTTTAAGGTGGTGAAAGTGACTTTTTGCGCGTTAAAAAGTTGCTCCTTATCGAAACAAGACCTTTCAACCCATTTTCACCAAATTAATCGCAGCAGGATCGAAGGAATACGTAATATTCTGATATATAGCTACAAATAAAAGTGCACCGAATTTCAATTTTTAGTAGGGCTAGGGCATCTCCTTGTCAAGCAGACTTTGACAATATAACTTTCAACTCTCTCCCTTAAACCTATACTGAGATAATGGGATGGCAATTTTGGTTACGTTAGAAAAACCCCTTTTTTGGAATTTTAAAAAGTCAATGTTATATATCGAAAACAAAGTGTTAGGAATGGAATCGATTCGTTTTACCATGACAAATTCAAAAAAAAATATAACATTACTCTCCTTTTAACTACAAGAAAGTTTTAAAGAACGAAACTTTGAAAATACCAATACCCCCCCACATGTTCACGTAGGGTCACTTTTCCACTTTATTTAAGGTGGCGAAAGTGACTTTTTGCGCGTTAAAAAGTTGCTCCTTATCGAAACAAGACCTTTCAACCCATTTTCACCAAATTAATCGCAGCAGGATCCAAGGAATAAGTAATATTCTGATATATAGCTACAAATAAAAGTGCACCGAATTTCAATTTTTAGTAGGGCTAGGGCATCTCCTTGTCAAGCAGACTTTGACAATATAACTTTCAACTCTCTCCCTTAAACCTATACTGAGATAATGGGATGGCAATTTTGGTTACGTTAGAAAAACCCCTTTTTTGGAATTTTAAAAAGTCAATGTTATATATCGAAATCAAAGTTTTTGGAATGGAATCGATTCGTTTTGCCATGACAAATTAAAAAAAAAATATAACATTAATCTCCTTTTAACTACAAGAAAGTTTTAAGGAACGAAACTTTGAAAATACCAATACCCCCCCACATGTTCACGGAGGGTCACTTTTCCACTTTTTTTAAGGTGGCGAAAGTGACTTTTTGCGCGTCAAGAAGTTGCTCCTTATCGAAACAAGATCTTTCTACCCATTTTCACCAAATTAATCGCAGCAGGATCCAAGGAATACGTAATATTCTGATATATAGCTACAAATAAAAGTGCACCGAATTTCAATTTTTAGTAGGGCTAGGGCATCTCCTTGTCAAGCAGACTTTGACAATATAATTTTCAACTCTCTCCCTTAAACTTAAACTGAGATAATGGGATGGCAATTTTGGTTACGTTAGAAAAACCCCTTTTTTGGAATTTTAAAAAGTCAATGTTATATATCGAAAACAAAGTGTTAGGAATGGAATCGATTCGTTTTGCCATGACAAATTAAAAAAAAAATATAACATTACTCTCCTTTTAACTACAAGAAAGTTTTAAGGAACGAAACATTGAAAATACCAATACCCCCCCACATGTTCACGGAGGGTCACTTTTCCACTTTTTTTAAGGTGGCGAAAGTGACTTTTTGCGCGTCAAGAAGTTGCTCCTTATCGAAACAAGATATTTCTACCAATTTTCACCAAATTAATCGCAGCAGGATCCAAGGAATACGTAATAATCTGATAAATATCTACAAATAAAAGTGCACCGAATTTCAATTTTTAGTAGGGCTAGGGCATCTCCTTGTCAAGCAGACTTTGACAATATAATTTTCAACTCTCTCCCTTAAACTTAAACTGAAATAATTTGATGGCAATTTTGGTTACGTTAGAAAAACCCCATTTTTGGAATTTTAAAAAGTCGATGTTATAAATCGAAATCAAAGTGTTTGGAATGGAATCGATTCGTTTTGCCATGACAAATTAAAAAAAAATATAACATTACTCTCCTTTTAACTACAAGAAAGTTTTAAGGAACGAAACATTGAAAATACCAATACCCCCCCACATGTTCACGGAGGGTCACTTTTCCACTTTTTTTAAGGTGGCGAAAGTGACTTTTTGCGCGTCAAGAAGTTGCTCCTTATCGAAACAAGACCTTTCAACCCATTTTCACCAAATTAATCGCAGCAGGATCCAAGGAATACGTAATAATCTGATAAATATCTACAAATAAAAGTGCACCGAATTTCAATTTTTAGTAGGGCTAGGGCATCTCCTTGTCAAGCAGACTTTGACAATATAATTTTCAACTCTCTCCCTTAAACTTAAACTGAGATAATGGGATGGCAATTTTGGTTACGTTAGAAAAACCCCATTTTTGAATTTTAAAAAGTCGATGTTATAAATCGAATTCAAAGTGTTTGGAATGGAATCGATTCGTTTTGCCATGACAAATTAAAAAAAAAATATAACATTACTCTCCTTTTAACTACAAGAAAGTTTTAAAGAACGAAACTTTGAAAATACCAATACCCCCCCACATGTTCACGTAGGGTCACTTTTCCACTTTATTTAAGGTGGCGAAAGTGACTTTTTGCGCGTTAAAAAGTTGCTCCTTATCGAAACAAGACCTTTCAACCCATTTTCACCAAATTAATCGCAGCAGGATCCAAGGAATAAGTAATATTCTGATATATAGCTACAAATAAAAGTGCACCGAATTTCAATTTTTAGTAGGGCTAGGGCATCTCCTTGTCAAGCAGACTTTGACAATATAACTTTCAACTCTCTCCCTTAAACCTATACTGAGATAATGGGATGGCAATTTTGGTTACGTTAGAAAAACCCCTTTTTTGGAATTTTAAAAAGTCAATGTTATATATCGAAATCAAAGTTTTTGGAATGGAATCGATTCGTTTTGCCATGACAAATTAAAAAAAAAATATAACATTAATCTCCTTTTAACTACAAGAAAGTTTTAAGGAACGAAACTTTGAAAATACCAATACCCCCCCACATGTTCACGGAGGGTCACTTTTCCACTTTTTTTAAGGTGGCGAAAGTGACTTTTTGCGCGTCAAGAAGTTGCTCCTTATCGAAACAAGATCTTTCTACCCATTTTCACCAAATTAATCGCAGCAGGATCCAAGGAATACGTAATATTCTGATATATAGCTACAAATAAAAGTGCACCGAATTTCAATTTTTAGTAGGGCTAGGGCATCTCCTTGTCAAGCAGACTTTGACAATATAATTTTCAACTCTCTCCCTTAAACTTAAACTGAGATAATGGGATGGCAATTTTGGTTACGTTAGAAAAACCCCTTTTTTGGAATTTTAAAAAGTCAATGTTATATATCGAAAACAAAGTGTTAGGAATGGAATCGATTCGTTTTGCCATGACAAATTAAAAAAAAAATATAACATTACTCTCCTTTTAACTACAAGAAAGTTTTAAGGAACGAAACATTGAAAATACCAATACCCCCCCACATGTTCACGGAGGGTCACTTTTCCACTTTTTTTAAGGTGGCGAAAGTGACTTTTTGCGCGTCAAGAAGTTGCTCCTTATCGAAACAAGATCTTTCTACCCATTTTCACCAAATTAATCGCAGCAGGATCCAAGGAATACGTAATAATCTGATAAATATCTACAAATAAAAGTGCACCGAATTTCAATTTTTAGTAGGGCTAGGGCATCTCCTTGTCAAGCAGACTTTGACAATATAACTTTCAACTCTCTCCCTTAAACCTATACTGAGATAATGGGATGGCAATTTTGGTTACGTTAGAAAAACCCCATTTTTGGAATTTTAAAAAGTCAATGTTATATATCGAAAACAAAGTGTTAGGAATGGAATCGATTCGTTTTACCATGACAAATTCAAAAAAAAATATAACATTACTCTCCTTGCAACTACAAGAAAGTTTTAAAGAACGAAACTTTGAAACTACCAATACCCCCCCACATGTTCACGTAGGGTCACTTTTCCACTTTTTTTAAGGTGGCGAAAGTGACTTTTTGCGCGTTAAAAAGTTGCTCCTTATCGAAACAAGACCTTTCAACCCATTTTCACCAAATTAATCGCAGCAGGATCCAAGAAATACGTAATATTCTGATATATAGCTACAAATAAAAGTGCACCGAATTTCAATTTTTAGTAGGGCTAGGGCATTTCCTTGTCAAGCAGACTTTGACAATATTACTTTCAACTCTCTCCTTTAAACTTAAACTGAGATAATGGGATGGCAATTTTGGTTACGTTAGAAAATCCCCCATTTTTGGAATTTTAAAAAGTCGATGTTATATATCGAAAACAAAGTGTTTGGAATGGAATCGATTCGTTTTGCCATGACAAATTAAAAAAAAAATATGACATTACTCTTCTTGCAACTACAAGAAAGTTTTAAAGAACGAAACTTTGAAAATACCAATACCCCCCCACATGTTCACGGAGGGTCACTTTTCCACTTTTTTTAAGGTGGCGAAAGTGACTTTTTGCGCGTCAAGAAGTTGCTCCTTATCGAAACAAGATCTATTTACCCATTTTCACCAAATTAATCGCAGCAGGATCCAAGGAATACGTAATAATCTGATAAATATCTACAAATAAAAGTGCACCGAATTTCAATTTTTAGTAGGGCTAGGGCATCTCCTTGTCAAGCAGACTTTGACAATATAATTTTCAACTCTCTCCCTTAAACTTAAACTGAGATAATGGGATGGCAATTTTGGTTACGTTAGAAAAACCCCATTTTTGAATTTTAAAAAGTCGATGTTATAAATCGAATTCAAAGTGTTTGGAATGGAATCGATTCGTTTTGCCATGACAAATTAAAAAAAAAATATAACATTACTCTCCTTTTAACTACAAGAAAGTTTTAAAGAACGAAACTTTGAAAATACCAATACCCCCCCACATGTTCACGTAGGGTCACTTTTCCACTTTATTTAAGGTGGCGAAAGTGACTTTTTGCGCGTTAAAAAGTTGCTCCTTATCGAAACAAGACCTTTCAACCCATTTTCACCAAATTAATCGCAGCAGGATCCAAGGAATAAGTAATATTCTGATATATAGCTACAAATAAAAGTGCACCGAATTTCAATTTTTAGTAGGGCTAGGGCATCTCCTTGTCAAGCAGACTTTGACAATATAACTTTCAACTCTCTCCCTTAAACCTATACTGAGATAATGGGATGGCAATTTTGGTTACGTTAGAAAAACCCCTTTTTTGGAATTTTAAAAAGTCAATGTTATATATCGAAATCAAAGTTTTTGGAATGGAATCGATTCGTTTTGCCATGACAAATTAAAAAAAAAGTATAACATTAATCTCCTTTTAACTACAAGAAAGTTTTAAGGAACGAAACTTTGAAAATACCAATACCCCCCCACATGTTCACGGAGGGTCACTTTTCCACTTTTTTTAAGGTGGCGAAAGTGACTTTTTGCGCGTCAAGAAGTTGCTCCTTATCGAAACAAGATCTTTCTACCCATTTTCACCAAATTAATCGCAGCAGGATCCAAGGAATACGTAATATTCTGATATATAGCTACAAATAAAAGTGCACCGAATTTCAATTTTTAGTAGGGCTAGGGCATCTCCTTGTCAAGCAGACTTTGACAATATAATTTTCAACTCTCTCCCTTAAACTTAAACTGAGATAATGGGATGGCAATTTTGGTTACGTTAGAAAAACCCCTTTTTTGGAATTTTAAAAAGTCAATGTTATATATCGAAAACAAAGTGTTAGGAATGGAATCGATTCGTTTTGCCATGACAAATTAAAAAAAAAATATAACATTACTCTCCTTTTAACTACAAGAAAGTTTTAAGGAACGAAACATTGAAAATACCAATACCCCCCCACATGTTCACGGAGGGTCACTTTTCCACTTTTTTTAAGGTGGCGAAAGTGACTTTTTGCGCGTCAAGAAGTTGCTCCTTATCGAAACAAGATCTTTCTACCCATTTTCACCAAATTAATCGCAGCAGGATCCAAGGAATACGTAATAATCTGATAAATATCTACAAATAAAAGTGCACCGAATTTCAATTTTTAGTAGGGCTAGGGCATCTCCTTGTCAAGCAGACTTTGACAATATAACTTTCAACTCTCTCCCTTAAACCTATACTGAGATAATGGGATGGCAATTTTGGTTACGTTAGAAAAACCCCATTTTTGGAATTTTAAAAAGTCAATGTTATATATCGAAAACAAAGTGTTAGGAATGGAATCGATTCGTTTTACCATTACAAATTCAAAAAAAAATATAACATTACTCTCCTTGCAACTACAAGAAAGTTTTAAAGAACGAAACTTTGAAACTACCAATACCCCCCCACATGTTCACGTAGGGTCACTTTTCCACTTTTTTTAAGGTGGCGAAAGTGACTTTTTGCGCGTTAAAAAGTTGCTCCTTATCGAAACAAGACCTTTCAACCCATTTTCACCAAATTAATCGCAGCAGGATCCAAGAAATACGTAATATTCTGATATATAGCTACAAATAAAAGTGCACCGAATTTCAATTTTTAGTAGGGCTAGGGCATTTCCTTGTCAAGCAGACTTTGACAATATTACTTTCAACTCTCTCCTTTAAACTTAAACTGAGATAATGGGATGGCAATTTTGGTTACGTTAGAAAATCCCCCATTTTTGGAATTTTAAAAAGTCGATGTTATATATCGAAAACAAAGTGTTTGGAATGGAATCGATTCGTTTTGCCATGACAAATTAAAAAAAAAATATGACATTACTCTTCTTGCAACTACAAGAAAGTTTTAAAGAACGAAACTTTGAAAATACCAATACCCCCCCACATGTTCACGGAGGGTCACTTTTCCACTTTTTTTAAGGTGGCGAAAATGACTTTTTGCGCGTCAAGAAGTTGCTCCTTATCGAAACAAGATCTTTTTACCCATTTTCACCAAATTAATCGCAGCAGGATCCAAGGAATACGTAATAATCTGATAAATATCTACAAATAAAAGTGCACCGAATTTCAATTTTTAGTAGGGCTAGGGCATCTCCTTGTCAAGCAGACTTTGACAATATAACTTTCAACTCTCTCCCTTAAACCTATACTGAGATAATGGGATGGCAATTTTGGTTACGTTAGAAAAACCCCTTTTTTGGAATTTTAAAAAGTCAATGTTATATACGAAAACAAAGTGTTAGGAATGGAATCGATTCGTTTTACAATGACAAATTCAAAAAAAAATATAACATTACTCTCCTTGCAACTACAAGAAAGTTTTAAGGAACGAAACTTTGAAAATACCAATACCCCCCCACATGTTCACGTAGGGTCACTTTTCCACTTTTTTTAAGGTGGCGAAAGTGACTTTTTGCGCGTTAAAAAGTTGCTCCTTATCGAAACAAGACCTTTCAACCCATTTTCACCAAATTAATCGCAGCAGGATCGAAGGAATACGTAATATTCTGATATATAGCTACAAATAAAAGTGCACCGAATTTCAATTTTAAATAGGGCTAGGGCATTTTCTTGTCAAGCAGACTTTGACAATATTACTTTCAACTCTCTCCTTTAAACTTAAACTGAGATAATGGGATGGCAATTTTGGTTACGTTAGAAAATCCCCCATTTTTGGAATTTTAAAAAGTCGATGTTATAAATCGAAATTAAAGTGTTTGGAATGGAATCGATTCGTTTTGCCATGACAAATTAAAAAAAAAATATAACATTAATCTCCTTTTAACTACAAGAAAGTTTTAAGGAACGAAACTTTGAAAATACCAATACCCCCCCACATGTTCACGGAGGGTCACTTTTCCACTTTTTTTAAGGTGGCGAAAGTGACTTTTTGCGCGTCAAGAAGTTGCTCCTTATCGAAACAAGATCTTTCTACCCATTTTCACCAAACTAATCGCAGCAGGATCCAAGGAATACGTAATATTCTGATATATAGCTACAAATAAAAGTGCACCGAATTTCAATTTTTAGTAGGGCTAGGGCATCTCCTTGTCAAGCAGACTTTGACAATATAACTTTCAACTCTCTCCCTTAAACTTAAACTGAGATAATGGGATGGCAATTTTGGTTACGTTAGAAAAACCCCATTTTTGGAATTTTAAAAAGTCGATGTTATATATCGAAAACAAAGTGTTTGGAATGGAATCGATTCGTTTTCCATGACAAATTAAAAAAAAAATATAACATTACTCTTCTTGCAACTACAAGAAAGTTTTAAAGAACGAAACTTTGAAAATACCAATACCCCCCCACATGTTCACGGAGGGTCACTTTTCCACTTTTTTTAAGGTGGCGAAAGTGACTTTTTGCGCGTCAAGAAGTTGCTCCTTATCGAAACAAGACCTTTCAACCCATTTTCACCAAATTAATCGCAGCAGGATCCAAGGAATACGTAATATTCTGATATATAGCTACAAATAAAAGTGCACCGAATTTCAATTTTTAGTAGGGCTAGGGCATCTCCTTGTCAAGCAGACTTTGACAATATAATTTTCAACTCTCTCCCTTAAACTTAAACTGAGATAATGGGATGGCAATTTTGGTTACGTTAGAAAAACCCCATTTTTGGAATTTTAAAAAGTCGATGTTATAAATCGAAATCAAAGTGTTTGGAATGGAATCGATTCGTTTTGCCATGACAAATTAAAAAAAAAATATAACATTACTCTTCTTTTAACTACAAGAAAGTTTTAAGGAACGAAACATTGAAAATACCAATACCCCCCCACAAGTTCACGGAGGGTCACTTTTCCACTTTTTTTAAGGTGGCGAAAGTGACTTTTTGCGCGTCAAGAAGTTGCTCCTTATCGAAACAAGATCTTTTTACCCATTTTCACCAAATTAATCGCAGCAGGATCCAAGGAATACGTAATAATCTGATAAATATCTACAAATAAAAGTGCACCGAATTTCAATTTTTAGTAGGGCTAGGGCATCTCCTTGTCAAGCAGACTTTGACAATATAACTTTCAACTCTCTCCCTTAAACCTATACTGAGATAATGGGATGGCAATTTTGGTTACGTTAGAAAAACCCCTTTTTTGGAATTTTAAAAAGTCAATGTTATATATCGAAAACAAAGTGTTAGGAATGGAATCGATTCGTTTTACCATGACAAATTCAAAAAAAAATATAACATTACTCTCCTTGCAACTACATGAAAGTTTTAAAGAACGAAACTTTGAAAATACCAATACCCCCCCACATGTTCACGTAGGGTCACTTTTCCACTTTTTTTAAGGTGGCGAAAGTGACTTTTTGCGCGTTAAAAAGTTGCTCCTTATCGAAACAAGACCTTTCAACCCATTTTCACCAAATTAATCGCAGCAGGATCGAAGGAATACGTAATATTCTGATATATAGCAACAAATAAAAGTGCACCGAATTTCAATTTTAAATAGGGCTAGGGCATTTCCTTGTCAAGCAGACTTTGACAATATAACTTTCAACTCTCTCCCTTAAACTTAAACTGAGATAATGGGATGGCAATTTTGGTTACGTTAGAAAAACCCCATTTTTGGAATTTTAAAAAGTCGATGTTATAAATCGAAATCAAAGTGTTTGGAATGGAATCGATTCGTTTTGCCATGACAAATTAAAAAAAAAATATAACATTACTCTCCTTTTAACTACAAGAAAGTTTTAAGGAACGAAACTTTGAAAATACCAATACCCCCCCACATGTTCACGGAGGGTCACTTTTCCACTTTTTTTAAGGTGGCGAAAGTGACTTTTTGCGCGTCAAGAAGTTGCTCCTTATCGAAACAAGATCTTTCTACCCATTTTCACCAAATTAATCGCAGCAGGATCCAAGGAATACGTAATAATCTGATAAATATCTACAAAAAAAAATGCACCGAATTTCAGTTTTTAGTAGGGCTAGGGCATCTCCTTGTCAAGCAGACTTTGACAATATAACTTTCAACTCTCTCCCTTAAACCTATACTGAGATAATGGGATGGCAATTTTGGTTACGTTAGAAAAACCCCTTTTTTGGAATTTTAAAAAGTCAATGTTATATACGAAAACAAAGTGTTAGGAATGGAATCGATTCGTTTTACAATGACAAATTCAAAAAAAAATATAACATTACTCTCCTTGCAACTACAAGAAAGTTTTAAGGAACGAAACTTTGAAAATACCAATACCCCCCCACATGTTCACGTAGGGTCACTTTTCCACTTTTTTTAAGGTGGCGAAAGTGACTTTTTGCGCGTTAAAAAGTTGCTCCTTATCGAAACAAGACCTTTCAACCCATTTTCACCAAATTAATCGCAGCAGGATCGAAGGAATACGTAATATTCTGATATATAGCTACAAATAAAAGTGCACCGAATTTCAATTTTAAATAGGGCTAGGGCATTTCCTTGTCAAGCAGACTTTGACAATATTACTTTCAACTCTCTCCTTTAAACTTAAACTGAGATAATGGGATGGCAATTTTGGTTACGTTAGAAAATCCCCCATTTTTGGAATTTTAAAAAGTCGATGTTATAAATCGAAATTAAAGTGTTTGGAATGGAATCGATTCGTTTTGCCATGACAAATTAAAAAAAAATATAACATTACTCTCCTTTTAACTACAAGAAAGTTTTAAGGAACGAAACATTGAAAATACCAATACCCCCCCACAAGTTCACGGAGGGTCACTTTTCCACTTTTTTTAAGGTGGCGAAAGTGACTTTTTGCGCGTCAAGAAGTTGCTCCTTATCGAAACAAGACCTTTCAACCCATTTTCACCAAATTAATCGCAGCAGGATCCAAGGAATACGTAATATTCTGATATATAGCTACAAATAAAAGTGCACCGAATTTCAATTTTTAGTAGGGCTAGGGCATCTCCTTGTCAAGCAGACTTTGACAATATAATTTTCAACTCTCTCCCTTAAACTTAAACTGAGATAATGGGATGGCAATTTTGGTTACGTTAGAAAAACCCCATTTTTGGAATTTTAAAAAGTCGATGTTATAAATCGAAATCAAAGTGTTTGGAATGGAATCGATTCGTTTTGCCATGACAAATTAAAAAAAAAATATAACATTACTCTCCTTTTAACTACAAGAAAGTTTTAAGGAACGAAACATTGAAAATACCAATACCCCCCCACAAGTTCACGGAGGGTCACTTTTCCACTTTTTTTAAGGTGGCGAAAGTGACTTTTTGCGCGTCAAGAAGTTGCTCCTTATCGAAACAAGATCTTTTTACCCATTTTCACCAAATTAATCGCAGCAGGATCCAAGGAATACGTAATAATCTGATAAATATCTACAAATAAAAGTGCACCGAATTTCAATTTTTAGTAGGGCTAGGGCATCTCCTTGTCAAGCAGACTTTGACAATATAACTTTCAACTCTCTCCCTTAAACCTATACTGAGATAATGGGATGGCAATTTTGGTTACGTTAGAAAAACCCCTTTTTTGGAATTTTAAAAAGTCAATGTTATATATCGAAAACAAAGTGTTAGGAATGGAATCGATTCGTTTTACCATGACAAATTCAAAAAAAAATATAACATTACTCTCCTTGCAACTACATGAAAGTTTTAAAGAACGAAACTTTGAAAATACCAATACCCCCCCACATGTTCACGTAGGGTCACTTTTCCACTTTTTTTAAGGTGGCGAAAGTGACTTTTTGCGCGTTAAAAAGTTGCTCCTTATCGAAACAAGACCTTTCAACCCATTTTCACCAAATTAATCGCAGCAGGATCGAAGGAATACGTAATATTCTGATATATAGCAACAAATAAAAGTGCACCGAATTTCAATTTTAAATAGGGCTAGGGCATTTCCTTGTCAAGCAGACTTTGACAATATAACTTTCAACTCTCTCCCTTAAACTTAAACTGAGATAATGGGATGGCAATTTTGGTTACGTTAGAAAAACCCCATTTTTGGAATTTTAAAAAGTCGATGTTATAAATCGAAATCAAAGTGTTTGGAATGGAATCGATTCGTTTTGCCATGACAAATTAAAAAAAAAATATAACATTACTCTCCTTTTAACTACAAGAAAGTTTTAAGGAACGAAACTTTGAAAATACCAATACCCCCCCACATGTTCACGGAGGGTCACTTTTCCACTTTTTTTAAGGTGGCGAAAGTGACTTTTTGCGCGTCAAGAAGTTGCTCCTTATCGAAACAAGATCTTTCTACCCATTTTCACCAAATTAATCGCAGCAGGATCCAAGGAATACGTAATAATCTGATAAATATCTACAAAAAAAAATGCACCGAATTTCAGTTTTTAGTAGGGCTAGGGCATCTCCTTGTCAAGCAGACTTTGACAATATAACTTTCAACTCTCTCCCTTAAACCTATACTGAGATAATGGGATGGCAATTTTGGTTACGTTAGAAAAACCCCTTTTTTGGAATTTTAAAAAGTCAATGTTATATATCGAAAACAAAGTGTTAGGAATGGAATCGATTCGTTTTACCATGACAAATTCAAAAAAAAATATAACATTACTCTCCTTGCAACCAAGGCGATGTATCTTCTTTATGTAACGAAATACTTACAAAACGTGTGAAAAACCTTACTGAAATAGCCACCAGTAGCGCGTCGATCGTTATTCTGTGCCGTGACGGGTGCTGCATTGCCGGTTCTTACCGCGCTAGACCGCGCCGTGCCGATTAACAATGGACACATGAGTTTTTTCTCCAAAGCTCATAAAATATTACGCACAGTTTTATGATAACTTCCTGAAACTACCGCTTGGGGGCCAAAAATACAAATATTTGGGCCGCCGGCAAAGCTACATCCCCATGTTGCAACTACAAGAAAGTTTTAAAGAACGAAACTTTGAAAATACCAATACCCCCCCACATGTTCACGTAGGGTCACTTTTCCACTTTTTTTAAGGTGGCGAAAGTGACTTTTTGCGCGTTAAAAAGTTGCTCCTTATCGAAACAAGACCTTTCAACCCATTTTCACCAAATTAATCGCAGCAGGATCCGAGGAATACGTAATATTCTGATATATAGCTACAAATAAAAGTGCACCGAATTTCAATTTTTAGTAGGGCTAGGGCATCTCCTTGTCAAGCAGACTTTGACAATATAATTTTCAACTCTCTCCCTTAAACTTAAACTGAGATAATGGGATGGCAATTTTGGTTACGATAGAAAAACCCCATTTTTGGAATTTTAAAAAGTCGATGTTATAAATCGAAATCAAAGTGTTTGGAATGGAATCGATTCGTTTTGCCATGACAAATTAAAAAAAAAATATAACATTAATCTCCTTTTAACTACAAGAAAGTTTTAAGGAACGAAACTTTGAAAATACCAATACCCCCCCACATGTTCACGGAGGGTCACTTTTCCACTTTTTTTAAGGTGGCGAAAGTGACTTTTTGCGCGCCAAGAAGTTGCTCCTTATCGAAACAAGATCTTTCTTCCCATTTTCACCAAATTAATCGCAGCAGGATCCAAGGAATACGTAATAATCTGATAAATAGCTACAAATAAAAGTGCACCGAATTTCAATTTTTAGTAGGGCTAGGGCATCTCCTTGTCAAGCAGACTTTGACAATATAACTTTCAACTCTCTCCTTTAAACCTATACTCAGATAATGGGATGGCAATTTTGGTTACGTTAGAAAAACCCCTTTTTTGGAATTTTAAAAAGTCAATGTTATATATCGAAAACAAATTGTTTGGAATGGAATCGATTCGTTTTGCGATGACAAATTAAAAAAAATATATAACATTACTCTCCTTGCAACTACAAGAAAGTTTTAAAGAACGAAACTTTGAAAATACCAATACCCCCCCACATGTTCACGAAAGGTCACTTTTCCACTTTTTTTAAGGTGGCGAAAGTGACTTTTTGCGCCTTAAAAAGTTGCTCCTTATCGAAACAAGACCTTTCAACCCATTTTCACCAAACTAATCGCAGCAGGATCCAAGGAATACGTAATATTCTGATATATAGCTACAAATAAAAGTGCACCGAATTTCAGTTTTTAGTAGGGCTAGGGCATCTCCTTGTCAAGCAGACTTTGACAATATAACTTTCAACTCTCTCCCTTAAACCTATACTGAGATAATGGGATGGCAATTTTGGTTACGTTAAAAAAACCCCTTTTTTGGAATTTTAAAAAGTCAATGTTATATATCGAAAACAAAGTGTTAGGAATGGAATCGATTCGTTTTACAATGACAAATTCAAAAAAAAATATAACATTACTCTCCTTGCAACTACAAG
Organism: Siphlonurus alternatus; assembly: GCA_949825025.1. Lineage (NCBI taxonomy): Eukaryota > Metazoa > Arthropoda > Insecta > Ephemeroptera > Siphlonuridae > Siphlonurus > Siphlonurus alternatus. The sequence goes on along the minus strand of OX463778.1, from coordinate 39,387,538 downwards.
AAAGTTTTAAGGAACGAAACTTTGAAAATTCCAATACCCCCCCACATGTTCACGGAGGGTCACTTTTCCACTTTTTTTAAGGTGGCGAAAGTGACTTTTTGCGCGTCAAGAAGTTGCTCCTTATCGAAACAAGATCTGTCTACCCATTTTCACCAAATTAATCGCAGCAGGATCCAAGGAATACGTAATAATCTGATAAATAGCTACAAATAAAAGTGCACCGAATTTCAATTTTTAATAGGGCTAGGGCATCTCCTTGTCAAGCAGACTTTGACAATATAAATTTCAACTCTCTCCCTTAAACTTAAACTGAGATAATGGGATGGCAATTTTGGTTAAGTTAGAAAAACCCCATTTTTGGAATTTTAAAAAGTCGATGTTATAAATCGAAATCAAAGTTTTTGGAATGGAATCGATTCGTTTTGCCATGACAAATTCAAAAAAAAATATAACATTAATCTCCTTTTAACTACAAGAAAGTTTTAAGGAACGAAACTTTGAAAATACCAATACCCCCCCACATGTTCACGGAGGGTCACTTTTCCACTTTTTTTAAGGTGGCGAAAGTGACTTTTTGCGCGCCAAGAAGTTGCTCCTTATCGAAACAAGATCTTTCTTCCCATTTTCACCAAATTAATCGCAGCAGGATCCAAGGAATACGTAATAATCTGATAAATAGCTACAAATAAAAGTGCACCGAATTTCTATTTTTAGTAGGGCTAAGGCATGTCCTTGTCAAGCAGACTTTGACAATATAACTTTCAACTCTCTCCCTTAAACCTATACTGAGATAATATGATGGCAATTTTGGTTACGTTCGAAAAACCCCTTTTTTGGAATTTTAAAAAGTCAATGCTATATATCGAAAACAAAGTGTTAGGAATGGAATCGATTCGTTTTGCCATGACAAATTAAAAAAAAAATATAACATTACTCTCCTTGCAACTACAAGAAAGTTTTAAAGAACGAAACTTTGAAAATACCAATACCCCCCCACATGTTCACGAAGGGTCACTTTTCCACTTTTTTTAAGGTGGCGAAAGTGACTTTTTGCGCGTTAAAAAGTTGCTCCTTATCGAAACAAGACCTTTCAACCCATTTTCACCAAATTAATCGCAGCAGGTTCCAAGGAATACGTAATATTCTGATATATAGCTACAAATAAAAGTGCACCGAATTTCAATTTTTAGTAGGGCTAGGGCATCTCCTTGTCAAGCAGACTTTGACAATATAACTTTCAACTCTCTCCCTTAAACCTATACTGAGATAATGGGATGGCAATTTTGGTTACGTTAGAAAAACCCCATTTTTGGAATTTTAAAAAGTCAATGTTTTATATCGAAAAAAAAGTGTTAGGAATGGAATCGATTCGTTTTGCCATGACAAATTCAAAAAAAAATATAACATTACTCTCCTTGCAACTACAAGAAAGTTTTCAGGAACGAAACTTTGAAAATACCAATACCCCCCCACATGTTCACGAAAGGTCACTTTTCCACTTTTTTTAAGGTGGCGAAAGTGACTTTTTGCGCGTTAAAAAGTTGCTCCTTATCGAAACAAGACCTTTCAATCCATTTTCACCAAACTAATCGCAGCAGGATCCAAGGAATACGTAATATTCTGATATATAGCTACAAATAAAAGTGCACCGAATTTCAATTTTTAGTAGGGCTAGGGCATCTCCTTGTCAAGCAGACCTTGACAATATAATTTTCAACTCTCTCCCTTAAATTTAAACTGAGATAATGGGATGGCAATTTTGGTTACGTTAGAAAAACCCCATTTTTGGAATTTTAAAAAGTCGATGTTATAAATCGAAATCAAAGTGTTTGGAATGGAATCGATTCGTTTTGCCATGACAAATTAAAAAAAAAATATAACATTACTCTCCTTTTAACTACAAGAAAGTTTTAAGGAACGAAACTTTGAAAATACCAATACCCCCCCACATGTTCACGGAGGGTCACTTTTCCACTTTTTTTAAGGTGGCGAAAGTGACTTTTTGCACGTCAAGAAGTTGCTCCTTATCAAAACAAGACCTTTCAACCCATTTTCACCAAATTAATCGCAGCAGGTTCCAAGGAATACGTAATATTCTGATATATAGCTACAAATAAAAGTGCACCGAATTTCAATTTTTAGTAGGGCTAGGGCATCTCCTTGTCAAGCAGACTTTGACAATATAACTTTCAACTCTCTCCCTTAAACCTATACTGAGATAATGGGATGGCAATTTTGGTTACGTTAGAAAAACCCCATTTTTGGAATTTTAAAAAGTCAATGTTTTATATCGAAAAAAAAGTGTTAGGAATGGAATCGATTCGTTTTGCCATGACAAATTCAAAAAAAAATATAACATTACTCTCCTTGCAACTACAAGAAAGTTTTCAGGAACGAAACTTTGAAAATACCAATACCCCCCCACATGTTCACGAAAGGTCACTTTTCCACTTTTTTTAAGGTGGCGAAAGTGACTTTTTGCGCGTTAAAAAGTTGCTCCTTATCGAAACAAGACCTTTCAATCCATTTTCACCAAACTAATCGCAGCAGGATCCAAGGAATACGTAATATTCTGATATATAGCTACAAATAAAAGTGCACCGAATTTCAATTTTTAGTAGGGCTAGGGCATCTCCTTGTCAAGCAGACCTTGACAATATAATTTTCAACTCTCTCCCTTAAATTTAAACTGAGATAATGGGATGGCAATTTTGGTTACGTTAGAAAAACCCCATTTTTGGAATTTTAAAAAGTCGATGTTATAAATCGAAATCAAAGTGTTTGGAATGGAATCGATTCGTTTTGCCATGACAAATTAAAAAAAAAATATAACATTACTCTCCTTTTAACTACAAGAAAGTTTTAAGGAACGAAACTTTGAAAATACCAATACCCCCCCACATGTTCACGGAGGGTCACTTTTCCACTTTTTTTAAGGTGGCGAAAGTGACTTTTTGCACGTCAAGAAGTTGCTCCTTATCAAAACAAGACCTTTCAACCCATTTTCACCAAATTAATCGCAGCAGGATCCAAGGAATACGTAATATTCTGATATATAGCTACAAATAAAAGTGCACCGAATTTCAATTTTTAGTAGGGCTAGGGCATCTCCTTGTCAAGCAGACTTTGACAATATAACTTTCAACTCTCTCCCTTAAACCTATACTGAGATAATGGGATGGCAATTTTGGTTACGTTAGAAAAACCCCTTTTTTGGAATTTTAAAAAGTCAATGTTATATATCGAAAACAAAGTGTTAGGAATGGAATCGATTCGTTTTGCCATGACTAATTCAAAAAAAAATATAACATTACTCTCCTTGCAACTACAAGAAAGTTTTCAGGAACGAAACTTTGAAAATACCAATACCCCCCCACATGTTCACGAAAGGTCACTTTTCCACTTTTTTTAAGGTGGCGAAAGTGACTTTTTGCGCCTTAAAAAGTTGCTCCTTATCGAAACAAGACCTTTCAACCCATTTTCACCAAACTAATCGCAGCAGGATCCAAGGAATACGTAATATTCTGATATATAGCTACAAATAAAAGTGCACCGAATTTCAGTTTTTAGTAGGGCTAGGGCATCTCCTTGTCAAGCAGACTTTGACAATATAACTTTCAACTCTCTCCCTTAAACCTATACTGAGATAATGGGATGGCAATTTTGGTTACGTTAGAAAAACCCCTTTTTTGGAATTTTAAAAAGTCAATGTTATATATCGAAAACAAAGTGTTAGGAATGGAATCGATTCGTTTTGCCATGACTAATTCAAAAAAAAATATAACATTACTCTCCTTGCAACTACAAGAAAGTTTTCAGGAACGAAACTTTGAAAATACCAATACCCCCCCACATGTTCACGGAGGGTCACTTTTCCACTTTTTTTAAGGTGGCGAAAGTGACTTTTTGCACGTCAAGAAGTTGCTCCTTATCAAAACAAGACCTTTCAACCCATTTTCACCAAATTAATCGCAGCAGGATCCAAGGAATACGTTATATTCTGATATATAGCTACAAATAAAAGTGCACCGAATTTCAATTTTTAGTAGGGCTAGGGCATCTCCTTGTCAAGCAGACTTTGACAATATAATTTTCAACTCTCTCCCTTAAACTTAAACTGAGATAATGGGATGGCAATTTTGGTTACGTTAGAAAAACCCCATTTTTGGAATTTTAAAAAGTCGATGTTATAAATCGAAATCACTGTGTTTGGAATAGAATCGATTCGTTTTGCCATGACAAATTAAAAAAAAAATATAACATTACTCTCCTTTTAACTACAAGAAAGTTTTAAGGAACGAAACATTGAAAATACCAATACCCCCCCACATGTTCACGGAGGGTCACTTTTCCACTTTTTTTAAGGTGGCGAAAGTGACTTTTTGCGCGTCAAGAAGTTGCTCCTTATCGAAACAAGATCTTTCTACCCATTTTCACCAAATTAATCGCAGCAGGATCCAAGGAATACGTAATAATCTGATAAATATCTACAAATAAAAGTGCACCGAATTTCAATTTTTAGTAGGGCTAGGGCATCTCCTTGTCAAGCAGACTTTGACAATATAACTTTCAACTCTCTCTCTTAAACCTATACTGAGATAATGGGATGGCAATTTTGGTTACGTTAGAAAAACCCCTTTTTTGGAATTTTAAAAAGTCAATGTTATATATCGAAAACAAAGTGTTAGGAATGGAATCGATTCGTTTTACCATGACAAATTCAAAAAAAAATATAACATTACTCTCCTTGCAACTACAAGAAAGTTTTAAAGAACGAAACTTTGAAAATACCAATACCCCCCCACATGTTCACGTAGGGTCACTTTTCCACTTTATTTAAGGTGGCGAAAGTGACTTTTTGCGCGTTAAAAAGTGGCTCCTTATCGAAACAAGACCTTTCAACCCATTTTTACCAAATTAATCGCAGCAGGATCCAAGGAATACGTAATATTCTGATATATAGCTACAAATAAAAGTGCACCGAATTTCAATTTTTAGTAGGGCTAGGGCATCTCCTTGTCAAGCAGACTTTGACAATATAACTTTCAACTCTCTCCTTTAAACCTATACTCAGATAATGGGATGGCAATTTTGGTTACGTTAGAAAAACCCCTTTTTTGGAATTTTAAAAAGTCAATGTTATATATCGAAAACAAATTGTTTGGAATGGAATCGATTCGTTTTGCCATGACAAATTAAAAAAAAAATATAACATTACTCTTTTTGCAACTACAAGAAAGTTTTAAAGAACGAAACTTTGAAAATACCAATACCCCCCCACATGTTCACGGAGGGTCACTTTTCCACTTTTTTTAAGGTGGCGAAAGTGACTTTTTGCGCGTCAAGAAGTTGCTCCTTATCGAAACAAGACCTTTCAACCCATTTTCACCAAATTAATCGCAGCAGGATCCAAGGAATACGTAATATTCTGATGTATAGCTACAAATAAAAGTGCACCGAATTTCAATTTTTAGTAGGGCTAGGGCATCTCCTTGTCAAGCAGACTTTGACAATATAATTTTCAACTCTCTCCCTTAAACTTAAACTGAGATAATGGGATGGCAATTTTGGTTACGTTAGAAAAACCCCATTTTTGGAACTTTAAAAAGTCGATGTTATAAATCGAATTCAAAGTGTTTGGAATGGAATCGATTCGTTTTGCCATGACAAATTAAAAAAAATATATAACATTACTCTCCTTGCAACTACAAGAAAGTTTTAAAGAACGAAACTTTGAAAATACCAATACCCCCCCACATGTTCACGAAGGGTCACTTTTCCACTTTTTTTAAGGTGGCGAAAGTGACTTTTTGCGCGTTAAAAAGTTGCTCCTTATCGAAACAAGACCTTTCAACCCATTTTCACCAAATTAATCGCAGCAGGTTCCAAGGAATACGTAATATTCTGATATATAGCTACAAATAAAAGTGCACCGAATTTCAATTTTTAGTAGGGCTAGGGCATCTCCTTGTCAAGCAGACTTTGACAATATAACTTTCAACTCTCTCCCTTAAACCTATACTGAGATAATGGGATGGCAATTTTGGTTACGTTAGAAAAACCCCTTTTTTGGAATTTTAAAAAGTCAATGTTATATATCGAAAACAAAGTGTTAGGAATGGAATCGATTCGTTTTGCCATGACAAATTCAAAAAAAAATTTAACATTACTCTCCTTGCAACTACAAGAAAGTTTTCAGGAACGAAACTTTGAAAATACCAATACCCCCCCACATGTTCACGAAAGGTCACTTTTCCACTTTTTTTAAGGTGGCGAAAGTGACTTTTTGCGCGTTAAAAAGTTGCTCCTTATCGAAACAAGACCTTTCAACCCATTTTCACCAAACTAATCGCAGCAGGATCCAAGGAATACGTAATATTCTGATATATAGCTACAAATAAAAGTGCACCGAATTTCAATTTTTAGTAGGGCTAGGGCATCTCCTTGTCAAGCAGACTTTGACAATATAATTTTCAACTCTCTCCCTTAAACTTAAACTGAGATAATGGGATGGCAATTTTGGTTACGTTAGAAAAACCCCATTTTTGGAATTTTAAAAAGTCGATGTTATAAATCGAAATCAAAGTGTTTGGAATGGAATCGATTCGTTTTGCCATGACAAATTAAAAAAAAAATATAACATTACTCTTTTTGCAACTACAAGAAAGTTTTAAAGAACGAAACTTTGAAAATACCAATACCCCCCCACATGTTCACGGAGGGTCACTTTTCCACTTTTTTTAAGGTGGCGAAAGTGACTTTTTGCGCGTCAAGAAGTTGCTCCTTATCGAAACAAGACCTTTCAACCCATTTTCACCAAATTAATCGCAGCAGGTTCCAAGGAATACGTAATATTCTGATATATAGCTACAAATAAAAGTGCACCGAATTTCAATTTTTAGTAGGGCTAGGGCATCTCCTTGTCAAGCAGACTTTGACAATATAACTTTCAACTCTCTCCCTTAAACCTATACTGAGATAATGGGATGGCAATTTTGGTTACGTTAGAAAAACCCCTTTTTTGGAATTTTAAAAAGTCAATGTTATATATCGAAAACAAAGTGTTAGGAATGGAATCGATTCGTTTTGCCATGACAAATTCAAAAAAAAATTTAACATTACTCTCCTTGCAACTACAAGAAAGTTTTCAGGAACGTAACTTTGAAAATACCAATACCCCCCCACATGTTCACGTAGGGTCACTTTTCCACTTTATTTAAGGTGGCGAAAGTGATTTTTTGCGCGTTAAAAAGTGGCTCCTTATCGAAACAAGACCTTTCAACCCATTTTTACCAAATTAATCGCAGCAGGATCCAAGGAATACGTAATATTCTGATATATAGCTACAAATAAAAGTGCACCGAATTTCAATTTTTAGTAGGGCTAGGGCATCTCCTTGTCAAGCAGACTTTGACAATATAACTTTCAACTCTCTCCTTTAAACCTATACTCAGATAATGGGATGGCAATTTTGGTTACGTTAGAAAAACCCCTTTTTTGGAATTTTAAAAAGTCAATGTTATATATCGAAAACAAATTGTTTGGAATGGAATCGATTCGTTTTGCCATGACAAATTAAAAAAAAAATATAACATTACTCTTTTTGCAACTACAAGAAAGTTTTAAAGAACGAAACTTTGAAAATACCAATACCCCCCCACATGTTCACGGAGGGTCACTTTTCCACTTTTTTTAAGGTGGCGAAAGTGACTTTTTGCGCGTCAAGAAGTTGCTCCTTATCGAAACAAGACCTTTCAACCCATTTTCACCAAATTAATCGCAGCAGGATCCAAGGAATACGTAATATTCTGATGTATAGCTACAAATAAAAGTGCACCGAATTTCAATTTTTAGTAGGGCTAGGGCATCTCCTTGTCAAGCAGACTTTGACAATATAATTTTCAACTCTCTCCCTTAAACTTAAACTGAGATAATGGGATGGCAATTTTGGTTACGTTAGAAAAACCCCATTTTTGGAATTTTAAAAAGTCGATGTTATAAATCGAATTCAAAGTGTTTGGAATGGAATCGATTCGTTTTGCCATGACAAATTAAAAAAAATATATAACATTACTCTCCTTGCAACTACAAGAAAGTTTTAAAGAACGAAACTTTGAAAATACCAATACCCCCCCACATGTTCACGAAGGGTCACTTTTCCACTTTTTTTAAGGTGGCGAAAGTGACTTTTTGCGCGTTAAAAAGTTGCTCCTTATCGAAACAAGACCTTTCAACCCATTTTCACCAAATTAATCGCAGCAGGTTCCAAGGAATACGTAATATTCTGATATATAGCTACAAATAAAAGTGCACCGAATTTCAATTTTTAGTAGGGCTAGGGCATCTCCTTGTCAAGCAGACTTTGACAATATAACTTTCAACTCTCTCCCTTAAACCTATACTGAGATAATGGGATGGCAATTTTGGTTACGTTAGAAAAACCCCTTTTTTTGAATTTTAAAAAGTCAATGTTATATATCGAAAACAAAGTGTTAGGAATGGAATCGATTCGTTTTGCCATGACAAATTCAAAAAAAAATTTAACATTACTCTCCTTGCAACTACAAGAAAGTTTTCAGGAACGAAACTTTGAAAATACCAATACCCCCCCACATGTTCACGAAAGGTCACTTTTCCACTTTTTTTAAGGTGGCGAAAGTGACTTTTTGCGCGTTAAAAAGTTGCTCCTTATCGAAACAAGACCTTTCAACCCATTTTCACCAAACTAATCGCAGCAGGATCCAAGGAATACGTAATATTCTGATATATAGCTACAAATAAAAGTGCACCGAATTTCAATTTTTAGTAGGGCTAGGGCATCTCCTTGTCAAGCAGACTTTGACAATATAATTTTCAACTCTCTCCCTTAAACTTAAACTGAGATAATGGGATGGCAATTTTGGTTACGTTAGAAAAACCCCATTTTTGGAATTTTAAAAAGTCGATGTTATAAATCGAAATCAAAGTGTTTGGAATGGAATCGATTCGTTTTGCCATGACAAATTAAAAAAAAAATATAACATTACTCTTTTTGCAACTACAAGAAAGTTTTAAAGAACGAAACTTTGAAAATACCAATACCCCCCCACATGTTCACGGAGGGTCACTTTTCCACTTTTTTTAAGGTGGCGAAAGTGACTTTTTGCGCGTCAAGAAGTTGCTCCTTATCGAAACAAGACCTTTCAACCCATTTTCACCAAATTAATCGCAGCAGGTTCCAAGGAATACGTAATATTCTGATATATAGCTACAAATAAAAGTGCACCGAATTTCAATTTTTAGTAGGGCTAGGGCATCTCCTTGTCAAGCAGACTTTGACAATATAACTTTCAACTCTCTCCCTTAAACCTATACTGAGATAATGGGATGGCAATTTTGGTTACGTTAGAAAAACCCCTTTTTTGGAATTTTAAAAAGTCAATGTTATATATCGAAAACAAAGTGTTAGGAATGGAATCGATTCGTTTTGCCATGACAAATTCAAAAAAAAATTTAACATTACTCTCCTTTTAACTACAAGAAAGTTTTAAGGAACGAAACTTTGAAAATACCAATACCCCCCCACATGTTCACGGAGGGTCACTTTTTAACTTTTTTTAAGGTGGCGAAAGTGACTTTTTGCGCGTCAAGAAGTTGGTCCTTATCGAAACAAGACCTTTCAACCCATTTTCACCAAATTAATGGCAGCAGGATCCAAGGAATACGTAATATTCTGATATATAGCTACAAATAAAAGTGCACCGAATTTCAATTTTTAGTAGGGCTAGGGCATCTCCTTGTCAAGCAGACTTTGACAATATAATTTTCAACTCTCTCCCTTAAACTTAAACTGAGATAATGGGATGGCAATTTTGGTTACGTTAGAAAAACCCCATTTTTGGAATTTTAAAAAGTCGATGTTGTAAATCGAAATCAAAGTGTTTGGAATGGAATCGATTCGTTTTGCCATGACAAATTAAAAAAAAATATAACATTACTCTCCCTTTAACTACAAGAAAGTTTTAAGGAACGAAACATTGAAAATACCAATACCCCCCCACATGTTCACGGAGGGTCACTTTTCCACTTTTTTTAAGGTGGCGAAAGTGACTTTTTGCGCGTCAAGAAGTTGCTCCTTATCGAAACAAGATCTTTCTACCCATTTTTACCAAATTAATCGCAGCAGGATCCAAGGAATACGTAATAATCTGATAAATAGCTACAAATAAAAGTGCACCGAATTTCAATTTTTAGTAGGGCTAGGGCATCTCCTTGTCAAGCAGACTTTGACAATATAACTTTCAACTCTCTCCCTTAAACCTATACTGAGATAATGGGATGGCAATTTTGGTTACGTTAGAAAAACCCCTTTTTTGGAATTTTAAAAAGTCAATGTTATATATCGAAAACAAAGTGTTAGGAATGGAATCGATTCGTTTTGCCATGACAAATTCAAAAAAAAATTTAACATTACTCTCCTTGCAACTACAAGAAAGTTTTCAGGAACGAAACTTTGAAAATACCAATACCCCCCCACATGTTCACGAAAGGTCACTTTTCCACTTTTTTTAAGGTGGCGAAAGTGACTTTTTGCGCGATAAAAAGTTGCTCCTTATCGAAACAAGACCTTTCAACCCATTTTCACCAAACTAATCGCAGCAGGATCCAAGGAATACGTAATATTCTGATATATAGCTACAAATAAAAGTGCACCGAATTTCAATTTTTAGTAGGGCTAGGGCATCTCCTTGTCAAGCAGACTTTGACAATATAATTTTCAACTCTCTCCCTTAAACTTAAACTGAGATAATGGGATGGCAATTTTGGTTACGTTAGAAAAACCCCATTTTTGGAATTTTAAAAAGTCGATGTTATAAATCGAAATCAAAGTGTTTGGAATGGAATCGATTCGTTTTGCCATGACAAATTAAAAAAAAAATATAACATTACTCTTTTTGCAACTACAAGAAAGTTTTAAAGAACGAAACTTTGAAAATACCAATACCCCCCCACATGTTCACGGAGGGTCACTTTTCCACTTTTTTTAAGGTGGCGAAAGTGACTTTTTGCGCGTCAAGAAGTTGCTCCTTATCGAAACAAGACCTTTCAACCCATTTTCACCAAATTAATCGCAGCAGGTTCCAAGGAATACGTAATATTCTGATATATAGCTACAAATAAAAGTGCACCGAATTTCAATTTTTAGTAGGGCTAGGGCATCTCCTTGTCAAGCAGACTTTGACAATATAACTTTCAACTCTCTCCCTTAAAGGTATACAGGCCTCAAATTACAAATTAAACAGACATTAAGTGTTGCTCAAGTTTATAATCAACATTCGTATTATTTTTACCTGCGCGCGGTACGTCTATGCGAAGTCGCGCTGTAAAGAAATTCCTTGCTGACGTCACAACTCAGAGCTAGTACCGATTAGCATTGAGTTGTGACGTCATCAAGGACTTCGTGACGTCATCAAGGACTAAATTTCTTACTTTGAACTGCGACTTCGCACGGATGCATCACGCGTGGAAAAAAATGATGCGAATGTTGATTATATACTCTGAACCCACTTGGTGACTGTCTAATTTGTATTTTGAGGCCTGTATGCCTTTAAACCTATACTGAGATAATGGGATGGCAATTTTGGTTACGTTAGAAAAACCCCTTTTTTGGAATTTTAAAAAGTCAATGTTATATATCGAAAACAAAGTGTTAGGAATGGAATCGATTCGTTTTGCCATGACAAATTCAAAAAAAAATTTAACATTACTCTCCTTGCAACTACAAGAAAGTTTTCAGGAACGAAACTTTGAAAATACCAATACCCCCCCACATGTTCACGTAGGGTCACTTTTCCACTTTATTTAAGGTGGCGAAAGTGATTTTTTGCGCGTTAAAAAGTGGCTCCTTATCGAAACAAGACCTTTCAACCCATTTTTACCAAATTAATCGCAGCAGGATCCAAGGAATACGTAATATTCTGATATATAGCTACAAATAAAAGTGCACCGAATTTCAATTTTTAGTAGGGCTAGGGCATCTCCTTGTCAAGCAGACTTTGACAATATAACTTTCAACTCTCTCCTTTAAACCTATACTCAGATAATGGGATGGCAATTTTGGTTACGTTAGAAAAACCCCTTTTTTGGAATTTTAAAAAGTCAATGTTATATATCGAAAACAAATTGTTTGGAATGGAATCGATTCGTTTTGCCATGACAAATTAAAAAAAAAATATAACATTACTCTTTTTGCAACTACAAGAAAGTTTTAAAGAACGAAACTTTGAAAATACCAATACCCCCCCACATGTTCACGGAGGGTCACTTTTCCACTTTTTTTAAGGTGGCGAAAGTGACTTTTTGCGCGTCAAGAAGTTGCTCCTTATCGAAACAAGACCTTTCAACCCATTTTCACCAAATTAATCGCAGCAGGATCCAAGGAATACGTAATATTCTGATGTATAGCTACAAATAAAAGTGCACCGAATTTCAATTTTTAGTAGGGCTAGGGCATCTCCTTGTCAAGCAGACTTTGACAATATAATTTTCAACTCTCTCCCTTAAACTTAAACTGAGATAATAGGATGGCAATTTTGGTTACGTTAGAAAAACCCCATTTTTGGAATTTTAAAAAGTCGATGTTATAAATCGAATTCAAAGTGTTTGGAATGGAATCGATTCGTTTTGCCATGACAAATTAAAAAAAATATTTAACATTACTCTCCTTGCAACTACAAGAAAGTTTTAAAGAACGAAACTTTGAAAATACCAATACCCCCCCACATGTTCACGAAGGGTCACTTTTCCACTTTTTTTAAGGTGGCGAAAGTGACTTTTTGCGCGTTAAAAAGTTGCTCCTTATCGAAACAAGACCTTTCAACCCATTTTCACCAAATTAATCGCAGCAGGTTCCAAGGAATACGTAATATTCTGATATATAGCTACAAATAAAAGTGCACCGAATTTCAATTTTTAGTAGGGCTAGGGCATCTCCTTGTCAAGCAGACTTTGACAATATAACTTTCAACTCTCTCCCTTAAACCTATACTGAGATAATGGGATGGCAATTTTGGTTACGTTAGAAAAACCCCTTTTTTTGAATTTTAAAAAGTCAATGTTATATATCGAAAACTAGGGGTGGGGTGCAAACTCGCCTACGCTCGTTTGGTTTCAAGTCTTTTAATTAATTTTGTCAATCATATGTTGCCATCTATATAAGTATTCAGTACGTGATATCATAACGGTATTGTAATGCAAAATGGACAACCTACATGAATTTTTTTTATTACAGAATTGAATTGAAGGTACCAAATTATGCTACTCTGATTTTTTCCAGATTTTTTTGAAACCCAGAACTATTTTTAAATAATTATTAAATGTGCTGCCACGCCCTCTGGAGGCGTCAACAGGCATCTCTGTCCTATCCTTTTTATTAACGATTCAGGGGTGCCAACTTAAATTACAGAACGTTCAATAATTATTTAGAAATAGTTGCAGGACTCATAAAAATCTAAAAAAATTCAGAGTAATTCAGAGTAGAGGTGGAGCGTGGCGTTATGCATTGACCGGTTCTCGTTAGATCACTGAAGTCAGGCTACGTCAAGCGTGGTTAATACTTGGATGGGTGAACATTTCAAGTATAAAAATACGCCGCTCCCTCCCTGGGATAAATTCATCTTGCTTTCCACCCAGTGCAGTGATGCACTTCCAAAAATCTCTCAGCCATATGTTGACAGATATTATAGTGTTTTAAATTAGCGAAGATGAACAGGCTCAGATAACGACTCAGACGCAGTTGTTAGACCCCTACTATTTTATTATTATTTATTTCATTTTATTTAATATTTTTTTTAAGGAGTCAGACGCAGTTGTTAGGCCCCTATTATTTTATTATTATTTATTTTATTTTATTTAATAATTTTTTTAAGGAGTTTGGGAAGATTCGAGTTAATTATTTTCTTAGCGTCCGGTCGTGTTCGAGCGAGCAAGGCAATGGGCTTACTCCGGACACTGCCCATCTTCAACACAAAGAGGTGGCCAGTTGTAATTAAACCTCGTAATGCTATGATGTACCGAACGCAAATTACCTCTGAAAGTAGGCAACCACAACCTACATGCCCCTGAAAGTATGCAACCCGCATTAATTACACCTTAATTTGATAACCCCCCTAGACCTAATTGGGAGATGATCCGAGCATTATTTACGAAAAAATTCGTTTTTATATAAAGTTATTATAAGTTACCCCTAAAGGTAGGCAACCTTCACTTACATGCCCCTGAGAGTATGCAACCCAACCAAACTTCCCCTGAAAGTATGCAACCACAACCTACATGCCCCTGAAAGTATGCAACCACAACCTACATGCCCCTGAAAGTATGCAACCCGCATTACTTGCACCTTAATTTTATAACCCCCCCTAGACCTAATTGGGAGTAAATCCGAGCATTATTTACGAAAATAATCAATTTTATATAAAGTTATATTAATTAAGTCACACCTGAAAGTAGTTTGCTTGGAATGTGCTACCATATATGGCATCTCCATCTATGGGAAAAATATCGAACTTCTGAATGTCTACAATATCTGTGCTCACGTGATTCCATTTGCGGGCAGCCACCATCTTGAAACTATCTTACGCACATATGCGCGCACTTGCGCGGATATTCACATGCGCATTTTCGCGGACCAATCTTCGCGCGAATTTCACATCACTGCACTGAGCAGTCAGATCCCCTTTTGCAATGTTGCCTCTAAACAGAAGCAGCCAATGGGATGGCAGCAGTCACACAAAGAAGGTTAATAAAGTATAATAATTTCAAAGCATTGACGATATGCAAAAGCTTCAGTCAATCCCAGTTAGCAGAACTCTTTCTACCAATGGTAGACTTGCATTTTTCCACCAACATTCAAACTTGAACGACAAAGAAGCTGTTGAAGTTGGTAACCATAAACTTTCCAATGGCAGGAAACACTGTATGTATAAAAAATGGAAAAAGTAGCACTAGTACGTTGTGCGTTACATGTCTACGTATCAGAAAACACAAATCGAAACCAACGAAAAGATGAACTCAGGGAGGAGATCCCCTAGCCGTGGAGTCACGCGGCACAAGGTCACCCCGTGTCCACAATGTCCACATTTGTGATTCAAAGTGCATGATAGAGGGCCATAACACATCAAAGTGACACGTAATACGTCGCAATAGCATGACGTCCTCACTACACGGCCACGACAACACACCACGCACCAACACTCGAACACACGGTGATTCGAAACACAGACCACACGACACCGAAGAGCCGAAATTTCCAAACGTAACCTCACGGGCGGCGTGCGCTGCCGAAAGGGTGTCCGGTGTCCGTAACCGAACACGACTCGGCAGCAACAAAAGTTCACCGGGCAAAGACCTCCACCGGCCAAGGCCAGGGCAGGGCACCGGAAGAGCTCGGAGGCCGAAAAACCCCAAAAATCTAGATAAAAAAATTCACCCCCAGTCCCCCCCCGGACGTGGATTTTTTATTATTTTCCCGGTTACGGCGGCCACCCCCGGGAACCCCCAGGAAAAGTTTCGTCGGGTTCCGACGAACCCAGACGCTCGCCCAAAGGAAGTGCGTCCCAGCATAGGAAAACGCTGGTTAATTTTGGGGTCCCGAAAGTGATGTTTAATAATAAGGACAAAGTGTTAGGAATGGAATCGATTCGTTTTGCCATGACAAATTCAAAAAAAAATTTAACATTACTCTCCTTGCAACTACAAGAAAGTTTTCAGGAACGAAACTTTGAAAATACCAATACCCCCCCACATGTTCACGAAAGGTCACTTTTCCACTTTTTTTAAGGTGGCGAAAGTGACTTTTTGCGCGTTAAAAAGTTGCTCCTTATCGAAACAAGACCTTTCAACCCATTTTCACCAAACTTATCGCAGCAGGATCCAAGGAATACGTAATATTCTGATATATAGCTACAAATAAAAGTGCACCGAATTTCAATTTTTAGTAGGGCTAGGGCATCTCCTTGTCAAGCAGACTTTGACAATATAATTTTCAACTCTCTCCCTTAAACTTAAACTGAGATAATGGGATGGCAATTTTGGTTACGTTAGAAAAACCCCATTTATGGAATTTTAAAAAGTCGATGTTATAAATCGAAATCAAAGTGTTTGGAATGGAATCGATTCGTTTTGCCATGACAAATTAAAAAAAAAATATAACATTACTCTTTTTGCAACTACAAGAAAGTTTTAAAGAACGAAACTTTGAAAATACCAATACCCCCCCACATGTTCACGAAAGGTCACTTTTCCACTTTTTTTAAGGTGGCGAAAGTGACTTTTTGCGCGTTAAAAAGTTGCTCCTTATCGAAACAAGACCTTTCAACCCATTTTCACCAAACTAATCGCAGCAGGATCCAAGGAATACGTAATATTCTGATATATAGCTACAAATAAAAGTGCACCGAATTTCAATTTTTAGTAGGGCTAGGGCATCTCCTTGTCAAGCAGACTTTGACATTATAATTTTCAACTCTCTCCCTTAAACTTAAACTGAGATAATGGGATGGCAATTTTGGTTACGTTAGAAAAACCCCATTTTTGGAATTTTAAAAAGTCGATGTTATAAATCGAAATCAAAGTGTTTGGAATGGAATCGATTCGTTTTGCCATGACAAATTAAAAAAAAAATATATAACATTACTCTCCTTTTAACTACAAGAAAGTTTTAAGGAACGAAACTTTGAAAATACCAATACCCCCCCACATGTTCACGGAGGGTCACTTTTCCACTTTTTTTAAGGTGGCGAAAGTGACTTTTTGCGCGTCAAGAAGTTGCTCCTTATCGAAACAAGACCTTTCAACCCATTTTCACCAAATTAATGGCAGCAGGATCCAAGGAATACGTAATATTCTGATATATAGCTACAAATAAAAGTGCACCGAATTTCAATTTTTAGTAGGGCTAGGGCATCTCCTTGTCAAGCAGACTTTGACAATATAATTTTCAACTCTCTCCCTTAAACTTAAACTGAGATAATGGGATGGCAATTTTGGTTACGTTAGAAAAACCCCATTTTTGGAATTTTAAAAAGTCGATGTTGTAAATCGAAATCAAAGTGTTTGGAATGGAATCGATTCGTTTTGCCATGACAAATTAAAAAAAAATATAACATTACTCTCCCTTTAACTACAAGAAAGTTTTAAGGAACGAAACATTGAAAATACCAATACCCCCCCACATGTTCACGGAGGGTCACTTTTCCACTTTTTTTAAGGTGGCGAAAGTGACTTTTTGCGCGTCAAGAAGTTGCTCCTTATCGAAACAAGATCTTTCTACCCATTTTTACCAAATTAATCGCAGCAGGATCCAAGGAATACGTAATAATCTGATAAATAGCTACAAATAAACGTGCACCGAATTTCAATTTTTAGTAGGGCTAGGGCATCTCCTTGTCAAGCAGACTTTGACAATATAACTTTCAACTCTCTCCCTTAAACCTATACTGAGATAATGGGATGGCAATTTTGGTTACGTTAGAAAAACCCCTTTTTTGGAATTTTAAAAAGTCAATGTTATATATCGAAAACAAAGTGTTAGGAATGGAATCGATTCGTTTTACCATGACAAATTCAAAAAAAAATATAACATTACTCTCCTTTTAACTACAAGAAAGTTTTAAAGAACGAAACTTTGAAAATACCAATACCCCCCCACATGTTCACGTAGGGTCACTTTTCCACTTTATTTAAGGTGGCGAAAGTGACTTTTTGCGCGTTAAAAAGTTGCTCCTTATCGAAACAAGACCTTTCAACCCATTTTCACCAAATTAATCGCAGCAGGATCCAAGGAATACGTAATATTCTGATATATAGCTACAAATAAAAGTGCACCGAATTTCAATTTTTAGTAGGGCTAGGGCATCTCCTTGTCAAGCAGACTTTGACAATATAACTTTCAACTCTCTCCCTTAAACCTATACTGAGATAATGGGATGGCAATTTTGGTTACGTTAGAAAAACCCCTTTTTTGGAATTTTAAAAAGTCAATGTTATATATCGAAAACAAAGTGTTTGGAATGGAATCGATTCGTTTTGTCATGACAAATTAAAAAAAAAATATAACATTACTCTCCTTGCAACTACAAGAAAGTTTTAAAGAACGAAACTTTGAAAATACCAATACCCCCCCACATGTTCACGCAGGGTCACTTTTCCACTTTTTTTAAGGTGGCGAAAGTGACTTTTTGCGCGTCAAGAAGTTGCTCCTTATCGAAACAAGACCTTTCAACCCATTTTCACCAAATTAATCGCAGCAGGATCCAAGGAATACGTAATATTCTGATATATAGCTACAAATAAAAGTGCACCGAATTTCAATTTTTAGTAGGGCTAGGGCATCTCCTTGTCAAGCAGACTTTGACAATATAATTTTCAACTCTCTCCCTTAAACTTAAACTGAGATAATGGGATGGCAATTTTGGTTACGTTAGAAAAACCCCATTTTTGGAATTTTAAAAAGTCGATGTTATAAATCGAAATCAAAGTGTTTGGAATGGAATCGATTCGTTTTGCCATGACAAATTAAAAAAAAAATATAACATTACTCTCCTTTTAACTACAAGAAAGTTTTAAGGAACGAAACATTGAAAATACCAATACCCCCCCACATGTTCACGGAGGGTCACTTTTCCACTTTTTTTAAGGTGGCGAAAGTGACTTTTTGCGCGTCAAGAAGTTGCTCCTTATCGAAACAAGATCTTTCTACCCATTTTCACCAAATTAATCGCAGCAGGATCCAAGGAATACGTAATAATCTGATAAATATCTACAAATAAAAGTGCACCGAATTTCAATTTTTAGTAGGGCTAGGGCATCTCCTTGTCAAGCAGACTTTGACAATATAACTTTCAACTCTCTCTCTTAAACCTATACTGAGATAATGGGATGGCAATTTTGGTTACGTTAGAAAAAACCCTTTTTTGGAATTTTAAAAAGTCAATGTTATATATCGAAAACAAAGTGTTAGGAATGGAATCGATTCGTTTTACCATGACAAATTCAAAAAAAAATATAACATTACTCTCCTTGCAACTACAAGAAAGTTTTAAAGAACGAAACTTTGAAAATACCAATACCCCCCCACATGTTCACGTAGGGTCACTTTTCCACTTTATTTAAGGTGGCGAAAGTGACTTTTTGCGCATTAAAAAGTGGCTCCTTATCGAAACAAGACCTTTCAACCCATTTTCACCAAATTAATCGCAGCAGGATCCAAGGAATACGTAATATTCTGATATATAGCTACAAATAAAAGTGCACCGAATTTCAATTTTTAGTAGGGCTAGGGCATCTCCTTGTCAAGCAGACTTTGACAATATAACTTTCAACTCTCTCCTTTAAACCTATACTCAGATAATGGGATGGCAATTTTGGTTACGTTAGAAAAACCCCTTTTTTGGAATTTTAAAAAGTCAATGTTATATATCGAAAACAAATTGTTTGGAATGGAATCGATTCGTTTTGCCATGACAAATTAAAAAAAATATATAACATTACTCTCCTTGCAACTACAAGAAAGTTTTAAAGAACGAAACTTTGAAAATACCAATACCCCCCCACATGTTCACGAAGGGTCACTTTTCCACTTTTTTTAAGGTGGCGAAAGTGACTTTTTGCGCGTTAAAAAGTTGCTCCTTATCGAAACAAGACCTTTCAACCCATTTTCACCAAATTAATCGCAGCAGGTCCCAAGGAATACGTAATATTCTGATATATAGCTACAAATAAAAGTGCACCGAATTTCAATTTTTAGTAGGGCTAGGGCATCTCCTTGTCAAGCAGACTTTGACAATATAACTTTCGACTCTCTCCCTTAAACCTATACTGAGATAATGGGATGGCAATTTTGGTTACGTTAGAAAAACCCCTTTTTTGGAATTTTAAAAAGTCAATGTTATATATCGAAAACAAAGTGTTAGGAATGGAATCGATTTGTTTTGCCATGACTAATTCAAAAAAAAATATAACATTACTCTCCTTGCAACTACAAGAAAGTTTTCAGGAACGAAACTTTGAAAATACCAATACCCCCCCACATGATCACGAAAGGTCACTTTTCCACTTTTTTTAAGGTGGCGAAAGTGACTTTTTGCGCCTTAAAAAGTTGCTCCTTATCGAAACAAGACCTTTCAACCCATTTTCACCAAACTAATCGCAGCAGGATCCAAGGAATACGTAATATTCTGATATATAGCTACAAATAAAAGTGCACCGAATTTCAGTTTTTAGTAGGGCTAGGGCATCTCCTTGTCAAGCAGACTTTGACAATATAACTTTCAACTCTCTCCCTTAAACCTATACTGAGATAATGGGATGGCAATTTTGGTTACGTTAGAAAAACCCCTTTTTTGGAATTTTAAAAAGTCAATGTTATATATCGAAAACAAAGTGTTAGGAATGGAATCGATTCGTTTTACAATGACAAATTCAAAAAAAAATATAACATTACTCTCCTTGCAACTACAAGAAAGTTTTAAGGAACGAAACTTTGAAAATTCCAATACCCCCCCACATGTTCACGGAGGGTCACTTTTCCACTTTTTTTAAGGTGGCGAAAGTGACTTTTTGCGCGTCAAGAAGTTGCTCCTTATCGAAACAAGATCTGTCTACCCATTTTCACCAAATTAATCGCAGCAGGATCCAAGGAATACGTAATAATCTGATAAATAGCTACAAATAAAAGTGCACCGAATTTCAATTTTTAATAGGGCTAGGCCATCTCCTTGTCAAGCAGACTTTGACAATATAACTTTCAACTCTCTCCCTTAAACTTAAACTGAGATAATGGGATGGCAATTTTGGTTACGTTAGAAAAACCCCATTTTTGGAATTTTAAAAAGTCGATGTTATAAATCGAAATCAAAGTTTTTGGAATGGAATCGATTCGTTTTGCCATGACAAATTCAAAAAAAAATATAACATTAATCTCCTTTTAACTACAAGAAAGTTTTAAGGAACGAAACTTTGAAAATACCAATACCCCCCCACATGTTCACGGAGGGTCACTTTTCCACTTTTTTTAAGGTGGCGAAAGTGACTTTTTGCGCGCCAAGAAGTTGCTCCTTATCGAAACAAGATCTTTCTTCCCATTTTCACCAAATTAATCGCAGCAGGATCCAAGGAATACGTAATAATCTGATAAATAGCTACAAATAAAAGTGCACCGAATTTCTATTTTTAGTAGGGCTAAGGCATCTCCTTGTCAAGCAGACTTTGACAATATAACTTTCAACTCTCTCCCTTAAACCTATACTGAGATAATATGATGGCAATTTTGGTTACGTTCGAAAAACCCCTTTTTTGGAATTTTAAAAAGTCAATGTTATATATCGAAAACAAAGTGTTAGGAATGGAATCGATTCGTTTTGCCATGACAAATTAAAAAAAAAATATAACATTACTCTCCTTGCAACTACAAGAAAGTTTTAAAGAACGAAACTTTGAAAATACCAATACCCCCCCACATGTTCACGAAGGGTCACTTTTCCACTTTTTTTAAGGTGGCGAAAGTGACTTTTTGCGCGTTAAAAAGTTGCTCCTTATCGAAACAAGACCTTTCAACCCATTTTCACCAAATTAATCGCAGCAGGTTCCAAGGAATACGTAATATTCTGATATATAGCTACAAATAAAAGTGCACCGAATTTCAATTTTTAGTAGGGCTAGGGCATCTCCTTGTCAAGCAGACTTTGACAATATAACTTTCAACTCTCTCCCTTAAACCTATACTGAGATAATGGGATGGCAATTTTGGTTACGTTAGAAAAACCCCTTTTTTGGAATTTTAAAAAGTCAATGTTATATATCGAAAACAAAGTGTTAGGAATGGAATCGATTCGTTTTGCCATGACAAATTCAAAAAAAAATATAACATTACTCTCCTTGCAACTACAAGAAAGTTTTCAGGAACGAAACTTTGAAAATACCAATACCCCCCCACATGTTCACGAAAGGTCACTTTTCCACTTTTTTTAAGGTGGCGAAAGTGACTTTTTGCGCGTTAAAAAGTTGCTCCTTATCGAAACAAGACCTTTCAATCCATTTTCACCAAACTAATCGCAGCAGGATCCAAGGAATACGTAATATTCTGATATATAGCTACAAATAAAAGTGCACCGAATTTCAATTTTTAGTAGGGCTAGGGCATCTCCTTGTCAAGCAGACTTTGACAATATAACTTTCAACTCTCTCCTTTAAACCTATACTCAGATAATGGGATGGCAATTTTGGTTACGTTAGAAAAACCCCTTTTTTGGAATTTTAAAAAGTCAATGTTATATATCGAAAACAAATTGTTTGGAATGGAATCGATTCGTTTTGCCATGACAAATTAAAAAAAAAATATAACATTACTCTTTTTGCAACTACAAGAAAGTTTTAAAGAACGAAACTTTGAAAATACCAATACCCCCCCACATGTTCACGGAGGGTCACTTTTCCACTTTTTTTAAGGTGGCGAAAGTGACTTTTTGCGCGTCAAGAAGTTGCTCCTTATCGAAACAAGACCTTTCAACCCATTTTCACCAAATTAATCGCAGCAGGATCCAAGGAATACGTAATATTCTGATGTATAGCTACAAATAAAAGTGCACCGAATTTCAATTTTTAGTAGGGCTAGGGCATCTCCTTGTCAAGCAGACTTTGACAATATAATTTTCAACTCTCTCCCTTAAACTTAAACTGAGATAATGGGATGGCAATTTTGGTTACGTTAGAAAAACCCCATTTTTGGAACTTTAAAAAGTCGATGTTATAAATCGAATTCAAAGTGTTTGGAATGGAATCGATTCGTTTTGCCATGACAAATTAAAAAAAATATATAACATTACTCTCCTTGCAACTACAAGAAAGTTTTAAAGAACGAAACTTTGAAAATACCAATACCCCCCCACATGTTCACGAAGGGTCACTTTTCCACTTTTTTTAAGGTGGCGAAAGTGACTTTTTGCGCGTTAAAAAGTTGCTCCTTATCGAAACAAGACCTTTCAACCCATTTTCACCAAATTAATCGCAGCAGGTTCCAAGGAATACGTAATATTCTGATATATAGCTACAAATAAAAGTGCACCGAATTTCAATTTTTAGTAGGGCTAGGGCATCTCCTTGTCAAGCAGACTTTGACAATATAACTTTCAACTCTCTCCCTTAAACCTATACTGAGATAATGGGATGGCAATTTTGGTTACGTTAGAAAAACCCCTTTTTTGGAATTTTAAAAAGTCAATGTTATATATCGAAAACAAAGTGTTAGGAATGGAATCGATTCGTTTTGCCATGACAAATTCAAAAAAAAATTTAACATTACTCTCCTTGCAACTACAAGAAAGTTTTCAGGAACGAAACTTTGAAAATACCAATACCCCCCCACATGTTCACGAAAGGTCACTTTTCCACTTTTTTTAAGGTGGCGAAAGTGACTTTTTGCGCGTTAAAAAGTTGCTCCTTATCGAAACAAGACCTTTCAACCCATTTTCACCAAACTAATCGCAGCAGGATCCAAGGAATACGTAATATTCTGATATATAGCTACAAATAAAAGTGCACCGAATTTCAATTTTTAGTAGGGCTAGGGCATCTCCTTGTCAAGCAGACTTTGACAATATAATTTTCAACTCTCTCCCTTAAACTTAAACTGAGATAATGGGATGGCAATTTTGGTTACGTTAGAAAAACCCCATTTTTGGAATTTTAAAAAGTCGATGTTATAAATCGAAATCAAAGTGTTTGGAATGGAATCGATTCGTTTTGCCATGACAAATTAAAAAAAAAATATAACATTACTCTTTTTGCAACTACAAGAAAGTTTTAAAGAACGAAACTTTGAAAATACCAATACCCCCCCACATGTTCACGGAGGGTCACTTTTCCACTTTTTTTAAGGTGGCGAAAGTGACTTTTTGCGCGTCAAGAAGTTGCTCCTTATCGAAACAAGACCTTTCAACCCATTTTCACCAAATTAATCGCAGCAGGTTCCAAGGAATACGTAATATTCTGATATATAGCTACAAATAAAAGTGCACCGAATTTCAATTTTTAGTAGGGCTAGGGCATCTCCTTGTCAAGCAGACTTTGACAATATAACTTTCAACTCTCTCCCTTAAACCTATACTGAGATAATGGGATGGCAATTTTGGTTACGTTAGAAAAACCCCTTTTTTGGAATTTTAAAAAGTCAATGTTATATATCGAAAACAAAGTGTTAGGAATGGAATCGATTCGTTTTGCCATGACAAATTCAAAAAAAAATTTAACATTACTCTCCTTGCAACTACAAGAAAGTTTTCAGGAACGAAACTTTGAAAATACCAATACCCCCCCACATGTTCACGTAGGGTCACTTTTCCACTTTATTTAAGGTGGCGAAAGTGATTTTTTGCGCGTTAAAAAGTGGCTCCTTATCGAAACAAGACCTTTCAACCCATTTTTACCAAATTAATCGCAGCAGGATCCAAGGAATACGTAATATTCTGATATATAGCTACAAATAAAAGTGCACCGAATTTCAATTTTTAGTAGGGCTAGGGCATCTCCTTGTCAAGCAGACTTTGACAATATAACTTTCAACTCTCTCCTTTAAACCTATACTCAGATAATGGGATGGCAATTTTGGTTACGTTAGAAAAACCCCTTTTTTGGAATTTTAAAAAGTCAATGTTATATATCGAAAACAAATTGTTTGGAATGGAATCGATTCGTTTTGCCATGACAAATTAAAAAAAAAATATAACATTACTCTTTTTGCAACTACAAGAAAGTTTTAAAGAACGAAACTTTGAAAATACCAATACCCCCCCACATGTTCACGGAGGGTCACTTTTCCACTTTTTTTAAGGTGGCGAAAGTGACTTTTTGCGCGTCAAGAAGTTGCTCCTTATCGAAACAAGACCTTTCAACCCATTTTCACCAAATTAATCGCAGCAGGATCCAAGGAATACGTAATATTCTGATGTATAGCTACAAATAAAAGTGCACCGAATTTCAATTTTTAGTAGGGCTAGGGCATCTCCTTGTCAAGCAGACTTTGACAATATAATTTTCAACTCTCTCCCTTAAACTTAAACTGAGATAATGGGATGGCAATTTTGGTTACGTTAGAAAAACCCCATTTTTGGAATTTTAAAAAGTCGATGTTATAAATCGAATTCAAAGTGTTTGGAATGGAATCGATTCGTTTTGCCATGACAAATTAAAAAAAATATATAACATTACTCTCCTTGCAACTACAAGAAAGTTTTAAAGAACGAAACTTTGAAAATACCAATACCCCCCCACATGTTCACGAAGGGTCACTTTTCCACTTTTTTTAAGGTGGCGAAAGTGACTTTTTGCGCGTTAAAAAGTTGCTCCTTATCGAAACAAGACCTTTCAACCCATTTTCACCAAATTAATCGCAGCAGGTTCCAAGGAATACGTAATATTCTGATATATAGCTACAAATAAAAGTGCACCGAATTTCAATTTTTAGTAGGGCTAGGGCATCTCCTTGTCAAGCAGACTTTGACAATATAACTTTCAACTCTCTCCCTTAAACCTATACTGAGATAATGGGATGGCAATTTTGGTTACGTTAGAAAAACCCCTTTTTTTGAATTTTAAAAAGTCAATGTTATATATCGAAAACAAAGTGTTAGGAATGGAATCGATTCGTTTTGCCATGACAAATTCAAAAAAAAATTTAACATTACTCTCCTTGCAACTACAAGAAAGTTTTCAGGAACGAAACTTTGAAAATACCAATACCCCCCCACATGTTCACGAAAGGTCACTTTTCCACTTTTTTTAAGGTGGCGAAAGTGACTTTTTGCGCGTTAAAAAGTTGCTCCTTATCGAAACAAGACCTTTCAACCCATTTTCACCAAACTAATCGCAGCAGGATCCAAGGAATACGTAATATTCTGATATATAGCTACAAATAAAAGTGCACCGAATTTCAATTTTTAGTAGGGCTAGGGCATCTCCTTGTCAAGCAGACTTTGACAATATAATTTTCAACTCTCTCCCTTAAACTTAAACTGAGATAATGGGATGGCAATTTTGGTTACGTTAGAAAAACCCCATTTTTGGAATTTTAAAAAGTCGATGTTATAAATCGAAATCAAAGTGTTTGGAATGGAATCGATTCGTTTTGCCATGACAAATTAAAAAAAAAATATAACATTACTCTTTTTGCAACTACAAGAAAGTTTTAAAGAACGAAACTTTGAAAATACCAATACCCCCCCACATGTTCACGGAGGGTCACTTTTCCACTTTTTTTAAGGTGGCGAAAGTGACTTTTTGCGCGTCAAGAAGTTGCTCCTTATCGAAACAAGACCTTTCAACCCATTTTCACCAAATTAATCGCAGCAGGTTCCAAGGAATACGTAATATTCTGATATATAGCTACAAATAAAAGTGCACCGAATTTCAATTTTTAGTAGGGCTAGGGCATCTCCTTGTCAAGCAGACTTTGACAATATAACTTTCAACTCTCTCCCTTAAACCTATACTGAGATAATGGGATGGCAATTTTGGTTACGTTAGAAAAACCCCTTTTTTGGAATTTTAAAAAGTCAATGTTATATATCGAAAACAAAGTGTTAGGAATGGAATCGATTCGTTTTGCCATGACAAATTCAAAAAAAAATTTAACATTACTCTCCTTTTAACTACAAGAAAGTTTTAAGGAACGAAACTTTGAAAATACCAATACCCCCCCACATGTTCACGGAGGGTCACTTTTTAACTTTTTTTAAGGTGGCGAAAGTGACTTTTTGCGCGTCAAGAAGTTGCTCCTTATCGAAACAAGACCTTTCAACCCATTTTCACCAAATTAATGGCAGCAGGATCCAAGGAATACGTAATATTCTGATATATAGCTACAAATAAAAGTGCACCGAATTTCAATTTTTAGTAGGGCTAGGGCATCTCCTTGTCAAGCAGACTTTGACAATATAATTTTCAACTCTCTCCCTTAAACTTAAACTGAGATAATGGGATGGCAATTTTGGTTACGTTAGAAAAACCCCATTTTTGGAATTTTAAAAAGTCGATGTTGTAAATCGAAATCAAAGTGTTTGGAATGGAATCGATTCGTTTTGCCATGACAAATTAAAAAAAAATATAACATTACTCTCCCTTTAACTACAAGAAAGTTTTAAGGAACGAAACATTGAAAATACCAATACCCCCCCACATGTTCACGGAGGGTCACTTTTCCACTTTTTTTAAGGTGGCGAAAGTGACTTTTTGCGCGTCAAGAAGTTGCTCCTTATCGAAACAAGATCTTTCTACCCATTTTTACCAAATTAATCGCAGCAGGATCCAAGGAATACGTAATAATCTGATAAATAGCTACAAATAAAAGTGCACCGAATTTCAATTTTTAGTAGGGC
Source organism: Siphlonurus alternatus (assembly GCA_949825025.1). NCBI lineage: Eukaryota > Metazoa > Arthropoda > Insecta > Ephemeroptera > Siphlonuridae > Siphlonurus > Siphlonurus alternatus. The sequence continues at coordinate 39,360,134 of OX463778.1, read as the reverse complement.
TAGGGCATCTCCTTGTCAAGCAGACTTTGACAATATAACTTTCAACTCTCTCCCTTAAACCTATACTGAGATAATGGGATGGCAATTTTGGTTACGTTAGAAAAACCCCTTTTTTGGAATTTTAAAAAGTCAATGTTATATATCGAAAACAAAGTGTTAGGAATGGAATCGATTCGTTTTGCCATGACAAATTCAAAAAAAAATTTAACATTACTCTCCTTGCAACTACAAGAAAGTTTTCAGGAACGAAACTTTGAAAATACCAATACCCCCCCACATGTTCACGAAAGGTCACTTTTCCACTTTTTTTAAGGTGGCGAAAGTGACTTTTTGCGCGATAAAAAGTTGCTCCTTATCGAAACAAGACCTTTCAACCCATTTTCACCAAACTAATCGCAGCAGGATCCAAGGAATACGTAATATTCTGATATATAGCTACAAATAAAAGTGCACCGAATTTCAATTTTTAGTAGGGCTAGGGCATCTCCTTGTCAAGCAGACTTTGACAATATAATTTTCAACTCTCTCCCTTAAACTTAAACTGAGATAATGGGATGGCAATTTTGGTTACGTTAGAAAAACCCCATTTTTGGAATTTTAAAAAGTCGATGTTATAAATCGAAATCAAAGTGTTTGGAATGGAATCGATTCGTTTTGCCATGACAAATTAAAAAAAAAATATAACATTACTCTTTTTGCAACTACAAGAAAGTTTTAAAGAACGAAACTTTGAAAATACCAATACCCCCCCACATGTTCACGGAGGGTCACTTTTCCACTTTTTTTAAGGTGGCGAAAGTGACTTTTTGCGC